>OZ026597.1:39261473-39351473 GCA_964020085.1 Micromussa lordhowensis
AGATATTGCTATTAATGATTTATCTACTAGAAAAGCAGACAAAACCTATGTTGCTAATGAGATTGCTAAGATTGATTTAAGTGATACTCTCAAATTAGATGGTTCTCGTGCTATGACTGGCGATCTGGACATGGATGATAATCTTATTACTAATTGTGGTCGATTAACAATGGTAGCAGATGGTAATAGCCCAATTAATATGAATAATAGTTATCTTTATGGTTTACCAAATCCACTCAGCGGTGATGATGCTGCAAATAAAACTTATGTTGATAATGCAAACCTTTTGAATTTACCTTTAAATGGTTCCAGACAGATGACTGGAAATCTCCAAATGGGTGATAATGCTATAACAGGAATTAGGAGTAGTTCAGCAGACGATGCAGTCCTAACAGTTGGTGACGCTAAGTCCACTTATCTACCGCTTTTAGGAGATAGAGGTATGGAAGGAGATCTCGATATGGGGGGTAATTCAATTAGAAATATAAAACCTTTTGTTGAAGATGATTCAAGTCAAGCGGCACAAAATGCTCAATCCAATGATGTTATTAACTTTGGATATTTTCACGGACAGAGAGGTCAATTAAAAAGAGACATAAATGAGGTCGCTGCAGAAGCATTAAATAGAAAAAATCCTGATCCGATGGAAGACTCCATTGATATGGCTAATCATAGCATTATCCGCTTGAAAGATCCAAAGTCATCAGATAGCTTTCACGCTTCCACTGTTAACTATGTTAATAGGACAATTACTGATAATAACGCTGTAATTAATACTTTGATTACAGATAAAATCAGTGAGTCAGAAGCACTTAATATAAAAGCAAACCGACAAGAGAATGAATTCTCTTTTGTTATGGATGATGATTTATTTAAGGAAGATGATGATGATATTGTCAAAGTAAGAAAAGTCGACAAAGATTTTTATCAAATCAATCATGTTACTTATCAATTTAAAATTAAGTACGACTCTGCTATCGGTTATTATAGCACCCGATTAACTATTGATTTAAAATCGTTAGATTTAGGTGAGTATACATTAGCTTTTGAAATGTATTATGGTAATCGAGTAGATCGAAACGAAGTGGTTGTCGACGCAGTATCCGAAACATTAAATGTTTCACGTAATAATACAAATACTTTTTCCGATCACAGTAGAACAATTATCAATTTTCATAAATATGGAAACATTGGGATTATTGATTTAGATATTGATTTAACTTTAAAGTTTAAGAGTGGTGAAACTTATGATGGGGAAACCGACATCTTTGTAATTGTTTATGGCGTAAGTGGTTATCAGAATGACGTTGACTCGAGAATTTGGGATAGATTCTATTACATCAGAAACAAAATCGTCTATTTTGAAGCACCTATAGATATGGGTAATCGTCAAATAAAAGGATTAAATGATGGAAATGAAAACGATGATGCGGTTAATGTGAAACAACTAAATGAAAATAAAAATTTAGTAGAATTAATACTAAAATATATATTAAGTAATGATTCAAAGATTTCTTTAATAAAAGATTTTTACTTTTCTGATCATGTAGAAGGTAGAACACCAAATACATATGCGTTTGCAACTACTGGTGATAACAGAGGTGATTTAACTTTTTATTATGTATTTCAACATGATAGTCAGACAAATAGTGTGATGACTTTATTATTTACTTATGAAGGTTTAAGTAATAATTTACACATTTTTGTTGATAAAAGCAAAGTAGAAATTTCATATCATCCCTTAATAGATGAACCATTTATAAGATCATTTAACATTCCAAATAAATTTTTAGGAAAGCAAGTTTGGTTTTGGATTTGGTTAATAGACGCACAAATGAATATAATTTTTAGTGGAATTAGTTCTCCAATTAATATTAAATTGGCTAATGTTGATGATACAAATCATAATATATTAAGAGTAAATGTAGATGATAATCCTTTTACTAAAAAGAGAGGATTGATAACAAAGAATGTTTTGGATAATAATAGTACAGCATTTGAAAATGTGAAAGAATTTGAAAGGAGCCAAGGAACTATTATATAAAAATATAAATAAATATATATGGGACATAGTAATGGACAACATGAAAAACCATCAAGAAGAGAAAAGGTTAAAATAGGAATAGGTTTAAAATCAACTCCAGGTATTAAAACAACACCAGACAACCATTTCGATTTACAAAACAAGAGATTAACTAACATTTCCGCTCCAATGGATGACCATGATGCAGTGACTAAAAGATTCGTCGCTGATTTATTAAAGGCAAAAGCGGCTACTACATACGTTAATAATGAACTAAATAAAAAAGCCAACTCATCAGCTTTAAAGGATTACGCTTTAATTACTGATTTAGGAACCTTAGCAATCGAATTCAATGATGCATTAAAAGACAAAGTCGATTACAATGATTTAGAGACTAAGACGCAAAAAACAAAGCAATACATCACCGTCTATGCAGAAGAGAATGGGCCTCTGATTAAAAGTAGTCTCCAATACAGTTTCGGTAATGGATGTGAGAGAAATAAGCAATATGGTTGGCCTAGTCCTGTAGACGGTAAAATAGTTCGTGGCAGCATTTGTGCTTGCGCGGGCAATAGGCAAGCATCTGAAGTGATTGTCGGCTTAGTTATCAATGGTGCTTCCGTTAGTAATGGTAGTGAAGATGTAAAAATTGCCAAACCTGCGGATGAATGGTCAAATCACACTATTTTCAGCGATCCGATTACGATAAAAGCCGGCGACAGGATCAATTTTCGAAGCAAAACATCGAATTCATCCGTAACACACGCGATGGTAGACTTATTTATCGAAATTGATATAGCTGTCTAGATAATATGCAAATGAGTTTAGGAAACGCGTTTCATCCAGACAATAAAAGCTATGGTTGACTAAAATAATTGATGACTCACGTTAGCTGAAATAATTAATGACTAGGGGATTCCCGGAAACGCGTTTCATCTAGACAATACAACTCACGCATCTTACGTTAAATCAAGTAAACTTTGTAAGTAAAGTTTACTTACAAAGTTTATACCAAAACCTAAACCCGGGACATCTGGTTGGATAAAAATATAATAAAATTAATATAATGGTGGCTAAAAAGAATATTTTCGATTGGAATCATATTTCAGACAAATTATCGGCTGATGAAATAGACGAACTAAAATCTTATTATCTAGGCTATCATAGGAAATGTTGGGCTTATAAAAGGGCTTACAAAAGATACAAATTGCTCAAATTCATTGGTAATTCACTCTCTGTCATCACCGCTTCAGGCGGAATTGCTAGCGCTATTGCAACAGGTGGTATCAGTCTAATAGCGATTAGTACAGTGGCATTATTAGTTAAAGGATACATGGAACACAAAGGTTTAGACTTAAAAATTCAAAATTGCATCTATGCCTACCAAAGTTACCAGCATTTATTAATAATGATTCGAGAAGCGATGCGCTCAGGTGATCTTAACCGAGAAAGTTTAATTAATCAAATGACAAGCGTTGACAATTTTGTCATTGATAATAGCCCGATTATTGATAAATATTTAAAGATGTATGACGCTAAAATGTCCTGAAATGCTAATTTACTGTGAGATATAGTACACTCTAATTTTTACTATATCCTACGCTACCAACGCACTTTACACTAACTACGCATTTTACACTAACTACGCATTTTGCGTATATCTAAATTTTACTATATCTACGCTATCTACGCTGATTTTACACAAAATGCGTATATCTAATTTTTACTATATCCTACACTACGCACTTTACACTAACTACACTAAATGCGTATATCTATTTTAGCGTTGTCCATTTCACCCCGTTTTCTTAACTACTCGCAATTGGACAATTAGGATACTCAGCGAAGCAACTTGAATAGTAAATATTTGAGTGTAACTATTATGTTGAAATATCCTGATTCTTTTATTTGTTTTTACCGTGTTCACTAAGCTTACTTGTAAAGTACAACTTAATCGTGCGTTACGAATGAACGCTCTTAGAGCGTCTAGTTTGACTTTTCAAAAGCTGTTCCTCCCCTCGAAACCTCCCTCCCCCAGGCATCTCCATAAGTATTGGTAATGGTTGTTAAGTCTGCATACGAGTCAAGTGGCAGATCAGGCCGGAAACTAATCAGTGACAGTTGGAGAACCGGGCTGGCAACTGTAGTGCAGTAAGGGAGAGGAAGAGGGGGGGGGGGGGGGGACTGCAGGGGGACGTACGTGGAATCAAAATGATTTCTTTCTTTTTACATTGCCTTAGTAGCATAGGTAGATTTTAGGTCTAGATAACTTTTGTTGGAGATAGCTGCTCTAGTACATAGCTTCTCTGGTTTCTTCTTGCACTTAGAGTCAATCAGAACCGTATCAATAAACATTTTGTTTCATTGTGAACAAATTAACCTCCCGCCGTGAAGGTTATAATCGTTGTTTTATTCCCATAAACAGACTACAAAGAACACGCTTTTAAGATGAACGGAACGTTTCTAGGCAACAGCAGTGTTAATGGCAGCTTTGATCTTCAACCATGGGCACCTTTTCTTCTCTTATAGATGAGTTTAGTTTGAGGGGACACAATATTGCAGCTTGGAACTGATTTTACAGCTTTTTTGTCGCTGACTACAAGCTAACCAACATTATGTAATTTTTGTTAATAGTAAGTTTCAATGTGTTTTTTGTGTGTGTTACGCAGGACTTTAGGCAAAGAAAGACGATGAGTGAAATGAACACATACAACAGCATCAATATGTAACAATTGAATAAATCCACTTTTTTTCAGGAAACCTTACAAGCGTCGATGAAGACACACAGCTCCAGTTCATTTGGTTGACGTATTCGGCGTGCATCATTATATTTCTGGCGTCATTATTCGGGAACTCAGTTATTATTCACATAATACAAAAAGTTAACTCCATGAAGACAACTACCAATTATCTAATTTTGAACCAAGCGTGTTCTGATCTTTTCATAACGATAGTAGAGTTGACAAGTATGTTACTGCCTTTTGATCATGTAGGATTCCGATGGTTTGGAGGAATTCTGGGGCAGATTACTTGCAAGATTTTTCAAGCGAGTACATTTATAGCACCAGCGTTTTCAATCTGGGTCTTGGTAACAATTGCTATTGAACGCTTCTATGCAGTAATTCAGCCTTTAAAATCGTCGCCCATGTCTCAACATTTGAAGAAAACCATTCTTTTATTATGGGCTTGGTCTGTTGCCTCTTCAACAGAATATCTAGTTAACGCAAAGGTGATACAAATCGGAGAACATTATAATTGTTATCTTCCAATTCCAAGGTGGTTCATTTTAGGAACGGCTTTAAACATTTTATTGCCTCTTTTGATAATAACAGTTCTTTACATCATTGTTTGTCACAGTCTGTGGTTGCGTAAGATACCAGGGGACACCATTCAAAATCATGGACAAGTCGAAGCCATAAAAACAGCAAAAAAAGTTACCGTGATGATGATTATCATTGTGGTTTTATATGTTCTGTGCTGGATTCCTTTAGACGTGTACATCGCTCTAGTGTTTTGGGGTTATGTGGAAATGAATTATAGTTTATATCTATTTCTTGTTTGGTTGACAGTTTCTTTCAGTGGATTGAATCCTTATATTTATGTTGCATTCAGTAAAAAGTTTCGAAATGGGTTTAAAACGTTGTTTGGGAACTGCTTTTGTAAAATCAAAGTTCACAATGTTCTTTCTTTTCGCTCCCAAAGCATGGAGTTGGAGCAGATTTAAATAAGTATGTGTATAATGTTTCGATATTTAAAAATAAGAAGAAACAATGACAAAAGTGATCTTTGTCGGCATATTTTCTATAAAATATTCAAATGGGCTCTCAGGAAGAATTATGGCCTCATTTATTACCCGTTAAAACTTAAATGAAACTTCACTTTCAGATGAAAAATAAGTACTTCAATTACTGACTTAATCGATTAGAAACTAACGAAATCCCAAAAAATTGAATTCAATTTTGCATAAACAAGTTTTCATTTTAGATTAAAAAAGACCTGAAAAGTTTGAATTTCGCACTTCACGTACACAAGAAAGGGCATCCCATAGCTTTGGTGTCCCTTTCAGCCACAGGAGATCACAACAAAATTCACTAGACAAAAGAACAATTTTCCTAGGCGGCTAAAAAGGACACCAGATTCATACATTTTTCGCTCAGGTTTTGCAGTGAAATGATATTGACTAAGTAGATCCGTTATGTACTTTATTATGAAAGTATGGCAGACGTAGTTGTTGAAGTGCTGTATGTATGCTTAATGATTACTTGTTACTTGCTAGTTGCATATACACAAGCATATTAATCGTTATTGAAATTATTATTGACAAATTAATGTCTTTATTGGCAAGATTTCATTATACCCACTTTTAGTAAAAATGTATGCAAGCTTCTTACTGTAGTTTATCTTAGATTATTTAGATATTTAAGGTATTTTCCAGATAAACAAAACTACTGGTCTAAAACTAGTATACAAGCTCTACAAGCGTAAGTGCGGTACTCACTTTGAAATATTAAATATCTTTTAAGTACAAATAATCAGTCTTTCCCACTTTTTTAATATTTATCGGTAAGCGTCTTGTTCTTTCAACGCTTTGCTCTCTCGACTTGAAGTTTTAACACCTTACCCATTTTTTTAAAGATTTTTCATAAGTTCCGAACAATAGATAAACGGTTCGTAATATATAACTTTAGCCAAGTCTTAAAGCATAGCTCCCGATTACATTAATTTAACATCTTTGCATTGATTTTGGACATCCATGTTATGATCAATTGACAGCTGTCAAAACAAGGTATCCGCTGACCAGTATCACGTGACTATATCGGCATGAAAAAAGAGTTGCATGGCTTTCTATATCTATGCATGCATGTGGTTCTGTTCCTATGGTAATTATGGCGCTCAGCTTGGGGCCGCCAGAGCTCCGCTGCTAATTTCAATATTAATTATCAGTAAAAACAGGTGTTGCGTTTTCTGTCAACGTCTAAAAACTTTGCAGTTCAGGAAAACAGGTGTTCTTGTTTTCAAACTTTACTTTACTGCAATCCAGCTTTATACTTTAAGATAAAAATTTCACTGGGGAGAGATCGACAGCTTTAAACAGAAGCATACAGTTTCCTTTGAAATTAACCACCACAGACTAAAATCTCCTAGGAAAGTTTATCTTACGCTTGGTCACATTTTTTTTTCTTCAAGGTTAACTTTGAATATTAATATATTTCAGCAAACAAAACAGAGTTATTTATAGCTCAAAGTGTTAACCAAGTGTTAACTTTTATCAAAGCGAGCATTTCCATCAGGATAATCAATCTTGGGTTGAAACACCACTCACCAGCTCACTACAGTCATGTATTCATTTGATCAATCCTAGCTCACCAGTTTATAACTGAGTAAAAACTGTTCTAATTGGCTTTCCTTTCGATATTAATTAAAATTAAAACCCATTCTTTACTATCCCAAAACGAGAAAGGTGTCAAGAAGTGTTGCTTATTCTTCGAAACAAAACAACTAAAATTCAATTGTCTCGTATAAGACATTTATTGAGACAATTTAAACTCGCAGCGTACATGAAATAGAAACATGACAACAATATACCCGCTAAGTAAGTCTTTATTACCTACAGATGTCTTAGTTTGCGCCAGCTTTCCCCTCAGAAAAGATCTGACTACACCACTACAAAGATGCCATCTGTGTGAAGGCCAAACTAACAGTATCCGTTTGTCAGTCATGATCGGGATCAAAAAAGGCGGCTTTTATCACTAATGGTAGAAATTGCCGACATTTTGAGCATACTCCTATCATGACTCAGTGCTTCCATATTTTCTCGACCTTTGATACACATATTTACCTTTTTTTTAGCCTGATCATTCCACAGAGTGGCTCGAAAGGTGAGTTGCGAAATACAGCGACATCATGAATGCAAATCAAACATCTCGCTTTTTATCATTCAGATGCTGGAATAAATTGACATCCCAGGCTGGGGTTTGTTCAATGCATGTAAGCAATATTGGAATCCTTGTAAATTCCATTTCATAATGCTTAGAACCAGTCATTTCCACGGACATTCTGGGCCATAGTTGTGATTGAGTTAAGGTGGCTGGAAACAGTTTCCAGGACTTTCAAAGACTTATATTTTGATGGGTATTTATATCCACTCTATATCAGTTGATGCCAAAACTATGGTATCAAAAAACTGCCCAATCATTGGTGAACAAGTTGCTGTCAATTATGTGGCACAAATTTTCGAAAATTTAAGGTGGCTCTGAACCCCCTTCGTAGAATTTGTTTAAACTTTGCAGAAAGTTGCATCTTATTATGTTGATAAAAAATAGGAGTCACCGAGCTCGATTTTGAGTTATAGGCGTTTAAAGCTAAAATTAAGGGCGTTTTTAGCAGTTCATATTGTTGCTATGGTAACCTATTGTGCCACAAAATTGACGAAGTTTAATGTCAAGATTATGGGATGTAAATCGGC
The DNA here is from genome assembly GCA_964020085.1 of Micromussa lordhowensis. Classification (NCBI taxonomy): domain Eukaryota; kingdom Metazoa; phylum Cnidaria; class Anthozoa; order Scleractinia; family Lobophylliidae; genus Micromussa; species Micromussa lordhowensis. The sequence continues at coordinate 39,269,963 of OZ026597.1, forward strand.
AGAAACCATTCTCAAGGCCTTTTTGCGGTGCTTATTTGACAACTGTTGTCAACAAATTTACCGTTAACAAGATCTTTCTTTTTTCGGCCGTGTAACATAAAATTTACATTTGCAATATCCACCAAATAAGCGTTAAAAATTTCATAAGAACGCTCATCTATTGTAATTCCTTTTATTTCTTTTGAACGTCTAATACTTATCGCGACTAACTCAAAGCTATGAAGACATAGACATCATGTAAGGGTATTTCAAGAACTCACAATGTAACCAGCTCACAGTTGGCTTGATAGCTCAGTTGGTAGAGCACTGCACCGGTATCGCAGAGGTCATGGGTTCGAATCCCGTTCAGGCCTGAATTTTTCTCAGGCTTTAATTTCACAGCTGTTTAAGTTGTGTATAGAACTGCGATGATCAACTGTGTTTCATATCTTTCTCAGAAGTTCAAACATATGACATTTGATATATTCATTTTCATAACTCAATAGCAATAACACTGAAATAGTGTGCCGAAAGTGGGCAACCTTGACGCACGCCGCGTTGAAGATGAAAGTGTTTTGAGTTGTGTCCGTTATTTAAAACGCACCTAGAGAAACCTTTATAGAACACTTTTATCCTTTGTCTGGGATATTCTTCTCTTTTGTGAAATGATTTGTGTCTGCATCAAGAACCCCTGATTAACCACAGCCTTACATATATTTTTTAATCCATTTCTGTATAGACCTTCTATGTAGTCAATAGTGAGGCAACAGACCGGTTTCCCTATAGTACTATCATTCTTTTATGGCAAAACTAAAAACGAGATTGAACACATTGCACATGACGAGATTATGAAGCGCGCCTCTAAAATTATTTTTCTACAAAAAGGTATCTCTGCAGCAAAGCAGGAGGATAATTCAAACTTGCCCCAACATATATTCACATCTGTACTAAGACAAGAAGTAATGTACGTTGTTTCTTCTTCGCCAGCAAATGTAACCACATTCAGACGCTTCATTGGAGAAATCGTCATACAGCACGCGAAGTTGATATACCGTGCATATTTTAAATTGTTTATGGCTTCACTATTCGGTAACTCAGTTATCATTTATATCATACGAAAAGGTAACTCTATGAAGACTACTACCAATTATTTGGTTTTGAATCAAGCGGTGACAATGCTGGACGGCTTTACTAAGTAGTCCTTTAAGAAGCCTATGATTTGGAGGACTTTTCGGTAGGATTACATACACATTATTTCTAACGAGCTTTTTTATTCCAGCTGTGTTTTCAGTTTGGATCTTTGTGACGATTGCTGTTGCTTCTATGCAGTTAACCTTTAAGATCTCGTTATTTGAGAAGTACAATTCTGTCATTGGTCTGTTGCTTCTTCAGCTAATGTCATTGTAAACAAAGTAGTGGGAAAACATGACGGAAATAATTATTGTTACGTCGCAGAAACGTGGTTATCACTTCCCATTAGTTTGGGCACCGCCCTGAACGTTGCCCTACCGCTATTGATAATAACAGTCCTTTTACACAATTGTGTGCTACAAACTTTGGTCACGTGAGGTACCAGGTGAAGGAACAAGTCAAAACCAGGGCTTAAATACAGCAAAAAAATTATTTATTATTTATCTCAAGCCTTTTACCCCCACATTCTTTCGCTTTTCAGACGTTTTTATTTAAGCGATTTTAATATCAATTTTACAGTAGTGTAAGGCCTCAATTGAACCTTTACCAGACAGCAAAAAAAGTTACCCAGATTTAGGATTGCTATCGTGGTATTATATGTTTTGTGTTGGTTTCCAATAGATATATATTTTATACTAGGTTTTTGGGGTTACAGGGGACCAATATTATCATACGTATCCTAAATTAGTTAACAACTGCTAATAGCGGACTCAACCCTTATATTTACCTGTCTTTAATCAGTTATTTCGTAATGGGTTTAAAGACTGGTTTGGTCGTTGCTTAAGGAAAATTACGAGAAGAAAAGTTGTTATTCTCGGTAGTCGATCCCGGAGCGTTGAGTAAGAACACATATAACATAAGTAGATGTAGAATGCACTACAGATGCAATTAAGAACTTGAAAACTTCAACTTGGCTGATTTATAGTACGTTCAAATAGTATTTTTCACGTTGTGTTGACAATCACATATTACTCCCTGTTTCATATAAAAATAACACACCCCTTGCAAACCCACCAACAATTAGGTTAGATAACAGTGGCAAAAGAAGACTCGACATTCACTATTTAAATTTTTCTTCGAATTGGCATTTTAGCGAATATCAATAGGACTATTAAGTTAATAAAATAAAGTTATATGATTAAGGATGCTTTTCAGTCCACGACAAGATCATTAAAATCCTTTTTTTCTTGTTTGGAAATAAGTCTCATAATGTCGCTCAAGTCATTGGATTATCTTAATTTCAGACGCCCTTGAACCCGTTTTAGGAAGTTTGCAATTTTTGTTCGTAAATTTTTGACTTATCTTATATTTTTTACATCGTAAGAAAATCATTTAAAAGTTGGTTAATATTCAGGTATGGCCTTTAATCAACAGTTATGTTTCGTGTGGGTTAATTTACTTTTGGACAGACACCTGCTGCTACGGCAACAGAGATCGAATTATCAATATAATTTAACCAACAATAACATGATTTTTACGTACTTTGACCTACCTCAAAAGCAGCCTACTATGAAGGTCTTCTAAAACACTTTGCTTTCTTTTCGGCATCTGTGTGGTGTAGGAAATTGATTGTTTAACAATACCGGTAAAGCATTTTCAAGTGCCATGGCTATTTTAAGGACATTTCTAGCTTTGTATCATAACTCCCCGAGGCAACGGAAAAAAATAAGACTTGACCAAATTAAAACTCAACTCCCTATTTCTTCCCTTTTTCTTCACTTTCAATTCCCTTTTATTTCTGGCAAGATTAATTTGTCAGTTATTTCTCAAGAATGATTTCCTATATTCCCTATCTAGGACAAAACAAGCTAGATGAGAAAGTATTTATTACGATGGATCTTTAAAATGTGTCCTGATAGATTAAAGGGGCTATGTCTCGGTTTGTGCATCCTGAAAAGTTCAGCCTAAATTTTCAAATTCGGCGTTTGTATTCGGTGTTAATCTTCTCCATCCTTGACAATATCCTTGTTCCTTGTTGTTTTATTATTATCTCTTTGGTATTTCTCTATCTTAGTAAACTACTATTTTCTTGTTTTCTTCAATTTATAGGTAATTTTGAAAATGGCCAACATATCCTGACTGAACTCCATTCTCGGTAAATGTGCACGCCATGCAAATTTAATTTCAATGAATTAAATTTGCATGTTAAGTACTTGGTACTTTTCTTTTGTACCATGACTTGACCAAACCTTTCTTTCAAACGTTTTTGCGCCCTTAATCTTTTGAAATCAATTTTGGAGTGTTTTTGACATGCTAAAAAAATCTTGATCTAAGATGGCGGATCCAAGGGAAAAACATTTGAGTTATGAGGTCATTTTGGGGTCAGGGATGACGTCATAATTGACACTTTAAAAGGAAATTTTATAAACTTAAAAACTGCTAAAATAAATATTTCTGGATACTTAACATACCATAAAAGCTTCATTTCTGTACCGTTAACACTTTTGGAGACACATGGGAAAGGGGAACTTAAGTTTCAATAGATTATTCAGGACAAGAAGTTTAAATTCAACAACGCTTTCTTCTGTATTAAACGTTGTCTTAAATGCAATTGAGCAATAGCGCAATTGTTTAATGACTTTTTAGTACCAATTAAGCTTTTCACATTAACTTACGTAAACTATTATAAAAGCCTTCAATGTTAAGATGTTCCTGATATAACTTGAAAGATATCGATAGCTGGATAACATAGATCTAACTTTGAGAGCTTCCCTGAACTTTTAACTTGCAAAATCAGACTTAATTTAAATTCGTTCACTGATAGTGAGATTTACTCGTTCAAGACCTTATAATTAATAAAAATAACATATTTACCAAACCTTTATGTTCTCTCTTTACAGGTTTGGTTTACGACCCTAGGTCCTTTTACCTCATAAAATTATTTAAGTTAAATTACCCGCCGTAGCCAATTTGGAAGAATTGATAATTCCAGATTTATAGCTTTTCATGGACGGCCGCGGGTTACGTAGGTGTTTTTGCAATAGTGTGGATGTTTGTTGAGTAGAATGGGTTGATTCAACGGGGTGCAAAGATGCCAAATTAAAGGATTTTTTTGAAGTTTTGCGACACTCTCGTCTCTTTAATGTTCGCGGAAGTAATCTCTTAGTTTACTTCTAGCCTTGTCCCTGAAATTATTCATGCACCTGCTAAGCTGAAGCACTCGAGGCGGTTTAATCACTTTATCCCTTTTATGTTCTCATTTGTTCTCTCTGCTCTTTTTCTCATTACTGTTTTGTGAATAAAAACGGTCGAAAAACACCTTAGCTTGTCACGGAAGCCACAAAAATTCGTAGCAGTTTTTGTGATGCAAAAAGGCAATATTACTGAGTCGACATTTGTAGACAGGCCAAAATTTTGAAAAAAGCCAAAAATATAACATATGTCTGCCACATTTGAACACATATATCTCAAACAAGCAATGAAAAAAGATTTATTAATACTTTAATCTATTTTAGCTGTCAATATTATCATCGTTTAATTTTAAGAAATGACAAGATGGTTTCATTAACACCTTTTCAAAATGTTTCCACCCTCTTTTTAAGAGCCTAACATTTTCAATTTCCACATTTACTTGTTTATGATAATTACAACTGAAAATATGTTTGACGTCGGTAAAGCAAAACGTCTTGATGAAATACACTGCGGAAGAATCTTAAACACACGAAGAGCTATGAATAGAAATAAAGTGTTCAAATCAGCCATATACACCCAGAGAAACAGTTTACAGCAACTACTTAAAAAGTAGTTAAATCCTTTATATTGCTGTACCGATATCTCTATGTAGGCGGACATTTCAATGAAATGGAGCTTCCCGTACAGCTGGTCCATGCTGACTCCCTGCAATAGCTTTAAAAACTCCCCGTTATCTCACATCTTCAGACCAATTTATCGGCTGAAGCACCAAGATGAAGCAAACTGCTGCCGTCTGCATTTTTCTGCTGCTTCTGTCTTCGTTGTTGGCGCAAGGCTTTGTGCCCTTACACTCGTCAAAGAAAAAGTGGATAAAGCAGGTAAACTCATACACAATCTATGAGCAAATGATAGCTTCTTTTGGGCTTCTCTTACGCTACGAGTAAAATTTCGACTTGCTTATTGTTTTAAATACAGGATCAGCTTGTGGATTCCAATTCAGAATCTGTATCGAAAGATAACGACAAACCCCAGCTTCAGGTTAGTGAGCGAAGTAACTGTGCCGTGCTTTGTGTTCAACTCACTTCTTCCCTTATCCTCGCGTTTTTGATTGCCAATTTTTCGACAGCAAGCCTAGCCAGATGTTCCCCCTCAGTGTTGTTGAGAAGTAGCTTTTGTCTTGAACATTTCGTTGTTGTTTTGGCTTATCAGTGACATTTAGAAACAATCTGTGAGATAAGACTAGTCAATCGGCTTAGAAATGAACGAGAAATAGAAAAGATGTGGAAGGAGAACATTTCTTCAAGTATGTAGGATTATATTATCATTTACTCCTTGCAGGAAATTGCTCTCCGTTCTTGTCAACTAGTTCAGATTAAAATGAATAGTGTCAAAAACCCTATATCTAATTTTCTTCTATTTTTTTTTTCACGGGTAGGTAAAGAGTGACTCAGAGATGCGAAGAAATTTGTGCTTGTATTCCTGTTATAATATATGCCTGGCTAATGTGAAAGTAGACCCTTGAAGATACTGGACTGTGAAAAAGAACTTCAAGCGGATAACTTCATCTGGCCTGAACAAAAATGCTTGACTAACGTGAAAGTGGAAACTTCGACATCATTCCTTAATTGGGCGCTCACATCACCTGTGCCGTTATAAATACATGAAATAAAGATGAGATGAAGGCGATGTCTTTCGTCGTATCTCAGTCAACTAAAATTCATTTTTTTTTATTGTTCCTTGTAAGAATTACTACGCCAGAGCTCTCTCTTTAGGCATTACTTTAGAGCTTAATTAGGCCCTAGGGATTCTCTTGAAGGCGAATTGAATTTCCAATAGAAACCTACGCGCGTCTCACACAGGGTTGTAAAGCGAAGGTAAACTATCCAAGCGTCTCTCCCGTTTTCAATCTCATATAGGTTCGGTTGCTTGAATTTTTTTATTGCTTTTGTCAGTGGGCTGGAGCAAGACGTTTCAAATTTGAGCTTTAGGGGAACAGACAAACATTGAAGTCATTAATGGCTTTGAATCACTGGTATTTCAGTCTCACAAAACTAGCGGCTAGAAAACCTCCGGTGACCAGGCAGTTAAATGAATACTAAATCTTTCACTCCGATTTTATGCTCAACATAAACTCGTTCAAACGCATTTTCTCTCAAATATTACAGGTGAAATCTTCCGCTTTTCCCCATGTAGACCCAAAATAAGATGTATTTGTTGACACTTATTTATACACTTGATTAAAATTCATCTCAGCTACGATACATATGTTTTGCAAAATCAGACGACATTTTTGTATAGGTATTCCTGTATTGATTGATTTTAGTATCCGATTTTAATATATTTTCTCGCGAGAAAACACGCACTACTTTATTAAAATGTTTAAGTAAACAACCACGGACGATGGTTACTATGATACTAGAAATTGCAACCTTTATTCCATACCTCCCTATCGAACTAATATTCGAAACTTCTCAATTCGGTTTCAAGGACCTAAGTTTTTCAATTCGTTAAGCCCTGAAATTCAAAACAGTGAAAGCATCCGTTTGTTTGGCAAAAGACTTAAAAAAATTCCTTCTTTCTTATTCAAATAGACTCTTTGTTGAGCTACATACTTCTTCTTTCCTTTTCTTTTCTTTTTTTTATATATAATACATTTTAATATTTTATGCTGTCCCGATAATTTGTATGATTGTCAGGAAGCCTATAGTTCATAAGCTCCTGGCTTCTATATAGGCTTCCTTACCATTACCACCTTTAAAATTGTTAAGTTATCGTCTTTAAGTTTCCTATATTTCTAGTGTATTGTGAATTTTATTATTTTTCTTATCTTTTGTGTGGTTAATGGGAAAAAATGGAAATGGTCCTGCTGGTATACGTTGCATCAATAGTGATCTCCTCGGCTTATCGTAGAAAATAAAGAGCACAAAAAAACAGAGATCGATACAACGTAGGATGATTTTTTTTAAAGGTGAATTATATTTCGGCTGGCCAGCCTTCTTCAGGTACAATCATTCCACGTTGTATCGGTCTTTCCTTATATATTGTACGTTATTAGCATGCAATGTTATTGTTGTTAAAAATAATGCACCACTGTCGGCTGTAAAAGATCTTGATATAGAACAATAAGAATTCTACTCGTCGTTGAGTAGTTTCAAAAAAATTAAATCTCAGTTCAAGATCACAAAGCGCAAAGACACATGGGTACTCATGACCTACAAGCTATATGTTTTTCATACGTCATTGGGTTTTCATGTCATTTTGACGGACAGAATATTCCTCGGAGTTTGTTTTTTTCAGTTTTCTTGAGCAACATTGCCTAGCTAGTACCTTTATAGCGGAGCTCCGGCGGCCCGAAGGGCCGCCAAGCGGAGCCCCATAACCATATAGGAAAAAGAAACCCATGTATGGATTTTCTCATGGTTAATCATGGACAGCGGTATTGCTCGTGGGCGCGTACGCACGACGGCGACGACAACGACGACGACGACGACGACGGTGGAGTCGCGCAAGATGGCGGCCATAAGGGGACCTCTAAACCAAAAGGAGGCTTAATTTTTCGCGTGCTTTCTGGAGCTCAACGCGGCTACACAATATGCTAGGTCAGCTAAAGGAGTAACGTTTGTCGTGTTTACGTGGAAACTGGAAGATTTCCAAACTGGAAGATTTCTGGCTAATTTATTTAACTACAACTAGTACTACGCAATAGGGTCAATGCAATGATAAAACCTTGGAACAATGCTCACATGTTAACATCATTCAGATAATATTTTAGCCCAATAGTTTTTGGCAATTCTTTATTAAACAATCAAAGTAATTTTCACAATTTCCTCTGATAATGTTTTGATTTTTTAATCCACTAGTTTGACTTCTGGATTGAAAAAAGCAGTTCATTTCAGTTGAAAGAAAAACTAAACACCAAACAATATGCAGAAAACCTTGCAGCAAAGTTACAAAACTGAACTCAAAATTCAACCTTATCCTGGATAAGCCTAATCGGGCTACAGGAGCTCCGCTTTTAGGTTGACCTAAATCTATATATTACATTTTTACATCCATCAATTCACGTTTTTTTCTGACAAATAATTTACATATGTCTTATAACAACGACATCCTAGTGGCGTGGTACTACCAAGCCGCCGCCCCTTCCTCCCTTCCACGGTGGGGTGATCGAGTCTAAATGCACCTCCGCGTCGACTTGTCAAGTCGTTATTTAAAATTCAATCATTTGATCAATTTCAGTTATAATTGAAGACACGCTAAATAAAAAAAAACAACTAATCAGTACGGGTAAAGCAGGAAGCCCGTTTCTCCATAGCAAAATCTCAATGCTTATGACAACAGTGCTGTTTTATTCGCATATTCTTAATATGAACAGAGGCTCCCTTCAAACAAGAAGTTTCAGGCGTATACACCTCTCTGTTTTTAGATAAAGAGTAACTAAAAAATGGCTTTGCGGGAAAGAAACGTTTCCGGGGCTTTGGAGATACGGAACCCTGGGCCTTGCCGAGAATCCCGAGAAGATAGACCCAAGAAGGAAACGCTGTCCGAGGTTGGTCAGGCGTTTCGTCGATATCACTGTGAAGGCAAGCGGATAAAAAAAACCAGTTCTACGGAGGTATGAGTTACTCATGTAAGTACAGTCGAACCTCCCGTAAGCGGCCACCCAAAATGTCAAGCCTAGGTGGTCGCTCAGGGAGGTGGTCGCTTACGAGAGCTTAGACCAGAAATTTTCCTCGTTAGCATATGGTAACTCAAGAGATTTACCCCATGTTTTAAACACTTTATTCGTGTGAAGATCAATTTCGAGAAACATTCGGTACTTCGTATTGATAAATTGATACCCAGGCATTCAAAAATGTTACAACACCTTATTGTCCTATTTCTGCTCTGTTATATGAAAAGTGGTCGCTTACTGGAGGTTGAAAAGAAAAGAAAATATCAAACTTTTAGATCGGACTTAAAGTGGCCGCGATCGCTTACGAGAGGAGGTCGCTTGCAAGAGGTTCCAAATATAGTATATAGTATATAGTATGGTATTTAGGAAACCTGGTCGCTGAGGGAAAATCGCAACTAAAGGTTCGACTGCTTATTTAGCATGATTAATTTTTATTTTTATAATTGCTCCAATTCTACACTTCTGGATCGATAATGAAGGTTATGGATCTTGATTTTCCTGAAGAAATTTTTAAAGATATGTTTAAACTGATTTCTAAACTTTTGACTAAATGTGAGATAAATGTAAGGATTAATGCCACTGTAAGAAACCGTTAGCCAAATAAGAAATCTGAATAAGTTTGGACTTATTTCCACAACATACAAGACATTCATAGCAAATATAACATCGAAAGGAAACCAACACAGGACGTACAAGACCACAATTGTAATCATCATCCGGGTAACTTTTCTCGCGGTATTTATAGCCTCGACTTGTCTTTGATTCTGATTAGGCCCTTCTCCTGGTACCTCACGTGACCACAACTTGTGGCATACAATCGTGTACAGAACTGCTACTACAAACAGTGGCAGAGCAATGTTAACAGCGGCTAAAATTAAATGAGAATTTATCCACTCTGACGAGAAATCACAATAATAATAGCCCTTTGCTTTGACCAACTCTCCTTTAACAAGAACGTTTGTCGAAGAGACAACAGCCCAGACCCATAATAACAAAATTGTTTTCTTTAAATGTTGAGATACGGGTGAAGATATTAGCGGTCGAGTTACTGCGAAATATCGTTCCACAGCAATCACTACAAGGATCCAATTTGAAAATACGGGTGGAATCACTAAGATCTCCAGAAACAACTTGCACGTAACTAAACCAAGAAGCCCTCCAAACCATTGGCTTCCTAAAGAATTAGCACGGAAAATAAAGCTGGTTAACTCTGCTAATGTAAACACGATATCGGCGCACGCTTGGTTTAAAATCAGGTAATTGGTAGTGGTCTTTATGGAGTTGTCTATTCGTATAATGTGAATGATGACTGAGTTGCCGAAAATTGACGCCAAAAATATTGTGACGTAGGCAAAATAAATTAGCGACATAACCAGGATGTGTGTTTCTCCGAAGACTCCTGTTGCGTTTCCTGGTGATAAAAATAGAAATAGTTGTTGCGTTTAGATTGAACTGCATCATTAGTTTACTAAATAAAATTGTTTGCGTTTGGTCACGTATTGCAAGTTTTAAACACGGAGCGAGCCTATAAATGGAGGCTGAGCGGCTCAGCCCCTCCATCACAAATTGGAATACTCTGCTTTGATTGGCTTATTTTCCCAGGCGTGTCGTACTTCCGCGAAATATTTCAGGCCACCGCACAAGGGAAGATTTTTCGTTTGTTTGCTTTCTTTGTAAAAAGGTCAGCGAAAACAACAAGAATGGCATCTACAGAAGAAGAATTTAGACTTCATATACATGCATTTTAACTTGTTATTTTTGTTGTTTCACTTGTGAAAGCATATCGATTGTTTTCGAGTTGTTTACCCCAACGTAAATGCCGTGTTTTAGCCAACAAAGTGCAAACCGCTGACCTTTTATAGGCTCGCTCCGTGTTTAAGTGCTAGTCAAGTATGTGCAGAATAAAATGGCATGCTGGACTCCTGCATTACTTTGCACTGATAGATCGCAGAAGGAATGGAATCTGATTACGTGGCATCTTTGCTGCATAAAAATGAATACTGCAATGAAAATGTACTTGAAACTGAATCTAATTACCTTTAGTGTGAACATCAAGGCTGTCGTTAATAATAGATTGAATATTGAACATCTTGCCTTCTGCTAAAAAGGATCTATTATATGAAAAACAGGTGTCAGATTGGTAAAATGCATCTCAAAGTTTGAAATTAGCGCTGAGGCAACCCACGAGCTTCCGAATATTCCTTAATGCGTAGATTAAAAGATTTATACTACTGTACATGATTATAAAAATTAATTCAAGCGAGCTCATAATAATCGAATGAATTGAGGAAACTCAAAGAAAGAGAGATAACTGTTCACCTGAATGTCTAATATGGACTATACACAATCATATCACAATCAGGCAAACTTTGACACGGCTTGCAGGGACAACTTTATTTTCATATAAAAACTGAGCTGTCTCGGGTGAACGGAATCTCGGGTAATCGAAGCCAGATACTGACTAGGGTCTTAGATTTTGCAACGTAACATGAGATGTAAGGTCTTCTTGAACAAGCTTAAATTCAATAAAATGTCTTACACTTTTTCGAGCTTGAAAATTGAGAGAAAAAAAAAACAATACATGTCAGCTCTATCGAAAAGTTTTAATGACTGGTTGCTTTGCACATCATTTCATACACTGAAAATTAATTTTTGCATAGACGCGTTGACATTGTCACAAGCATGTTGTTTGTTGGGTTTTTAGAACGTTTCATACCATCTTCTCTAGAACATTCTATGGTTTACAATGGTTTCAATTCTATTTCGGTATAGAAAAGAGCCCATAGTAGACAAAGCTTTAAATTCAGAGGTGTCAAAATTTAAAAGGCAAAATCCTGATAAGATTGATTGATAAGATTGATAAGAAGACAAACGAAATCTTCGAGACATGGGTACACAAATGTATATTGTCATATTTGCTTTTCTGCTGCACAAGTTGTCGCCTAGGAGGGCAATCCAAACAGTGGCTCATGAGTACAAATAACAAGCTGTCATGACTTGAAAAGCTTTTTAATAAATAAGCCTGCTGTATGACTATTTTAAAAAAGGCTAATATCTTAATTTAATAATCTTCCACCCTTAAACCTGAACAATAAGGGAAGAAGGCATATACTAGTATATATTAACTTTGTTTTGAACTCCTTACACTAAGTTGAAATGGTGAGAGTTGCGATATATCGGTCAAGATTTCACTGTCGGCATCGTTTGGTAATCCTCTTCAAGCATAAGAAAAAGTTGTTTAAAAATCGCTCATTTTGGTATCACTTTTTTCTAATTCTTATGATACATGCATTAAATATATTTTCATACAGTTTGTAGAAATGTTCATATTAAAGCTGGTACTTAAGTTAGGAAAACGTTTCAATTCGCTTGTAAAGTCTCAATTCCGCAAAAAAGAAAAATAACATAGCTGCCTACGTACCATATAAGGATGCAGTAGAGGATGTCTTAGGTCTATATAACGAAGTTCATATCTTTTCACTCCTTTGGAAGTTAGATATTTCAGAAAAAAAGAACCATTGGTTTCGTTAGTAAGCAGTATAAACATACCAAGTAGCTGATGTGAGGTTTAAAGATAATGTAGCTAACGTAATTTCCTATAATTCAAGTATGTCACAACTTTACTAACCATGTTAAGTTCTTGCTCGGTTCGAAGTTTATCTTCTCAAAATCGCCAGCAAAGATTTTCATAGCGATCGGCGAAGAACTTCCCTATTTGCGGTTAATTTGTTTTCGTCTTCCCGATAATAAAACAGGTGTTTCCAACTGCATTTATTTCAACAGTACAATAGACAAGACTGCCCATTGTGTTTTTTGTTGATTTAAGATGTGACTACAACATAAGGGGTTGGCCAAGCGCACGCAAGATTTCAACGCAACATATATTGCAACATTTTGAGCACAACATATTGCACGCGGTTTGCCACCCTGCTGTACCAGCACCTTGCAATATAGTGTGAAAGTTGTGTGGTTTTGGCCGTGTCTTATAAAAAAAGAGTTGAACTATGCATCGTTAAACACAATTCTTGACTTAAGTCAACATGACTAAGTCCACATGATTTGATCGATTTTAATTTACTCTCTGTTATCCCGTGGATATTAAAAAGTAAGAATGACACGATAAGAGGAATTGCAGACACGATATTCTAGTGGTAAATAGTTTAGTAGGTTATTAATTATACACGATAGAGACAGTTTCCAGAAGACAAAGGCGAAACAAACAAGGGCAAAGTAAACTGGATGTTTTTAATTCTGTTAAACCTTACATAAAGTTAATTTCTATCTCACTTTAGGTATACTTTTCTTTTTTTGATGGCTCAATTTTAGTAGAGCATTCATTTGCATTTTCTTTGACTTTGCATTACCACCCGAATCGGTTGGCTTAAAAAGCACTCGCGGCGTCTCCTAATCAGAAGTAAGACCAAAACCAAGTGTGACCATCTCTCGCACACATTTTCCAGCACTTTACGTCAGCTACACATACTGTAAACGGACATTTCTTGCGGATATTTTATCTATTTATTCTTTTTAAATGGTGAAGCCATCACTATTTTGATTATATTTATGTAATTCCCACGAAGTTTTTATCTTTCTATTATTATCTTATTATTTCGTTGGACACCTGGAAACTGAAACTCTCAGCTAAGCGTGCGGACTACGTTACATTTTTTGAGTAGTGATAAGTGAATGAAGATGGTGATTTTTCATTTTCTCATTGTTTCAATTCACCATTCACATTTCATTACCGAGCTGAATTAATCAACATGACACCAGCGTGGGCCAAAGAAAAAGTGCGAATTCCCGACAGGAATCGAACCCCTGACCTTCCGAACACCGGGCGGGCGCGCTATCCACTGAGCTACGAGAAGTCATGGAGAGCAAGGTCATTTACCCGACTTCATATGTCCCAGAAGTCCTGCATACTGCTAGAATCAGCACTGTCGAAGTCATCGCGAGTAGTGATAAGTGAATAAAGAAGGTGAATTTCAAGCTCGGTAATGAAATGTGAAAGGTGAATTGATCAACATGCCACGAGCGTGGGACAAAGAAAAACTCTGATGGAGAGCAAGGTCATAAGCAAGGTCACATGTCCCATGCTCGTGTCATGTGATTATTAATTCAATATTGTTAAAAAAAGGTGTGATGAAGTTAACAGTTGGCTTGCCACTTCGCACAGCCGCTAAATGACGTGTGCGATTCTCGCTCAGGGGGTTAAAGGGTTGTTGCCATCGCTATTACACCACGGAAAACAATGCCACAGTTATTGGTAATGGGAATTCTTAACATTGAAAATATTCCGCCGAATTAGACACGCCTGTAACTGTCAAAGCTTTCATGTCAACCAGGTAATTCGCTTGAACTTTATTGAAGACCTTTTATCATTTTAGACAACTGTAGCTTACCTTATGGTTTAAGGCACGAGTGGAAGACCAGGTTGATATCCGCTCTTACGAAGTCCGAACAGAGGACGGTAGGCTATACAGAAGAAATCGTAGACACCTTCGCCAGTCTAAGGAACCATTTGTTCACTCTTCTGAAACCAGTTCAGTTCGACCATTGCAGGACAACCACCCTGACACAATGCCTGTTGCAGCTGCACCAATACGATCCCAGCTGGCAGGTCAGCCAGTCCAAGACAACCTTGCTGGTCAACCTAAGCAAACAGAACCTGTGACAGTCTTCCCAAGCCAGGTGCCACCATCAGGCCCAGTTAAACCAACAGTTGTGACCAGGAGTGGACGCGTTTCTCGGGCCCCACAGTACTTACAGGACTTTGTTACAGTTAAATAAGGACTTTAGAAAATGACCCTTTGCCTAAGTTGTTTCATTGTTACCAGGCAAAGTTTAACAGACAAGTTAACAGACAGACATTCAGTTTCAGTAGTTCTCATTAGAAAGCTTAGAGACATTGGCTTAAATCGTTCAGCTCATCATGTAAAGCTTGTACATAAGCTTGTTTAAGGTGGCTCACTAGTCAAGTACATATATGAAAATCTGAAGATTTTGCCTGACTTGAGGAGGGGAGGGGGGTATTTAAAAGCTCTATTTTTCTGCACATGTTTTGGTTGAGGGACTGGGTCTGGCATGCATATTTAATGTATGATGGCAGCTGGTCACGTGACCTTACTCAGCTCATTATAATTCACTTTCGGTTCGGCGGAATCGTGTGTAGCATTAATGTAATTTGGGGCAAAAATTGAACCAAATTTCATTACTTTGGGACATTTGCTGGTGCCAGAGCTCATCATTAAGGGCTGAGATGGCTTAAACCTTGCCAATTCCAAAGAACTGTTTATTGGCACTGTGAATGTGACAAACTTCGACCAGATGCCCGATTGCAGCTACTGGCAGTTTGTTATTCATGGACAAGGGGCCAAAAAGCAAATGAGCCTTGTCTCACCAGGCTTCAACTGGCAGATATGGAAGTTTCAATCAATTGTGGAAGTGACTGGAAAACTTTTAGTGTGTTATTGAAGCCTGGTCAGAGAACACTCTAATTTCCCAGGATGCAATGCGGTCAGATTTCTGCTCGTTGGCTGCTTGGTTGAGATTGCTGACAAAAAGGAGCTATTTAAGCTCTTGCTGGACTTTTTTGGCCGAACTTTCCAGTTGAGTTGGAAGCAGAAGAGTTGTTTTGTAATGATTTCCCTGTGATTAAATGACTGAGTTAATGAAGGATGTGTCCAGACTGTTTGCTTGTGAGGTAAGATTTGCATGAAATCCATGTAATGTTTTGCAGCCGGTATGTAGTTTTTCTGCAATATCTATTGTCTACATTTTCGGAGAAAGAGCACAGTGCTGCCATCTATTTTCCTCCACTGTTTCAGTGCAAAACAAATACTTCTGCACTAGAATTGCTCACAGAAATGATAAGACCAAGCCTGGAGAATTTTTTTCTCAACCCTATGCAGTTTCGAATGTTCAGACGTGCATGGAAAAGGTAGCTAGGAACATCCTTAATGTTCCATGCTTTTAATATTTCCAGCTTTCTGGGCCTCAGGCTGAAGGTTGATGAACACTCTATGCAATGAACTAAAATAATGCTTATCTGGCAAATTCTTTTGCTACAGCAGGCAAGACACTGGTGCTGTGTATTGTCCAAAAAGGTCTGTTTTTGCAAATTTCAACTTTCCAGATTTTTTTTCTCTGCAAGTATTGAATGCCAGCCAGCCATTTTAGTTGATTGCATAGACCAATCTAAATGTAATCTGCAAAAAATGGTTTCTTGCCTGTGTGACTTATCGTTTTCTCTCAGTTACTGCTACAAGGAAAGCACCGTCTGAGACACCATACCAAAGCTTGTACTGTTACCATGGCAACAAGACACCCAAACATCATTGTGTTTGTCATAATTCATAGCAACTAGTGTCATGATGTTGGTTTTGTCTAATTTAGTTGCATTTCATGTCAAAGGTCTTTTTGACTATCGAGCCCCCTTAAGTTCATCAGTTCTAACTTTTGTCTTTTTGTAAAAAAAGGAAAGGTGTGACGTCATGTGTAGTCACGTGACTCTCGGACCATGTGCTTGGTGTGTTGGTATAGTTGAATTAGACATGGAGTTGTTGTTGTTCTTTATATAAAGACTGTTTGTCGTCTTTATTAACTCTTGTCTACGCCCTCGAATAGCGTAACATTACAAAGATAATTATTTCAACAACAGATCGCCTGTCGTCAGCAACAAACAACTACGTTGACGAAGCTCAACTTCAGCTGTGTTATTTCTGTTCTCTGCCTGAGCTTTGTCATCAGAAACCTTTAAGAGTAAGCCAAAGCCAAGGAACAGCAAAATGGTGGCTATTTTTCTTCATCAGAGCGGAGATAGTAATTATTGCCAGTCGCACGGAGTTTGTTTACAATAAACCACGAATAAACCGACAAGCGAGTGCAAATGTTACAGATGTTAGCTGATATGTGTGCTTCCAGCTTAGAATACTTGATGTAACACAAGTATGTGTTTAAAAAAAGGCCTTTGTGTTAAAACATTACCTGTATATTCAAAAGCCCGGTCAAAAGACGGCTGCGTGGTCGATTTTGAACCAGGAAACGTTGGTGGTATAATACTGTATGTAAACACCCCACCCCTCGCCCCCGAAAAAAGAAAATTGCACAGCGCGAAAGGGCCTAAGTACGAGTTTAGAGCTTGTTGTTTCAGATAGCGGTTTTCCCTTTAAGGTCGCGTAAGAGATGACAACAGGAGACAAAGGTAAACTATTAATTCTTTTCATTCCTTTATTTACTCTTTTCTTACTCAACAAGTTTGTGTGCCTCCTGTGCATCTACTTATGTTATCAGATGTTTGTTCTAACTCTATGCTCCGGGATTGACTACCGGAAAGAAGAACTTGTCTTATATCGTGATTTTCCTAAAGCAACGTCGTAACAAGTCTTTGAATTTATTGCGAAACAATTGGTTAAAGACTAGGTAAATATAAGGGTCGAGTACGCTATAAGCGGTTGTCAAACAATTTGTGAAAAAATAAATGCTAGTATTCGTGCCTCAATAATTTCCAAAATTTAATATGAAACATAGATCCAAAGGAAACCAGCAAAAACATATAATACCAAGATAGCAATCTTTATTCGGAAATTTTTTTGGCTGTTTTGAACGCCTGCATTTGTCTCTGTTTTCGACTTGTTCCCTCTTCTGGTACCTCACGTGACCAAAGTTTGTAGCACACGATCAAAATAGGTAGAGCAAAATAGGTAGAACAACGTCCAGGGGGGTGCCAAAACTAGAGCGAACTTTAAACCAAGTGTTTGAGATATAACAGTGATTAGTTTCCTCGTGTTTTCCCACTATTAAGCAACAGCCTCGGATTGTTTTCTTCAAATGTTTAGATACAGGCGATGATCTGAAAGGTCGGGTAATTGCATAGAAGAGTTCAACAGCATTCGTTACAAGGATCCAAACTGAAAACACAGCTGGAATAAACACGGTTGTAATAATAATAATAATAATAATAATAATAATAATAATAATAATTAACATTTATATCGCGCTAATTCCATGTGAATATGATCAAATGCGCGTAACAAACAAATATGATACAAATTAAACATCACAAGTTAAGAATCGCAACTGGTGGGAGGCTGACCAGTTGGCTATTTACAAAGCGTGGAGGAGTTGAATTCGGGGCCACCGAAGACAAATCCATCCAGTGGAAGGGAGGAGGATTTGAACCCGGGACTTTCGGATTACAAATCCAGCGCCCTACCACTAGGTCACGCTCGCTTCCCCGTAATCAGACCAAAAAGCCCTCCAAACCATTGGTTTCTCGCAGGATTACAGTAAAGATATGAAGCCCAAGTCTACAATTATCATCAGTAGATCAGCGCACGCTGATTCAAAATCAAGTAATTGGTAGAGCGGTCTTCATAGAGCTATCTTTCCGATTGATATCAATGATAACTGTTGAACATTTTAAAATGTGAAGTTGTTTAGGCACGATATGATGTCAAGATTGACACGTGATTATCAATCAAGTAAAACACTACTATTTAGTACTAGTACTTTCGGAGATACATGGGAGGAGGGCGTTTCCGAGGTGGCGAGGTGAAGGAGACATAGTTTTGCAAAGCCAAAAAATTTCTCTCGAGGGGCTCATACTATCACAATTCCACAACGAAAAGGCTTTGGGGTTGTAGGCACTAAAATCTAAAGTTAAGGGTGTTCATAAAACGCTGCACTGTTGGTATGGTGACTTATTCTACCACAGAGAGAGCTGAAATCTTTAAAATAATAAGTCAATAAAATGGTGTGATGTGATGTGATATGATATAAACGATATATAAACATGATTTGATGGCAAATGTACATATTACGTTTGCGCTGGGAGTAACATCTTAACAAGTTTTTTTTTTATCAGATAATCATTTCAGATCCTAATTATACAATTACTAATTATACCTGTACGGACGGTACTGAACTGAAACAGGATAAGCTCTGTCTAATTGTACGAGTTAATAAGGCTTCAAACTGGTGACTTTTTTATGTTCTCGTAAACCATGTGATTTTTTTTTTGTTTCAGTTTAGCAGTGTCGCCCAGGGCCAGGTTGTTCGAATGCCGGTTAACGCTAACCCAGGATTAAAAGTCAATCGAAGTATCAATTTTTCTTGTTCAAAAGTGTTTTCACTTCTTTTAATTTGTTTTGTCAAGTTGGAATATTACCCAAGTTCAAAACTGAAGGGCAAGCAATATAAACAGAAAACCTCACCGAAAAACTACAAAACTGCAAAGTTTTCAGAACAAATTTGCGAAGAAAATTAAATTAGGCAAGATGTCTTCTTCAGAAGCTCTGAAGTGTCTGAATTGGCTCCCTCTGGCTGGAAGACGTCTCTTTCACCGTTGTACCACAGTAGAAAATGCAATCAAAGGAGACATTCCGCAACATTTTGAAAGTTTTAAATCGACATTAAGAAGTTTGCATGGCTACAACACTAGAAATGGCTACCTACCTAGATTGCCTAAACCTAAAACGGAATGCGGAAAGAGAGTATCCTACTTCCGTTTTACAAATGACTGGATGTCCCTCCCAGTATTTTTAAGAAGGCCAATGCCATGCACAATTTTTAAGTCAAACCTTACAAAGTTGTTAATGGACAAATATTTTAAATAATGGACAAATATTTTAGATGTACGCTGATTATATTTTAGTTTTTTATGACAGTAGGACAGTAGGTAGTTTTTTAATTCGTAGTTTATTTTAGCTTTTAATACTTTTTAATTTTTTTACGGAGGACCTCCCTGAAAACCACGTATTTACGTGACGGGCGCTTCCTCCTTAAAGATTGTTTATTATTATTATTATTATTAAAACTGAAATCAAAATTCTCGCTAATCACGGGTTAGCTAAATCTGGCTTTTAATAACCCGACCCAGGGCCGGGGGGTTCAAAGCCCGATTAAGTCTCGCCAAAAGAAATATCGTACTCGGTGTTCAAACATTTTACAGAGATTGAAATGTATTTAAGTCAGAAAACTTTATCCAAAATCATATTGGAACGTCCAAAATACGATTGACGGGTCTCGCAAAGATGATAGCTCCTTATAGTTTAGTGGAGAAATAATTAAACTGGGTAATGCAAAAAGTATTAGTATTATAACTTGCAATCCGAGTTGTTCTAAACATGTTTTAAATACCCTCTACGTTGAACCTGCCACTGTTTGGCAGATACGACGAGTTCATCTTTAAGTTCCTGGTTCACTCAGATATGACCTGCAGTGGTGAGACTGCTAGATTCTGATTAATGAAATAATTATTTTGTTGTTAAACTTCCATCTCACGTGAAAACTATTTCTTTAACTTTTCAAAGGGTCACCGGGAAATAGCTAAATAATAAATTTTGTTTAGCTAAATTATAGTAAAGCCTTTTTTTAAAAATTTGAATTTACATGTACATTTTTAAAAAAGAAAAATGATTATAAATTAAAATTCACCGCTGTTTTCTTTGTCCTAGGATTTCGTGAAAAGCTAGATCTCATAAAACTATTTTTAAACCAGAATTGTATCACTATTATCTTTACAGTTATAACTTAACACCACCGCTCATGTAGTCGCATTTACTTCGGTTTGAAGAAGAGACTGGTTCGAACTAATAAATATATTATCATTTGTAATATGGACGAAATTTTCCAACATTGTACAGAAATTTATTTTTTTGTTTATTTTAGGTCTATATTTCCACAAGAAATATCTTCTTTTTCTATTTAACGCGTAAGAAGTTCATATTCGTCGGTTTACTTTAATCCTATTCACATTGGCATTCTGGGAACGGGTCACCTCGAAGTTGTTACGGCGGAATCTCGCTTAAACGCTTGTAACATTGTCATGTGACATTCAACACTTAATGACTGGTCCCTTGGGCAACAGTGAATTTTGTTTCCCTCGAATCTCAGTGTTTTCCTGTACTTCGTCTCGGGAAACATTGAGATTCGAGGGAAACAAAATTCACTGTTCCCCAAGGGACCAGTCATTAAGTGATTTATTATATAGCAAAACAAATGGGTCAACGTGCTGAGATTCCAGCGACAACATCAGGCCGCCTTCAACTGCATGCTCTTATACGTGCAACAACAGTACTGTTTGCGGTTTGACGTCATAGTTTTCACAATGTTGCCCGCTCATGGCAAAAATGTTTTTGCGCAGAGTTTCCTCCCTTGTCAATTTAAAAATCAAGGCAAGAGGCAAATGTTTTTCAAAGCGCGAAGACCTAGGTTTGAGTTTAGAGTTGTAGTGTTTTGCATGGATTTGCAGGACGTGTGGGTAGAGGTTTTCCTTGTAAGTTAGCGTAAGAGATGACATCAGAAAACAAGAGGTTTTGGTAAACTATTAATTCTTTTCATTTAATTAATCCACTCCCATCCTACTCAACTAGATTATAGGTTCCCTGTGACAGTTTTTTCATATTTACATTTGGTGGTCGACATTAATGCGTTGGGCTCTCAAAGGGAGAACATTTGGATTACGAATGATAACTCTTCCAAGACAAATTTGAAATAACCTTTTAAAACCACTGCGAAAGTTTTGACTGAACATGAGATAAACGTAAGGATTGAGTGCACTATAAGCAACTGTTAACCAAATAACGAATAAAAGGAAGCTCCCGTTTACATGAAAATAGCCTAAGAGCTGCAAAATTCCTACTGCAAACAAAGGAAACCAACACAGTGTGTACAAAACAACGATAGAGATCATCATCAAGGTAACTTTTCTCGCCGTTTTTACAGCTTCAGCCTGTTGTGCGTTCTGATTGGATCCCTCTCCTGGTACTTCACGTGACCAGAGTTTAAAGCACACAACTGTGTACATAACTAATATTATCGCAAGAGGCAAAGGCACGTTAAAAGAAACGGCGACAATCTTTAATACTGTCAAATCTTGTAGAACGTTGGCTAAATTGCAGTAGTAAGAATCCTTTACTACTTGGAAGTTTTCTTCCTCAATAAAGGGAAGAGATATAACAAAGCAAAGTACCAATAGAAGGAAAATTATTTTCTTCAAATGTTTTGATATAGGTGAAGATCGCAAAGGTCGTGCCACGGCATAAAAGCGTTCAAAAGCAATCGTTGCAAGGATCCAAATTGAAAAGACAACAGGCCAAAATAAGATTGCAAGGCATAACTTGCAAGAGATCATACCGAGCAGTCCTCCAAACCACTGTTTGTTCATAGAACTGTAGTGAATAACATCCACCATCTCTGCTATGGTGATCACAAGGTCAGCCCATGCTTGGCACAAAATCAGATAACTGGTAGCGTTCTTCATGGAGTTATCTGTTCGTATAATGTGAATAATGACTGAATTGCCCAAAAGTGAAGCCAGGACTAGAACGGCGTAAGCGAAATACAACAGCCAAAGGAGCCGGAAATGTGTCTTTCCAAAAACGTCTGTAGTGCTTACTAGAGAGGAGAAAATGTGAATTAATTGTCATGGAATAGGTAATTCTCGTGGATTTCGTATATAAACCCATTTACAGCATAAGCTTTAAACTAGTAAACATTCCCTTAACACACACAACCACACTCAAGAAATGAATAATATATGCTTTTTCATCTACTTTGTAAACTTTTGTTGTAATGGTTTTTGGGTACCATCATAAAACTGATTATGTAACACAGACGTAGCTGGCTCACCTCTCCTCGTCCGAGGTAAAACTGGTTGAGGTAAGCAAGTAAAACGTTTTTACAATACTGTATTTCATTTTTCATAGTTATGTTTCAGAGACTACACGGCCCATAATGTAACCCTAAAACTTGGTTCACAGGTTTATACGGGAAACATAATTTATAAGAAGAGGTTTTTTTCTGAATCACATCATACATACCATTTTTCTGAAGGTCACCACTGCTGTTCATCATGTATTGCAGGTTGTTGCTAAAACTGCCTTCCAGGAACGACGAGTTCATCTCAGTTCTTTACTCTTTGCATATGGCCTACAATCAAAGAAATCAGAGTATGTTAAACTTCCTAGACAGCAATAATGTTAAACATAGGCACGCAAGGCGTGCAAGAGTTATTTTTTTAATTAAAAGGTTATGAAGATAGGAGCATTTAAGGGAGTGTTTACAGTGGCAATTTAGTTACCTTGACACGTTTTTTTTTGGCAACGATGCACAGCACGAAAGAAAGTGAGAATTTAGGATATACATACGATCTTAAATCTCTAAGATAAACGAATAGTAGGCCTCGCAATTTTGGTTTAAAAGTCTGGCTGCCTGGTTTATGTTGAGAGTGGAAAGAGGCGAAGTGAAGGCCTTGGCGTTGTTTATTTTAACGAGAGAGAATGGGTGATTGTTTTCGGGTAGGTTTTTGAGTTGGTGCGCAAAGAAAGGGCTGTGAATTTTTCTTTGTAGAGAAGCAAGCCATGTATGTGTATTTTGTGCTTCCATAATAAAACATGGAGTATTGACAGATGTTTTAATACCGAAAAAAGAAATAGAAAAAAAACACCTCTGACACGTTGACAGTCTAATTTAATTCATTCCCATATGAAAAACAAAAGTGTCAAATTACCATTTGTAACTAAAAATAGCAAGCATCTCGTGGGAACAAGTGGTGATGATTTGCCAGCTCTAATTGAATTTAGTCCCTTTTGAAAAACAAGTGTCAAATTACCCTTTGTAACTAAAAAATAAAATATCTCGTTATATTTCCATGCAACAACAACAAAACAATCTTTACCTGTACCTATTGTAAACGTTCGAACTCTTTCAAATCAAAATAGTCTCGTCTCCTCTAAAACATTTCGTAAGAACTAGAAGCAACGATGCGTGACGTCTAATTGAATTTACTCCTTGTGAAAAACAAAAATATCAAGTTACCTTTGTAACTAAAAATAAAAACATCTCGTCCATTTACATACAACTACCTCACGCACTGTTTCATACCTCAAGGCTCATCTCGTCCATAACTAAATTCCTAAGCCTAACTCACAGAAAATGCCGAAGTAAACCCAATACATGAATACTTCCCCCTCTTTTATAGAAGAATGAATATGGCAGTTCTGAACTGTATCGGGATCAATTCTTCTCATATACCATTTACTTTTAAAACAAGAAATTTGATTGGCTGTTTATAGTAGATCCGATCTGATTGGTGTGACATACATACATCTCTCACTGACTCACTGATCCATTGACCCGTCCACAACATACTCGACGCGCCGACTAAGAGATATTTTTTTTTACAAAAAAATAACTCAAAAACCATTCTTGTAAAAGTATTATTGCCGCTGAGTATTGTTGCCGATTTTGAATCCCTAAAACCTGTCTTAACGTTACTACTTGAAAGGTATTTAGGTCTCAATGATTAGAGTTGTCTTTTTTTACCTGGCCAGTTAAGTAAGGCGATGGGTTTCCTAAATTTTTAATTCTGTGACTTTGGCGGAGCCTGCATGAACGTGCAGAAATGCAAATATTACACCTAATATTGCTTGGATCCAGCAAACCATATTGATTTCTTAACCATTAACACTCAAAGCTTTCTAGTTGTCAGGTATTGGACTTGCATTTGAGCAGTTATATTAAAAATATATTAATTGCTACTCACTCCTTTCTTGATCACGTTCACTTGGCTTGTAGAAGTAATTATATCTGGTAAATAAATAGGACTAGTCAGTACACATTGTATGTGTGGCTGGATTGTGTAAACCTTTTCTTGTTCAGTGAATATATAGCTTATATTTCAAATTAACCCTCGACGTTTTCCAGTCCAGCCTTCTTAGCATCAATCACCGCCTTTTATCGTTGTCACTAAAATGTACACATAATTATGCTGCACAGTTTCGTTTAATTCCGTTTGAACTATTCTTGAAAAAAAGAGATTGCCATGTGAAGAGGGTCCTGCAGATCCAATAGATCATCAATGAAGTTTATTTGGTTTCTCTGCAAACTAAATTTTAATTGCGTCGAGTTTCCCTTTTTCTAATTAAAAAAAGTGTAATTATTATTGTAGGAACGCCAAGTGTTCCAAGAAACCTATAAAGACATAGATAACGCTTTCATGGGATATTGATGTTTCTTCCATAACCGCGGTCAAATTACCATGTACAGTGTTATTAAAAATTAAACTAAATAACATAGTTTTGAGCTAAAGAAGATCTTCTTTTTTTTCATTTTCTTCACGCTTCTATTTTCATAAAAGGCAAGGGTAATGTTCAACCGAGAGTAAAGAATATCATTCAGCCATACGTTATGATATACAGTATGTATATTATACCTAGCTCTAGATATCCCACATGGTTTGTATTCCATCCCAGCTATGGCAGTTAAAGGACTCCCTGCCTTGACTTGCAGTCAACTTTCGTATTAATTATATCGGCCTTATATTAAAATCAGGAAATAACTCCAATGTTTGACAGATTGCATGACTGCTGTTTAGTTTTGCACCAGACTACCAGACTACCAATGTATTCTGCGTTTAAAGCCTAGGCGAGTAACAGATTTAAGATCATTTGTAATTAAATTGGAAGGTTCACAGAGAACTCAGCTGGTTGAATTGGGCTTTGTGTGTCTATTTCAATTAAAAAAAAAATAGATTGCTCCTTGTATAGCACTTCAACACTGTTTACATTGCAACTTATTTTAATTAAAACGAAATGAAATGAAAAAAGAGTTATTTTATCATCTTAAAACACGGCGGTCATTCAAAACACGAGAGAAATTAATAAAGTGGCCGACGGAGAACGTTTTACATTGCATTTGTCCCAAGCTTCGAGTACAAATAAGCTTTGAGAGAGAGACTCAAAAAACATCTTATAGAAGGAATTAGTACTAAACAGCGAATCATTTTGACTTAAAATAAAGTGGATCAATCTTTTCGCTGCTTTTGGCTTGCGATGAACATAGAAAAATCAACGTAACCATTCGTTTTTCGTTCGCAAAACTACTGGAAACGGTCACCTACATTCTTGCAATATCTCGCTCCCTCGAAGGAAAAATCTGGAGAAGGCGAAACCTTAAACTGATGCTTTTTTTAGATATACTTTTTAAATGACCAATCTGAACTAAGGAGATAAATAACCTATCGTCTTTTTTCATACATAATATTAACTGAAAAGGGCAAATTTGGACTTATTCTAAATACGATAGTAATATGTTCTTCACCAAACCTTCATGTTTGCTATCTCAAATATGTTTTAGTCTGAGAAGTTGTAATGCACAGCGTAAAATTATAGATAGTAGGCGTTTGTAGTTACCGTGTAAAGAATACCTCCTATCTTACATTTGACAATACTCCACGATCCTGACCTCAATATCTATTATTAATTTGTTCATTTCTGTCAGTAATTATAATAGTCCGCCGAAAGGCAGGTGTAAAAACAAAAGCACTGGAAACTGCAGAGTTTGTGGTAATCATCTGTTAGATGCAAGGAATCCTTTAGAACTCGATTTTCGTTGTCAAAACAAAACGGCTTTGCATTTATATTTGTTCCAGCTCTACACTTTGCGACCGAAAAGAGATGACATTTGATATCCCCAATTTTTTACAAAATGTTTTAAACAACGTCTTGAACCCGTTTCGAAAATTCTGACTTAATATGAGATAAATATAAGGATTTATCCCACCGTAGCAAAGCGTAAAGAGATTGGCAACTAGAAATACGTTGTCGTTTTCTTGCACCCTATCAAGAAAACGCAAAAGGACTGACATATATATGGGTAGCCAACATATCAAATATAAAACCACAACAATTATCATCATCCTGGTAACTTTTCTCGCCATTTTCAAAGCTGCTGCTTGTTCTTCATTCTGGTCAATTCCTTCTCCTGGTACTTCACGTGACCAAAGTCTGAGGCACACAATTGTGTAGAGAACTGTCATCATTGAAAGGGGCAGAAAAAAGTTCAAAGTAATTGAAATAATGTTAAATGTACTCCACTCATTAAGTAAAGTCGTTATACCGCAGTAATAAGATCCTTCAACATTTTTGAAGGTTTCTTTTACGAGGTAGTTCATAGAAAACACAAATGACCACGCCCAACACAAGAAGATTATTTTCTTCAAATGTTGAGATATAGGTGACAATCGCAATGGTCGAGCTACTGCATAGAAGCGATCAAGGGCGATGATTCCAAGGATCCAAACTGAAAAGCAGGGTGAAATGAACAGGATCGCTATAAGCATCCTGCAAAAAATTAAACCCAAAATTCCTCCTATCCATACACTGCCAGTGGAACTGTAATAAAAAGTAGCCGTTAGTTCTGCAAATGATATCAACAGATCAGCGCACGCTTGATTGATAATCAGGTAGTTGGTGGTGGTCTTCATGGAGTTGTCTGTTCTTATAATGTGGATGATGACTGAGTTGCCAAACAGTGACGCCAAAAATACCGTGGAAAAGCCAACAAACACCACAGGATGCAATAGGAGGCGCACTTCTCCGAACTCGGTTGTTGTGTTTCCTGCAGTGAAATAAAAATCAAATTATTGTCATGAATTGATTTAAATATCCCAACTATATCCAGTTTAAGCATAATTTGACAGTGACTGCGTTTTACATTGTTCATAGAATTGGGTTGCAACGTCCTACACTCCAAAGAGTGGAAAACAGTCTGTAGCACCTAGTGGATATTATACATAATCATTTTACATATTTCATATTCAAGATAGAATGCACTTTTGTTTGAACATCATTTTTTTAGTTTTTCTGATCATAATTTTGAAATAATCAAGGAAAATTTCACTGTCGTATGGTGTTTGCTTGCGTGCCACTCCGAGAGACATGTTGGAAGAATAGTATATCGTTACAGAAGAACTATTATTTGCAGGCTTAAAACTTTCATACCTTGAAAATGACTTGAGAAATTAGTACTGCTATTGACCTCGTATTGCATATTGAAGCTGCCGCTGTTCGACAGATATGACGAGTTCGTCTTCAGCTTACTGGCTCACTCACATTTGATCTACAATCAAACAGATGTTGAATTTTTTGACTAAGCTGAAACAGATCCTTTGATGAATACAACCTATTATTAAAAACTGGATCATTGGATAATGCAATTTGAGAGTTTTCATTGGCTTTGCTATCATGGGCTATGAACCATTATACCATGCTCCACGAATATGGTAAGCGTACGCATGATTTTTTGAGGCGTGTTTATTTTTTTTTAAGTTTAGTTTGCTATATTTTTGGGGCGTTTTTAATAAAACAATTATTCCACTCGCCCTTGTTGGATATGAGATGATTATAGCCAACTCGGCGCTATGCACCTCGTTGGCTATCTACCATCTCATATCCAACGCGCGCTTGTGGAATAATTGTTAATTATTCTGTTGTAAAATTATTAAAAAAAAAACATTAGGATGTAAGGCCCCCGTCCAGCTTATAGGCCCTTATATACATGCATGTAAATGTTACAAACGAAAAACAACGAAAAAACCTATTTCCCTTATAATCCCTCCACGGATGTGAGCCCTTCTTTACTTTTTTCCCAACAAGATGACCCTCACAGAGCGAGTGAGAACAATTTATTTATTTTCAATATCTAAGGAAGTTTCACCTATGAAACCTCTATGAAAACCACATTTGTGATAGAGTTTTCCTGATTAAACATTGTTACTACTACTAAGTTATAATAAAGAAACTGGTTATATTTTTACATTTAGAAAGCCTTCGTATTTTTTATAGAATTTGTTTGAAATATTCCAAATGTGACTTTGAAAAACGCAATCAGTTGAGCAGAGAAATAGTGTTATTCAAATATTTATCGGCAAGATACACCGCATGTAATCCCATTCATTTAGAATTTGTTTTAGTTTCAATGTGAAACATGGTCACTAGATTCGGAGAGCTTCACTGTCTTTTGCCAGAAGCTCTCTTCATAACTTTTGAAAAACTGAAAATCATCACGTTATTATGATTCAACTTCCACTCGTTGACATGTTTCTGCCAGGTATATACTTACCTGTTTAATAGTGCACTGTCCAATTCAATGTTGCATGCATCTTCCCGTGCAACAATGAGGCCTTTTCGTTTCTCGCGTGTGATGATTCTTTAGTAGTTTCAAGTACGACAGGGGATATTTTTCTATTTAAAAATATTGCTTTTGTTATTTAGATTGGCCAGCCTTTTT
Organism: Micromussa lordhowensis; assembly: GCA_964020085.1. Taxonomy (NCBI): domain Eukaryota; kingdom Metazoa; phylum Cnidaria; class Anthozoa; order Scleractinia; family Lobophylliidae; genus Micromussa; species Micromussa lordhowensis. Next base: position 39,299,013 of record OZ026597.1, read on the forward strand.
TAATAAAAGAACCTTTTCCCAACAGTTCTCTGCTTGGTACATTAATGACAACACTTATATTTCCTATATTGATTTGAGACAATTTACCGCTACTAAGGACCAGGCGTCTGTCATCTTTCTAGGTCCATAGGCTTCTATCGTAAAGTTCAACTGAGGGTTTTCCTCTACCAAAATAAAGTGAGACGTACAAGGCTACAAGTTTACAGATTTACCTTGTGTTTCATCGATCCGAAACAAATTACAGGCATTTGGCGTACAAGTAATAGAGTTATCAGTTATGAGTTAAAATTGGCTTCTCCCGCATTGCTTGTTCATCGCCAAAATAAAATGGCACTGAATAATCGATTTATTGTGGGTTTATTATGCACTTCAACTGTGACAGGTTTATTATTCACTCCAACTGTGACAGCTTTAGAGTTCAGCATTTGACTGTTTGCTTGGCCGATTTATTTTAATTAAAATTTAGTACTTCTCTTTGGATAAATACAGCAGAATTGAAAAAGAAAAACATAATGAAGTCAATGACATGTTCAATTCATATCTTACACAGTCAATATGCAGCCGTTAGTTTGGTTACCACCGAAAGTTACTGGGTAGGTGCGTTGGGTGGCGACCCAAATAACGGATGTGGAGGATGTATCATGCAGGCTGCAAACTGCATAAGAAAAGATAAAAAGCAAGAGAATAAAATTCTTGAAATCGTACCTTTACTCTAACTCAATCATAATAAGTAAAATAAGATAACCTATAGTTTTGTCAGAAACGAGAGTTTATTTTGTTTATATTTCGTGTATCGAATAATACAATAAATATGATAACCCTGTACGTTCTGTACTTCTAAGATCTATTTGAGACTATTATGACTTTTTTAAGAAGTACATGGCATGGTGCGTTACCGAATTAAATGGAGTTGGAGAGAACTTAGTCGAGTAAACAGATTTTCACTGAGCAGCTATGAACGTGGCCAAAGAATATTTTGCCAGTTTGAAAATCAGCCAACCTTATCTATCATTCAGTTACCGACAATTGATACAAGAGTATAGTTATTCAAGTTAGTTACAAGTTAGGCTAGTAATAGCAATTTCATGTAGTCTTGTTATAAACTAAATGCGATTTTGATACGGCACCATCGCATTATATTGGAAATTATTAAACTGGATCATTGGATAATGCAATTCGAGAGTTTTCATTGGCTTAGCCATCATGGGCTATGGGCCATTATACCATGCTCTACGAATATGGTAAGCGTACGCGTGATTTTTTTTGAGGAGTTTTTATTTTTTTTATGTTTAGTTTGCTATATTTTTGGAGCGTTTTTAATATAACAATTATTCCACTCGCTCTTGTTCGATATGAGATGATTATAGCCAACTCGGCGCTATGCGCCTCGTTGGCTATCTATCATCTCATATCCAACGCGCGCTTGTGGAATAATTGTTAATTATAGAGCACTTATTTCTCGGATGTCTGTTTCTAGTGTAATATGTTTGCAGCTTTTTCATGCTATATTCTCAAACAAATAGAGGATGGCGCTCCTATGTTTTCTAAGAAAATAAAGCACTTTTGACCTGAACACTATCTCTTGCTGGTATTAATTGTTATTATTATTATTATTCTTATAATAATAACTGTTCAGGTTGAGTTGTGGTAATTTTATCTTTAATAGTATTTTTCAATCAAATGGTTTGAAATCTGGATATCTGAAGTAAGGTGGCTCTGAATCCCCTTCGCAGAGTTTTTTTAAACTTTGCAAAAAGTTGCATCTTATCATGCTAATTCCAATTCGATAATAAAAATGGGTAGAATTTCTATTATTTAAAGAGGCAGCAAACCGTTAAGAGCTTAAAGGTGATATTGCAGACTTGAATGCTCAAACAACTTTATTTCATAGAGATTCAGACCAAAGTTTCGTTTACAAAGATCTGGTTTTACTATAAAAAACAAAACGTAAATAAAACGAAGCGAAATTAGAATACTACAGCGACAACATACTCACAAGATTTGCAGGCTCGCAAGAAAACGTGAAAGCAATTGGCCATGTGAAAACGAAGACACATGGATCCAGACCATGATATTATAATAATATTGAAATGACGTAATTCTCTACAAGTCCCGCGTGGACTGAAGATGGGAAAACTTAATAGGTACATTTTGTGACCTACAGTAAAATCTCTTTCAAAAGGGTGGGGCATTCAATATGTAACCGTAATGCGATTCCTTGATTTTTTTCAAGTTAGCGCTAACAAGCGCTAACTTGAAAGCGCCGTGGAAGAAAGAGCAGACCAGATCCACAGTAGGACAATGGTCTTCTTTAAATTCTGGGATACGGGCAACAATTGTAAAGGTCGAATTACTGCATAATAGCGCTCAAAAGCAATGACTACAAGGATCCATACTGAAACGAAGGGTAAAATTAAGAAATTTGCTTGAAATAATTTGGAAGTGATCAAACCTCCTATTCCTTCAAACCACAGTTGGTTAAATGAGGTATGATGGATGGCATTCATAAACTCCAGCAAAGTAATTAAAAGATCAGCACATGCTTGATTTAAAATCAAAAAAGACGCCAGAGATATGATAATGTATCCAAAATACACACCAGCGACCCATTAATACATATTCAAGCGATGTAGGCAAGGCGTAACGCTTTATTTTTTTTCCTGATCTTCCACATAAAGTTCAACAAGATCACCACCATGACAGGCCACCCACTTCAAGATTTGTTGCCGCCAAAGTGGTCAAGAATACTAAGAAAGCGGGGACATGAATTCATAAGAACTGAGAAATACAAAAACTCGTCTATGAACATATATCTTTTTAAACTTGTTTAGATTTTAATTTTTCTATATCTTACTAGCTTTTATGTAATGAGAAATGGATGCCCCAATTCCACAGTGATGCGAACTACAATATTCACAATAGCTTCTTACGCTCTTTCCCATATTGGTTATGCAATGACTCAAATTCTGAGGTAAAACCATTATTGTTATTGGCGTCAGGTTAAAATTTTAGAAAGGAAGTAATGAAAAATTTGAATCTTAGACATAGTTATTGAATGTTTTGACTGGTAAATAAATCTACTCTTTTGGTATATTTTACTACAGTAAAATCTACAAGAAACCTTCAAAGGCTTAAATATTTTGAATAATGCTATTTGCCTGTGGTTTGAAGGCGCCAATTCTCCTGACTTCTGACAACTTTAACTGTAGTCCTGTTGACATTAAAGCAAATGAGATGAATTTAAATAGCTTTTCTCCAGCAGTCACTTTCCCATGTGCCACTTGACCCGACAACAATTATCGAGGCCTAATAATAAGGCAAGATCTTTATTACTTTTTAGTCCATTTTAATTTTCTGATCACGCTTTGATTTCAAGATGGCGAATCCAAGATAGGGGCCGTTCGGATATAATGACGTCATTATTTCTAGGGTATACCTCGCCATTATTACTTTTTGAGAACAAAGGGGGAATTTTATTTAAAGCGCTAAAAATGCTACAAGTTTCACTGATTTGTATTTAATGCTCTTTGTGTTACAAGATGAGTCCTGTAACACAAGACTTGTATATCTTATCAATCGAGACAAAAACTAAGGAGTGAACGGAGAAGTAAAACCGTCAAAATCTATCCTAATTAAGACCGGGTATCCAAACCTCCTCCACGGTTGTGATTTCCTTTGTTTCAGGACCTAATGAATAATTATTGAGTTTGAGAAGAACAGTTACAAATCCTACAGAATTTTCTCATAATGATCATAAACTCTTTTCTAAATCTATTGTTGAATGACAAGTAAATATAAGGGTTGATTGCACTAAAGGCGTTTGCTAACCAAACGACAAATTTCACTGCAGTGTAAGGCAAAACAATCTTATGTAAACTATCTAAACCAACAAATACATAAAAAGGAAACCAACATAAGCCAAACAAAACGACAACAATTATCATCATCCGGGTAACTTTCTTGGCTGTCTTCATGGCTTCTTCGTGCCTTTGATCCTGATTGGCTTCTTCTCCAGGTACTTCACGTGAAAATATATGCCAACAAACGATTGAATAAAAGACAGCTATGGCACAACAGGCAAAATTGAACAGCAATTCAATTAACAGGCTTGTTACGTTGAGCGCGGTTAGCTCAACACGGGAAAAATCGATAACACAATAGTATCGACTACCATCGACGAGCCATAGTTTTGCCATGGAGACCATTCCTACAGCTGAACCGAGTGACCATAACCAAATCAATGAAATGACCAGTTTTATATGACTTGATATCGGGGACACATGCAGAGGACGTGCCACTGCAAAATAGCGATCGACTGCGATAGCAGTAAGGCTCCAAATGGAGCAAAATGGAGCTGGAAATTTCGCCCATACTAATAACTTGCATGTTATGTGACCCCAGTCTCCCCCAAACCACTTCATGTGAAACAATTCGTCACTGAGCATGTTACGCATAACAGTAAATGTTCTGATCAAATCTGCGCATGCTTGGTTGAGGATAAGATAGTTTGTTGCGTTTTTCAGGAAGTGTCTCGTCCGGATAATATGGATGACGACCGAGTTGCCAAATATAGAAGCAAAGATAGTGATGAAATAAACTGTCGCCAGACTTGCGTATAATGCCGACTTAGTGATGGAATGTACAGTAGATGCAAGATTTCCTGATAAAAGTAGAAAACGAAAAGTTCTCAGTTTTATGTTTTAATTTCATTGGACATCGTGATCGACCTAAACAGGTTCATATTATTCGACTGTACGATCATTCATGAGCTCACGTGTTAACCGAAAAAACTCCCTTAATTTAAGGCGGCACTCTAATATTCGTAATGTACATAATGCTTTTGAAACTTTGCAAAAAAGCTGTGTCTTATTCTGCTAATCAAAATTTGGTTTTGAATTGTAAGTACTCAGAGTTTAAATTAAGGGTGTTTTAAGCAGGTCACACTGTTACTATGGTAACATAGTAATAAAAATAACAACAACGTTTTAACCAATACTTGGACAGGTTGTTATACCATGATTGTAGCATCAAGTGTTAAAGAGTGGTCATAATGACCCATCAAAATCAAAATCCTGCAATTGTTTTGAACACCTGTATATTAAATAATTAACCTATAAGTACAATGAAAAGAATAAAATAATTGCAGCACGAATTAATTGCTCTAAACAAATATTTTGGCGCGAACCGAATCGCACTGTTTGTTTAGTGTTGGTTTCAGTTCTTTGATAAAAAATCATTTCAAAAATAAGACAGTCAAATTTGTTAAGATTTGTAAGATTCGAAATCTCTGTGCGATGTCTTCTGGCTCCATATCGTGTTGCTCTCTAAACAAACAGTGCGATTCGGTTCGCGCTAAACTATTTGTTTAGAGCAATTAATTCGTGCTGCAATTATTTTATTCTTTTCCATTGTATATATTTTTAACACTTTTTTAACCTATAAGTACTTATTTATTTAAATTTAGTTGAATAAATAGCTGGTTAAGTGAAACTTGGAAATCAGTTGTTGCAGAGACGAGATGACTGAAAGATTTATAAACAGACAGTGGAGAAACATGTTCGTCTCTGTTCTCATTTACGAAGAAACTTTAGAGCTGTATATAAAAAAGCACAACAAGCAAATAAAATTAAGCATGATTAATACCGACTCCTCTATTCACCTGTAATATGACGAGAAATTTTAAATGCAAACAAAACTTCTCAACAGATTCACCAAGCTTAACACCAACTGGTTTATTCAATTTATATTGAACATTCAAAACCTGTCTCTCTGCTTGTATTTTCAGTTAAAGCCTTTGTTCTTTTATAATTAGCTACCAGGATTTCCCTTTTCTAGTCGTACCTTCTGTCTCCGTATTCCACGAGACGTTTGTTGGTGTTTCCATGTTCTAAGATGTCGTCTAGGTCAATATTTCTTAAACACAGAAACAACTGTTCTGTTATATTGATAGAAATGGTAATTTATGAGAGCTACATATGTATTAAATAATTAGAATTTAAATGAAAGACAAGCTATCACGTTAATTACTGTAAATACCGAATACTAAGTACCGTTTTAAGTAAATAAATATCCGAAAATGGGCTGATTTAAGGAGGCTCGAAAGGGTTTTTCGTTGCTATATTGCTTGTGAAACGATGGAAGATTACAAAGAAGGATGTTTAATGGTGTGGGCAAACTATATGTCTCCTTGCAACTCTATTATTGGGCTATACTTTAAGGGTACTTGTGACGTCATATCAGTTACCATGGCAACGCACGAGGTCCACAAAAGCGTCCTCTAAATTTCAGTTTTTGTAAATTATCTGAGAAACTAATTCGGTGACCTACCATTTTTATCTCTTAGTTGGAAAGTTCCCTAAATTCTTAACTTTTCAGACAGTATGGAAAAATTTTATCTAGTAGAATTAAATATATTTCAAGAAAACGCGTTTTATGGCTTACAGAAAATTCCACTAGATAATTTTCCCCGAAACTTTTATATCTGAAGTGCCATCGCGAATGGTGCGTGTATGCAAAAAATCAAGATAGGTCACCGAGCGAACTTTTGAGCTATAAACAAATGTTTTCCACAGATTTTATTTCCGGTTCGCGCGATTTTACGCAGCATTAACTTCCGGTGTGCTGATTTTAATACTGATTCAGCTGACGCGTGCATCTTTGTTATTGCGTGTGTAGATTGCGCGCGCGCGTGCAGCTAAAAACCCTTTCGAGCCTCCTTAAGGTGGTTCGAAACAGTTTTATGGCGCGCGCAAACTGGGTTCTAATCAACAAGCCTAATCTCGCGCGTGCAGTTGACGCACATGCGCAAATGCTGATCTTGTCGTGTCGAAATTTTGGAGTTTTTATAACTTTAATCGCTCATATTTCCGCTTCCGCTCGGTGGATTTTTTTCATTTTTTCGGTGATAACCAGGATCAATGGGCTGCATACATAGTCCGATTTTTAAAAAATTCTGTAGGCAGGAAAAAAAATAAGAGAACAATAGTCAAAAAGAGGATTTTTTCTTAATCTACCCTACAGATTTTTTTTAAACTGAAATATGTTGAAGGTCATTTCTGGTGACATATAATATTGCAGTTTGAGAAGATTTCACCGACCAATTTTTTAAAAAAGACAATAGATTTCGATTTTAGGGGCTCAACTGAATGCGTCATATGGTTGCTATGGTAACAGGTTTTCTGAAATGAATGTCATGTAATGAATCTATGATGTTTCTTTTAGTTCTGTGCCAAATTTCATAGTAATACGATGAACCATACATAAATTAGAAAAGAATTTGTGAACTTGTCTCGTTAAAATGAAAACTACTTCGAACCACCTTAACTGCAACTAACACCGTAGGAAAACATCATTAGTCAATTTTTTTTACATGTGCATTTTGTCATTCGCAATTTTCAATTTTTCTATCATACACTCCGCCAGTCCTCGTTTAACTGAAACTCAATAAAATCAGTACATTCTGTACTTAACTCGTTGTTGAAGATATCTATCATTTTCTTACATATATACAGAAAGACTTTACGGCGAATTATAATTATGGCATTTAATTTCTTGTGACTGTAAGAATAATTAATATCCGTTTCAAACTCAACTTTTTGCAAGGTTTTTAGGCGAACAAATATAATACAACAAAGTCCAATTATGGAAAATGAGTCAGTGGAAACAACATTAATGTACCCGTCAATAGGAAAATGATAGAGTGCTCTATAATTAAATTTTGTCAATTAATACCGACGTCTCGTGTTGTTAATTACTACTAAAAAGATGAACGAAATTTGGGGAAAATACTTGAAAATCGACTAAACGAATATAACATATAGTGATTACCATTTATCTACATGACGACTAGTAGCAATGCCACATATTCAAATTAATAATCATGCACACTCGTGTTACCAATTGTTATCAACCTGCGTGAGACGAATACTAATGATTTTGTTAAAATATGAGTTATAGAAAAACATTCTGTCCTTTTATGTCCATCTTATGTTCTAACTTTATTCAAGTAACGTTCTAACTATATTACTGACGCATGCAGTATTAAACGGATTCCAAGCAAGCAGCAATGAAAAATGGATAAATTCAAATAGTTGGCTGTCGAGAGGTTTTTCTTACCTTTTTCAAAGGTGTTTAGTGAATATCAACGCTTTTGAAAAGCTATTCATTGACAAGTCATTTCATAAAAGCAGAAATCGATCACTTTCCATCCGACCCAGTTCAAAACAGGTGTTTCGTTCACGATTATTGCATGTGCCGACTCAAATATCGGGGATCTTTGTATGCTCCATAATTTCATTGGCCAAACATTTTGGTGGATTTAATTGTTTTGGCTGAAAATAAATAAACCCATTTGCAAAGTGCTTAAGCCACGAAACATCCTCCAATATAATGCTTTGAACAGCAGACATACCTTTCCTGACCGGTGCGTTTGACAGCCGTGGAAAATTGAAAGATTTCGCCGGCTATAGTTGTAGGAGTGTTTTATTATTCTTTTAAAATTCTGAAAGGTTGTGTGGATGTCCATGTATAGTTGAATGACTGAAATTTTTAATGGACATATTTTTCATTCCCTGGCCTGCGTGAGTGAGATGCAGATATTAAAATTTAAAGTTGTTGAGGTTGACACGTTTTAACCTTAATAATGAATAGTATTAACATGGTTATCAAACGGACAGAATGAGAGTTTTTATTCTTTAAAGCTTTATCGGCTTAAATGATGCATTGCCCCTGATAAAAAAAACTATTATTATACATTAGACTCACTGTGAAAAATCTGATTGGTCGAGAGCATTCAATCAATTCACAATAGCTTGTGAACTTGAATAAATGCAATATCTGCTGCAGATATTGCATTTATCATGTCAAGTTCAACGTCTGCCTGGTTACTAAGCCTCTTGGAATGTTCTCCTCAGAAACAAAATGGCTGAACGCTTCGCTTCTGTTTCTGAGTATGAACTATGTGAAAAATGTATAATAAAACAATTATTGAATTCGGTTTTCGCATGATATCATGAATTATCAAAAACTCGTGTCTGATAATTCATGATATCATGCTCAACCTCATCCAATAATTGTTTATTGCTTCCGTTAATTAGAACGTCAGACTAAGACCATTTTCTATTTTCCAAAAGCAAACACTGGGTCCCTGTGTTACTCGGGTTACTAACGTCAACCTTGAACGCGGCAATCATCGCCGAGGAATCACATCGCCGAGGAATCACATTTTCAGAGGATGGGCTAATAGCGAACGTCAAATAGCGAACGTCCTTCGATATAGTAAAAGTTTCAAATTCGCATTTGATTAATTGATTAGCCAGTTAATTAATTAGTTAAAATGCAGTTGTACTTTGTTTCATTTTATTAGTTGAAAGCCCATGTTAAATTCGCGCCATACAATCTATTATTATCATTATTATTGTAATCATTATCATCATCATCATCATCATAATTGCTAGTGACTGTAGGAAGAAATAATTTCCTTTTCAAATTTAACTTTTAGCACGGTTCTAAGGCGAACAAATATGATATAACAAAGACAAATTATAGCAAATGAGTCAGTGTAAAACACATCAATGTGACCGCCAATAGGAAAATGATATAATGATCTAAAATTAATTTTCAACACAAAAATTAGCGAGATTACTAAACGACGTTTTCACATCGTTCAATGTCATTGTCAAGTTAATGTGTAGGTTAGTTTTTGCATTATAAACAGATCTACAATTATACCCATGACGTGGCAAAATACGTGAAGAGGGAAGAAAAAGTGACTATTAGGAAACTTTGTTAATTAAACGAACAATTTTGCTAGACAATGACATCCAATGTCGAAACGTCGTTTCTTAATCTCCCTAATTTTTGTTTTGAAAATATTCCCTCATACCTTACTTACTGGATAATTAGTTTTGTCAATTAATTTTGACATTTACAGCTGAAGCGATGAAAGAAAGAAAGAAATTTCGGCGAAATATAAGGAATTTGACTAAACAAATATTCATATAGGTTATTTAACAATTATCCTGCGAAATCGCGCGGAATATCGTCTGATACTTAGCCGACGAGGCCGTAGGCCGAGTCGGCTAAAAACAGACAATATTCCGCGAGATTGAGCAGGATAATTTGTTTATTATTCAACAAATTGACAACAAAACAGCCTAAATCCTTGTAAATCTCTCTGTCGACATGTTCTCACTTCACTTTTTCTTCCCACGTACCAAGCTACGTATACCGCCGGATATCTGTTACTTACGGATGACCGATATCGAGAGCATCATGACCATATTTGGATAGTGTTACAATTTGTTGAATAATAAATTACAATATCAATACGAAGAGACATTTCATTTAAAATGTTTCTCTCATTCCACTCCATCACAAACTTTAATTGTATAAAGTCAGTCAAATTTTGCGACTGAAAATGAAGTTTTGGGGGAACAATTTGGTTTTGATTTGACATGATTTTGTTTTCGGAACTGAATGTTTCCAAAACAACTATATCTTGACAGGATTTTTTTCAAATTTGGATTCTTTTAAAGAAAAATAATCGCTAGTCATTATTCCTAACAACAGACTCGTAGTACCTCTTCGCCTTTGGTATATATTTTTTGGCTCTTCACAGACTTTAGTATCCGTAACTCTTCAGTATACGAAAACATTTTTCTACCGTTTTTATATCCATGTTTTGTTTGCCCTGGTTGTAAAACTTGATACATTGTTCAGGTAGTGAACTAGATTAAATTTCGCATTATATTATCATTAAGGTAAATGCTTGGCTTACAAGGACTGAGAATTATAATCTTTTTGCGTTCGATATTACTGTCATTTCCTTTATCAGGTTTGAATTACACTTAAACTGCATGTAATGAAATATTTTCAGGCTTTGTATTGAAATACTCATGGATAAAACTAGTACTTCAGGTAGGAATCATTTAATTCACTTTTAGGGTCCGACTCTAGAAAAATGGAACAATTACAAAGTTGCCTACCATATAGGGGTGCTGGCGAATTCCTTTGCTCTCTCAGCTGCTGGTCTATTCTGCCCACTCCTTTGGATTTTAGATAATCATTAGTTTTATTACTAAGCAGTATTTACACAAACTGGCTGATGTGAGGCTTAAAGATAATGTAGGTATCATAATTTCGTATAATTCAGGAAAATTGCTAAAAGAAAGTCACAACCTTACTTATTATATTACGTGCCTGTTCGGGTCGAACTTTGTTTTCTCGACATCAGCAACAAAGATTTTCATAGTGACCAGTGGTCAACCTGACCTTTGGCTTTCGTTTTCGCTTTTCCGATAATAAAGAAAACGTGTTCCTTTAAATTTCCATTTGCATTTTCCACTGTATAAGACTGCAATTGTTAGTTTTACAAATAGAAAAGGCTTCCCATTGTGTTTATGTTAATTTTAGATGATACTGCGACATAAACGCTCGGCCTAGCACACGCAACATTTCAATGTAACATATTGCAACATTTTTGCGCACAACATGTTGCACACGCTTTGCCACTTTGTTGCACCATGCAACATATTCCAATACATTACAATATAGTGTTAATATTTTGTACTTTTGGCTAGGCCTTAACAGTAAATTTAAATGAAAAGGCTTGAATTGCGCATGGTAATATAATAATAATGCTTTATTCTGCTTTACGCACCTTGCGGGTTATTCCCCTGCCTTTTACGTGCAAAACAAAATAAGATCAAGGGAATGAGGCAAGCAAATAAGGTGTAAACACAGGGAGACAGACCGAACTATATAAGCAGTGGATATTCAAAGGCATTGAAAATTCGAAATGTTAGTTACTTCATGGTATTTTCGAGTTCAGTGTTCAGAGAAGCGATATGGGTTAATTTGTTTGGAAAATTGGTGCATATTTAGATAAGAAGGAATGTTATGCCAAAAGATGGAAGCCATACATGATATAGTTTGTTTCCCGGTGTATGTTCTGACTCGAGATTTATAGAGGTTTTGGCTAGCGGCGTATCTAGTATTTTAAGTGTGTAAACTACTAAGCGTACTGGAAAAAACGGTGAAAAACGTTTGGAAGAAGGTTTTTATGCCACAAGTGAGTAAATCTTAATGCATGTAAACGATAAACATTAATGACTGTGAGAAGTTCTAAAAGGTTTAGTGGAGGGACAGCGCTATCTGTTTGTTCTCCGAAAACTGGGGCAAACACATTCCTTGACTTCATTTTTCAAGTGCACATAATTTGTTGCTTACATCTATACTAATTGAGGCATCAGTACTGGATACCCCAAAATTGACAAGTATTCAAATAACTTGATTTTGCTTTCCGGCAAAGATCTTATATTGCAGGTACAGATGTCATAAAGATCTTTCATTTAAAAATTTCCACGGAAAAAGATTAATTTCAAGCAAAGTTTTAAACGAAAAACGTTTCTTCCATTAATTATCTCTAATTGATAGCGGAGGTGGGCCAGCAGCGGAGCCCCATACTCATATAGGAAAGAAAAGGAAACCCATGAATAGATTTTTGAATGGTTATCATGGCTAGCGGTATTGCTCGTGGGTGCGTACGGCGACGACTGGCGCTAGGCCTGTCCTGATTGCGCTGGGCACTTTTTTTTGTCTATTATCGAATTTGGAGCCCTACTTTACATTTACATCACCCGTGAGAACTTAATAGGGAGTTAAAGGACGTTCGCACGAAATTTTTCCAGTCGATAGAATTTTTTTAAATTTTCACTGCAGGCAGATAATGAGTTACTTGTACCAGAAATGCAAAAAAATTTGGGGACAGCCGTCTTCGTTTCAGAGATATAGCGTGTGGTAAACTATACTGATTTCCAAAAATTGTCGCATATCATCGAGCACGGTCTACAGGGGTTTATAGTTAAAAATATCGAAGGTGAGTCAACGGAGGCAAACGATCTTAGTCATTTTGTAGAAGTGGGTCTGCTGCGTAAATAATCGCAAACCTTACTAACGTTTTCACAAAATTTAACCCTTTAAGAGGCATTTGAGACCGCCGCACAAATGCACGAATAACTACTAAGAATGGAATTCGATAGTGCATTTTGCCAAAAATTCAAACTTCTAGCCAATAGATTTTTTTCATTTTTTCCCTAAACGTAGAAAATCAGTAGAGAAAATGATCCATTGAAAGAAACATTGGGGTCACCGAACGTCCAAGATCGTTAAATCCAGTCAAAGCTCTAGCAATGGCCATCTGCCTTATCATTTGTTTATTTTATGACTTAGCGCGCGCACTCATGGATGACGCGGCATGTGAATTTGCGTGCGTAGTAAGGATGCGCAGAAACAATTAGCGCGAACGTCCTTAAGCAAAGGCGTTTTTGAGCGACGTACGGCAACCGGAAGTGGACGTTTCTCATTTTTGGGCAGTGGATGCGCTCTAATTTTCAAGTAAATTGTCTCTATAAGAGTAACGACACTTAGTATTACAAATGTGGTAGCGCCAAGGCGAGTAAAAAGAGAAAACGTCTCATTTCCGGTTGCTGTACGTCGCTCAAAAACGCCTTTGCCTAAGCTCCCTAATGGACTTTTGACTCGACGGCGACGACAGAGTAGCGCAAGATGGCGGTCACACTCCAGCTAATAGGTTGAAAGGGACATGCAGCCTTGGTTTACAGCGTATTAAACAATTATTGGATGAGGTTTTTGTGATATCCAGAATAGTCAAGGTCGAGGTAAGAGTTATCAGCCGAAGCTTGAGGCTGAGGCTGATAATCCTTATATATTGACCGATAATGTTTATATATTGAACGAACGCAAAAATTTGGAAGTCATGTTTCTACGTCTTCACTGACGGCAAGCAACACGAATCGCGCGAAGTTGACATGATTACCCTTGGAAATCATGCACTGCGGTCATACATGACATGATTACCGATGTCACGACCGCTGATTTCGAAAATTCACTGTAGGCTTTCGGCCAATCAGAAAAGGGTTAGAGAGTTGAATGTAAAATAAAACTTTGATATTGGACAGGTTATGGTCAATTGACACCTATCAAAGCAAAGTATACGCTGACCAGTATCACCGTGACCATTTCGCGGGCTCACGCTTAGAGCTCGTTATTGTATTCTAATTTTTAGTTTTGTTTGTGGCAAATCAAATAAAATGAAATTAAATAAATCGAGATCACGAGATTCGAAAGCTGACGTTTCGAGCGTTAGTCCTTCGTCGGAGCGAATCGAGGAATCGTGGGATGTGTGTGGTTTATATACATAAAGATGGAGCGACTTGTAACCAGGGCCGGATTGTTCGAAAGCCGGTTAACGTTTACCCAGGATTAAAATTTAACCGAATGATAACTTTTTCTTGTATACAAATGTTTTCACTGCTTTTGTTTTGTGCAGTTTGAGATTAGTCAAAATTAAAACGGAAGGCCAAACAATATAAACAGAAAACTTCACTCCATTTCTCGCTAGCCGCGCTTATCCTTGGTTAGCTTAATAGAGATTTGAAAAACTCGGCCCAGGAGTTCAGCTTTTAGACTTGGCTAAATCTATATATTAGCTTTCAACAGGTTATCACGAGAACTAAAATTGCATTAAAAGTCGGGTAAGAGAGGGCGTCGTTGTGCGATTGTCACACGTTTGTGACGAACTGCTTCGAGTGTTCTACATTTTTGGATTAAAGATTTAAGCTTATCTATTCCATGTCATTGAAAAAAAAACGCATTTGCACGTGTGAAGATAGCACCAAAGATGAGAAAGGTTTGGAGATTACTGATTCGATAAGGATTGGGCTGAGGTGTTAGCTGCTAGCGACCATAGCTAGTTCGAAGAGGGTACAAATATTAGTATTTAGCGACAAAGGCCCCTACTAAGAGCAGGGGAAGTCGTTAGTACTGGACGAGGAAGATCTTTGACATTCTCTGAGCATCACTTCCTTGGCGCTTTCGCTTTCTGCGTAACAGAAACTCTTGATCTTAAGACTTGCTTTCCCTTTTCCCTTCACTAGATAAAAGTTCTGATTATTCAACAGTCGTTGACCTCGTTTCTTATTAATCTGTAACATAGTTTCCTAGCTGATTTTATACTTATTCATGCAGCAAACCCAACTTCCACTGGGATACTTATAATTAGTAAATTCTCAGCTCCGACTATTGCATTTCTAGCTTTTTGGCTGGCTAAAAAACTCCGACTATGAACCAATAGTCGGTGTTTTACGTCATATGGAAAATAGTGCACGAAGTTTTCAACTTCAGCCCTCTACAATGGCCGAAATAAAAATCGGCGGCAAAACCCGGTTTGAGAATTTAATAAAACAATTATTCCACTCGCCCTTGTTGGATATGTAGAGAGCATGAAATGCCATCGCCCATGGGGATCTGGTATCGAGTAATATCTACAATTTTATTATTTCATATTATATTGGTCTTAGCATGTATTAGGACTAACAGCTTAACTGATTATTCAAGGATTGTTCCACATTTTCAATTACCATTTCTTCCGGCGACATTACTTCCTACATGTACGTTCAAAGAAACCCTAAATAATATTTCTTTGTAATATTATCAATTAATAGGCAACATAGGGTAAATATTAATCAGAGGCTGGATAATTATATTTGTTCCAGCTCTATGCTTTGAGACCGAAACGATATAACATTTTTAAAGTTAATTTTAGTCAAACAACTTCTGAAAATTCTTCGAAAGCCGTTACGAAAATTTTGACTAAATATGAGATAAATGTAAGGATTGAATCCGCTGTAGAACAGCGTTAACCAAAGAAAGAATAAGAAATAACTATTATTTTTCTGCTCTACATAATTAACAAAATCCAAAACAAGTAATAAAAACATTGGAAACCAGCAGAGAACATACAAAACCACAACAACGACCATCATTATGGTAACTTTTCTTGCTATTTTCAAGGCTTCGGCTTGTTCTTCATTCTGATTGGCTCCTTCTCCTGGCACTTCGCGTGTCCAAAGTTTGAAACAAACAATTGTGTAAAGAACAATAATCATTATAAGAGGCAGTAAAACATCCAATGTAAAAACAAGCAAGTGAGTTACAGTCAACTTGCTCGTGGCATCACAGTAGAAAGATTCATGGATTTGTTTGAAGCTGCCATTACCAACAAGAAACGTTGTTGTCAAAGCAAAAGACCAAGCCCACAGAAGCAAAATTAACCGCTTTAAATTTCGAGATATAGGTGACAAAGTGAGAGGTCTGATTATTGCATAAAAGCGATCAACAGCGATAGCTACAAGGATCCATGTTGAAAAGGTGTGTAAAGCAAGTAAGATGGCTAAATACATCTTGCAAGTAATCAAACCAAAGAGTCCCCCAAACCATTTCTTGTCCATAAAACTGTAAAGAATGACATTCATTGCCTCAGCTATGGTGATCACCAGGTCATTGCATGCTTGGTTCAGAATCAGGTTGTTGGTAGTGGTCTTCATGGAGTTATCTGTTCGTATGATGTGAATGACGACTGAGTTGCCAAATAGTGACGCAAGAAATGTGATGACGTAGGCAATGTACATCAGCCAAATATGTTGAAAATACATTTGTTCAAAGGCATACGTCGTGTTTTCTAGGGAGGAAAATATAAATTACTTACTAAATAAATATGGCTTCCTTTATTACCACTGCTACTTCTATTTTGAGTATACTATTTCACGAGTGCGAATTGGTTGTAAGATGATGACGGAACTCCTGGGCGCTTAAGACGCTTGAGAGCAACCCGCTTCTTAAAACGTTGGGAACCAATCCGTACCAATCGTAGGTCTGTACTTTTCAAGGACGATATTTTTTTGTCTGTGAAACATGACTATATCCCCTCGAGCAACAAACGTTTACGACGTCTAAGTATTGTTTCCATATTGGCATAGGTTAATATGAAAGTAGAGGTGCATAAAATATCATGTCAAAATTTAAAAGTGTAATTTTGCCTTTTTGGAGATATAGGTGGTAGTTCGAATCTATATTTTTTTACAGAGCTGAAGAGACATCTCCAATTTCAAATAATAAGTAAACTTAGTGTACAATAAGTTAAACAAAATAATAAGTTAAGCTTTATTTCATAGTGAAGCTGAGTTATGCTTAAAGTCAACATACCTACTTTCTGAGGGCCGACGCTCTCTTTGATCGTACATTGTCTGTTGTAACTTTGGCTGTTTGGCGGATACGACAAATTGTTTTGTATTAAGTATATTAGTCAGTAGTTTCACTAGCAACCTTTGTGGCTTCCTTTGGTGTTGATATATGGGATCCCAGCAATGTGGGTTCCCACTCCACTGATGAGTAATCTCGTGATCAGCGGGTAAAAGGAAAGTAGTGTATGTAAGGGCGGGAATGTGAATTGATATAAAATTAACAAAAAGGTTAGTGGTTAAAATTGAGCGAGCGACCTCTGTAACACAGCACACTTCAAACTCAATTATGATAAAAAGTATTAAAATTAGTATAAAAATAAATAAATTAAATTAAATAAAAATGGAAAAAAAAATTTTTTTAAAATGAAATGTTATAGCAAAGCAACCATGAGCATAAAGTAAGGAATGGGGATAAAAATGTTGACTTGGAAGGGAAGTTAGGTGGTAAAAAAATTGCTAGTAGCAGGTGTTTTTTGAGCTGTTTGGGTGCTTGGGATAGGGTAGGGTGTTAAAATTCTAAGAGGGTAAGGGTAGGATTATTTATTTATCATATGGAAAACAAATACCTAAGGAGTATGTGTGGTGGGTTTGTAATGTAAAAGCATAATTACCTAGTAATGTGTGATTTATAAGGGATTATGAATTGATTGAATTTCTCCTTTCTCCATTTAGATATAGCCATTGACTATGGTGAAGGTCAAAATAGAACCACATGTGGCCTTTAGAATTGAGGTTTTGTATTATGAAGTCAATTTGCCTCGCTCTCTTTTCTCCTTTGGTATGTGATGCCCAATGCTGTGACGTTAAGATCCATTTTGATATAACTTCTGGTGAACAACCATTGCCAATGAAAAACAATAAAAGTTTGAAAGTGTCATTGTCTCCTGTAGGTTTTTTCCAGAAAAGTTGTTGTATGTCGGTGGGCCAGGTTTGGATGGAATAAAAGACGTCTCCGTTAAGTAAGTAAAAAAGTTGTAGGCGTTCATTTGTAATTTGTTGTCTTGATTGTTGCCATATGCGGGTGTTAAAAAACTGTATAGTGGAGATGTGATCTATTTCCATAAGTGTTTATGTTGTTGTAGCTGTAGAAAAGGTAAAAGGGTTATTAGAAAGAAAAATCTACTGTAGAGTTATTATTTGCATAAAGGTCTTGATAAAAGTTTTCTTGATTTTTTTATGGCTATTTTCGTTGATTAGTGTTCGGTCGATGGGTTGATTGAAAACTATTATATGTAGTTTGGACAAAAATATAGCTTGGGGTATGTGAAATGGGGTAAAGTTATTCCTTAAAGTGAATCCTTAAAGTGAATCAAATTTTCAGGGTTAGTTTCAGGTAATGGCTGTGAGAAAATCCTTTTTTGGGTTTGGTTTAGTGTAGGAGGGCTAGGTAGAAAATTTAAAATTTCTTTTGATTATAGAGAAGGTGGGTGGGATTGTATGGAGGGGATGGGGAGATAAATATCAAAGAGGAATAACAGCAACAACAAATCTTTATATTAAAAATAAACAACAGGAAAACAATTTAATATAGCATCGTTCTCTTTGTGGTTGCAGGATATAGCCTTGGTAATACTTATTAGAAAAGAACAATTTTTGTGCTGGGAAATATGATGATATTTTAAAGTAAAAATTTTTATTATATATAGAAAGGAGACAACCTTCGTTCTTAAAATGTTGGTTGAATTAAAAATAATGAGAGTTGATGAAGGCTGAGGGTGTGGTAGGGGTAGGGGTAGGGGTTAATGTGTCTTTTGAGGGTTTGGAACCGGTTTCAAAACAACAGCGAGGAGGGGAAATTGAGAATAATTTAGAATTGTTGTCGAAACATCAGTTAATAATGTGGAATAAAGATGGAGGTATTTATATGTAATACATAGTAATATCTGTAAATTGAAATTCGTTTCAGAGAAGTTGGATTGAGGAGTAGAAGTCAAGGAAAAGAAATATCAATAAGAGGTTTGAGATAGATAGAGATGGAAAGAAATGGAAACCATCCGGCCGGGTAGAGGAAAAAAGGATGCATCGGCACCTAGGCTCCTAATGGTTGTGAGTCGTCAGGGGCAAAGCACAACCGAGCAAGGATGTTTCTAACCTGGTACCAGGTCAATGCCCGACATCCTCGTGCCGAGTCCTTGTTGAAGAAAACAAGAAAAATAGCGCAACTTACGGGAGAAATTTGGAAAACATATTGGAACTTACTCGGGCAAAATGCGGAGATAATACCGAGGAGAATAAATATGTAAACAAAATAAATGGACTCAGAAATAAAAACTGAAAAGTATCAATTAAAAAGTGTAAAAACTGGCGTGTCTCCAAATGTATATTGAATGGAAATGTCATGAAAGGGGATTAAAATGTAAGAGGAGAGGGGCGTGTTAATAATTACACAAAGCTAATATAGATAGATACCTTATGAGATATGAAAGGACGCTGTTTTGTCGTTCAGGCAAAAAAGAAACCAATAAAAATTGTTGTTGTTGCCGGCTTCTTGTTTCTAGTCAGTGAAGTGGAAAGATCTTTATCTGGGATGGTCACGTCATTATGGCGTGATCGTATTGCGTGATCGCTATGACGCACCGGCAGCGCGCGATTGCTCTTGGGAATTGTTGAATTACTTTTCTCGTGCTCTGTCGTTAGAGAAATTTATACCTCTGAATTGTCGAAAAAACAAGTATATCTTGTGATAAAGGAGACAACGATGTGCTTTGGGAGTAGAAATGAAAAGGAAACGTTAACGTTGGGAAATCGAACGTTGTTGGAAGGGGATTTGTTGTTGAGATGCTTCGTTCCATCCTGGTTGGGTAAAAAGTATGGCGTCAGTTGAGCGGTGAGTCAAGTGCATTTAAAATCGGAACTTAGATAACCATTGTATCGTAGAGATAATTATAATGATCTAAGAAATGGTTGTTGAGATGTGCAATTCAATTCAAACATTAAGAATTTAAGTGAAATATTTATTAATGTAAGGATTTAATACATTAAAATTCGAATGGATTTAACTTAACCCTTAAGTCTTAATGGCTGTGTAAATATTTACAGTACAAAGCAGATATAAATACATGTAATAGAAACTTACATTTTTGACGCAGATAGTGTGGAATAAACCCCGCAATAAGGGTAATGAAAGTATAGAAATATTACAATTAAGACAAATTGGAATTTTGATAAAAAATTTCATGAAGTACATGAATGGTGTCTTGGTGGTCAATTGCAGTCTTAAAATACAATTGAATTATTAATAAAAGAATATAGATATTTGTTTACAAACATTGTTTTTGTTATTTAAATGTGCGAAACGCTAAACAAAAGAATTCTTTACTTCACCAGCCAATAGTTGTCTGGTTGGCATATTAATAACAATAGGTGACGTCACTGATATCATTGCTATTCTATATCAGTGGTAATTTTTTCGTATTGAATGCAATTTAGTTTGAAAATAATTCAAGATTTACATAAATGTACAAGAGTACATTGATCACATTTGTATAATTAAATTTGCTAAAATTGGAGTATAATAAGTGTAAAATATTGAGTAGACTAGCTGTTGAATAGTAAAATTATTAAGAATTTATAATTTTTGAGTGTAGGAGTTTGTTGGTGAGTAGCATAGTGTGGAGTTTTGTGGTGTTGCAGTAAGCTTTGGTGAGTTTGGGGATATGTATGTTGTGGTATTTGTGTAGGATGTGGCGTACAACTTTGTCAGTTCGGGCATGTTTGTTGTATTTGCTGTGGTAGTAAACTGTAGGTTTGTTATTGGAGCGGTGTGTTTTGTTAAGTCGTCGTCGTTTGTGATTGTAATAAGGTAGCCAAGGGTAGGAGTTGTCAGTAATAAGTTTGTTGGGGTAGTCTAAAGCAGTCAGTCGTAAAGTAAATAGTTTGTGTATAAAGCTGTAGTCGTCTTTGGTCTTTGACAGTCTGCTGTATCGTATTGTCTCAGTCTTGATGATGCCTGTGAAAATGTGTTGTGGATGATTTGATGAGAAGTGTGGATACATGTATTTGTGATGTGGTTTTTGGTAAATGTGATGGTGAATTTTGTGATACAGGATAGTGTGGTAATTGAGTGAAATTGTGAGGTCCAGGTAGTGAGTGGAATGACAGTTTGTAGTGAAAGTGATGGGGATTTGGGAAGGATATGTAGAGGATAAATGGGTGATATGGCTTGTAATGCTGTTTCTGTCAGTCAACATAAATCCATCGTCAATGTATCTACAAAAAATAAAAAGGCCAGTGGTGTCATTGTTTGAAAAAAATGTAAGTTCGCTGAGCAGCAAAACCAAATCGGCAATTTGCCGACTATGGTAGCTGCCCATCGCAACCCCTTTGGTCTGTTGATAAATGTCCTGTCCAGAAAGGAAAAAATTACGGTCGTTAACAAAATTGTTTAAATTAAGTAAAAAGTCTCTGTAGAATGTTGGTAAGGCAAGTAATTTACAACTGGTGATGATGGCATGGATGGTGTCTGAAAATGAGATGTTGGTGTAGAGTGATGTAAAGTCAAAAGTTGTTAAAGTGAATTTGTCAATGTCGTCAACATAAAAATCGTGAAGTAAGTCTAAAAGGTCTGTTGAGTTGTAAATTAATGGGTAAGGTATATTTCGTTCTTCAAAAATGTCTTTCAGTCGTAAAATAATTTTGTCAAGTTCGGTACCAAGTAAACGTGAGGGGTTAGAGGTTGTCCAGCTGTGTGCAGTTATAATTGGTCGTCCAGTCAGTTTGTTAAGGTTTGAGGGTGAGGCAGCATCAGTTAGTTTATGTACTTTCGGTAGAAGTTTCATGTAGGGCAGTTGTAGTTTGTCTTGTGTAACAGTGTTAAGTAGTTGCTTGTCAGTCGAGGTTGTAAGCAGTTTGTTAAAGTGTATTTGTAGCTTGCGTAGTAATTTGTTGGAGTCTGTGATAGTCTTAGTTTGGTCAAAATTGTTAATTCGTTTGTAAGTAGAGGAGTCTGAAAGTTGTCTAGTGTATTCGTTTGTAAACCATGTGGTAGGCACAAGTGCCCATCCCATGTTCTTGTCTGTCTTTGTAAGGATTATGTCATTGCGTGTGTTCAGGTTGCGGATGTGGGATGTGAGTGACTGAGTGATGTTGAGGTGTTGTGGATTGATAAGGTTTTTAAAGTTTGAAGATTGTAGGTATTGTTTGGAGTAAGAAGTAGTGTTATGAACATAATCGATAATATGTAAATTAAAATGAGGTTTAGTTTGTTTTTCTTGAAGTAGTTTGACGGGATTCTTTTTGGTGTAAGGATGGTATCTGTTGTTAAAGTTTGAAGATTTCTTTCTGACAGGTTGGTTCGCGGCTTGGTGGGAGGTTCCTTTGCAGATAACTTTGGAGAGAGCGGAGTTGACTTCTGAAGATATTGTTTTCCTGAGGGTAGGGATGTTGATGTTGTCCGTAGTAGGTATAAAATTAGTTCCTTTGTTCAAAAGTTCAGTGAGGTCAGGTGGAAGGCTGATGTCAGTGAAGTTGTGTATTTTGTTGGTGGATGCTAGGTTTTCTTTTTCTGCTAGTAGTAGTGATTTCCGTACGAGATTGTGTTGAATTTCTAGGAGAAGAGCTGTATTCTGTTCCCAGAGGTAGATTCTTGATTGAATGTGATTAAGGAAATTGTTTAGATTAGTAGTAAGACTGTAGATGCGTTTACGTAGGAAGTAGCCATGGTTTCTGTTGAGTCTTTTTAGGTGTTGTACTCGCTTTAGATGTTCTGACTTTTCTTTTTCTTGGAGTTGCAGGATTTTATTTGTTAGTGTTTTGTTTTCATCTTCAAGGTATTTGATGGCTTGTAAGATAAGAGGAGGTGTTTGTTGAGTGCAGCTTTCAGTAGTGAAGGTAAGGTTTCCAGTGTTGGTCTTAAAACTTGTTGTAGATAGGTTGGATTGTAGGTTGTAAATGGTGGATTTATTTCTTTCTAAGATTGTTGATAGATGGTGAACTTGGAAGAGTAATTTTTTCTGTTTTAGTGTGAAGGAAGCAGATTTAAGAGTTTTCCATTTCCAGCGTCTGGTACTGGGGATGAAAGAGGGGCCTGGTCTAGGAGCCTGGCTACTCCTACTGCTGTTGTTGGCTTTACGTTGTTTCTTCTTTAACCTTTGTTTAGCTTTCTTCTTCTTGTTTTTTTCTGTTTTAGATGTTCCTAAGGGAAGGGAGGTCAACACAGGTGCAGTATTGTTAGATGAACTCCCCGGAGTCGCACCCGTTGGAGCATCAACGCAGAGGTCGGTGTCTTCGTTTCTTTTTCTTTTTTTGATTTTTCTGGAGGTGTTCGTAGTCCTCGTCATGATTTCTGTAAATCGATATGAGTTTTGGAGTTGTTAACTTTAAAATGAAGATAAGAAATGCGAAGAATGGAAAAATTATTAGTCAAAAAATAATAATTGAGAGATATTCATAATAACTAAGAGTTGAAAAAAGAAGACAAAGGGGACATGTGAGGAGGAGATTAATGAGTATGCTAAGGTATGCTTTTAAATTTAGTAATTAGTATTGTTAGATAAAAAACAAAAAAGGTCTGAGTGCATGTAAGAACACCAATACCATTCAAAGAGTTGACTAGAATAATAGTTGTATCCCTACTGTAGATACAGTCAATCGTTTTGTATTAAGTATATTAGTCAGTAGTTTCACTAGCAACCTTTGTGGCTTCCTTTGGTGTTGATATATGGGATCCCAGCAATGTGGGTTCCCACTCCACTGATGAGTAATCTCGTGATCAGCGGGTAAAAGGAAAGTAGTGTATGTAAGGGCGGGAATGTGAATTGATATAAAATTAACAAAAAGGTTAGTGGTTAAAATTGAGCGAGCGACCTCTGTAACACAGCACACTTCAAACTCAATTATGATAAAAAGTATTAAAATTAGTATAAAAATAAATAAATTAAATTAAATTAAAATGGAAAAAAAAATTTTTTTAAAATGAAATGTTATAGCAAAGCAACCATGAGCATAAAGTAAGGAATGGGGATAAAAATGTTGACTTGGAAGGGAAGTTAGGTGGTAAAAAAATTGCTAGTAGCAGGTGTTTTTTGAGCTGTTTGGGTGCTTGGGATAGGGTAGGGTGTTAAAATTCTAAGAGGGTAAGGGTAGGATTATTTATTTATCATATGGAAAACAAATACCTAAGGAGTATGTGTGGTGGGTTTGTAATGTAAAAGCATAATTACCTAGTAATGTGTGATTTATAAGGGATTATGAATTGATTGAATTTCTCCTTTCTCCATTTAGATATAGCCATTGACTATGGTGAAGGTCAAAATAGAACCACATGTGGCCTTTAGAATTGAGGTTTTGTATTATGAAGTCAATTTGCCTCGCTCTCTTTTCTCCTTTGGTATGTGATGCCCAATGCTGTGACGTTAAGATCCATTTTGATATAACTTCTGGTGAACAACCATTGCCAATGAAAAACAATAAAAGTTTGAAAGTGTCATTGTCTCCTGTAGGTTTTTTCCAGAAAAGTTGTTGTATGTCGGTGGGCCAGGTTTGGATGGAATAAAAGACGTCTCCGTTAAGTAAGTAAAAAAGTTGTAGGCGTTCATTTGTAATTTGTTGTCTTGATTGTTGCCATATGCGGGTGTTAAAAAACTGTATAGTGGAGATGTGATCTATTTCCATAAGTGTTTATGTTGTTGTAGCTGTAGAAAAGGTAAAAGGGTTATTAGAAAGAAAAATCTACTGTAGAGTTATTATTTGCATAAAGGTCTTGATAAAAGTTTTCTTGATTTTTTTATGGCTATTTTCGTTGATTAGTGTTCGGTCGATGGGTTGATTGAAAACTATTATATGTAGTTTGGACAAAAATATAGCTTGGGGTATGTGAAATGGGGTAAAGTTATTCCTTAAAGTGAATCCTTAAAGTGAATCAAATTTTCAGGGTTAGTTTCAGGTAATGGCTGTGAGAAAATCCTTTTTTGGGTTTGGTTTAGTGTAGGAGGGCTAGGTAGAAAATTTAAAATTTCTTTTGATTATAGAGAAGGTGGGTGGGATTGTATGGAGGGGATGGGGAGATAAATATCAAAGAGGAATAACAGCAACAACAAATCTTTATATTAAAAATAAACAACAGGAAAACAATTTAATATAGCATCGTTCTCTTTGTGGTTGCAGGATATAGCCTTGGTAATACTTATTAGAAAAGAACAATTTTTGTGCTGGGAAATATGATGATATTTTAAAGTAAAAATTTTTATTATATATAGAAAGGAGACAACCTTCGTTCTTAAAATGTTGGTTGAATTAAAAATAATGAGAGTTGATGAAGGCTGAGGGTGTGGTAGGGGTAGGGGTAGGGGTTAATGTGTCTTTTGAGGGTTTGGAACCGGTTTCAAAACAACAGCGAGGAGGGGAAATTGAGAATAATTTAGAATTGTTGTCGAAACATCAGTTAATAATGTGGAATAAAGATGGAGGTATTTATATGTAATACATAGTAATATCTGTAAATTGAAATTCGTTTCAGAGAAGTTGGATTGAGGAGTAGAAGTCAAGGAAAAGAAATATCAATAAGAGGTTTGAGATAGATAGAGATGGAAAGAAATGGAAACCATCCGGCCGGGTAGAGGAAAAAAGGATGCATCGGCACCTAGGCTCCTAATGGTTGTGAGTCGTCAGGGGCAAAGCACAACCGAGCAAGGATGTTTCTAACCTGGTACCAGGTCAATGCCCGACATCCTCGTGCCGAGTCCTTGTTGAAGAAAACAAGAAAAATAGCGCAACTTACGGGAGAAATTTGGAAAACATATTGGAACTTACTCGGGCAAAATGCGGAGATAATACCGAGGAGAATAAATATGTAAACAAAATAAATGGACTCAGAAATAAAAACTGAAAAGTATCAATTAAAAAGTGTAAAAACTGGCGTGTCTCCAAATGTATATTGAATGGAAATGTCATGAAAGGGGATTAAAATGTAAGAGGAGAGGGGCGTGTTAATAATTACACAAAGCTAATATAGATAGATACCTTATGAGATATGAAAGGACGCTGTTTTGTCGTTCAGGCAAAAAAGAAACCAATAAAAATTGTTGTTGTTGCCGGCTTCTTGTTTCTAGTCAGTGAAGTGGAAAGATCTTTATCTGGGATGGTCACGTCATTATGGCGTGATCGTATTGCGTGATCGCTATGACGCACCGGCAGCGCGCGATTGCTCTTGGGAATTGTTGAATTACTTTTCTCGTGCTCTGTCGTTAGAGAAATTTATACCTCTGAATTGTCGAAAAAACAAGTATATCTTGTGATAAAGGAGACAACGATGTGCTTTGGGAGTAGAAATGAAAAGGAAACGTTAACGTTGGGAAATCGAACGTTGTTGGAAGGGGATTTGTTGTTGAGATGCTTCGTTCCATCCTGGTTGGGTAAAAAGTATGGCGTCAGTTGAGCGGTGAGTCAAGTGCATTTAAAATCGGAACTTAGATAACCATTGTATCGTAGAGATAATTATAATGATCTAAGAAATGGTTGTTGAGATGTGCAATTCAATTCAAACATTAAGAATTTAAGTGAAATATTTATTAATGTAAGGATTTAATACATTAAAATTCGAATGGATTTAACTTAACCCTTAAGTCTTAATGGCTGTGTAAATATTTACAGTACAAAGCAGATATAAATACATGTAATAGAAACTTACATTTTTGACGCAGATAGTGTGGAATAAACCCCGCAATAAGGGTAATGAAAGTATAGAAATATTACAATTAAGACAAATTGGAATTTTGATAAAAAATTTCATGAAGTACATGAATGGTGTCTTGGTGGTCAATTGCAGTCTTAAAATACAATTGAATTATTAATAAAAGAATATAGATATTTGTTTACAAACATTGTTTTTGTTATTTAAATGTGCGAAACGCTAAACAAAAGAATTCTTTACTTCACCAGCCAATAGTTGTCTGGTTGGCATATTAATAACAATAGGTGACGTCACTGATATCATTGCTATTCTATATCAGTGGTAATTTTTTCGTATTGAATGCAATTTAGTTTGAAAATAATTCAAGATTTACATTTAGATTAAATTTGCTAAAATTGGAGTATAATAAGTGTAAAATATTGAGTAGACTAGCTGTTGAATAGTAAAATTATTAAGAATTTATAATTTTTGGTGAGTAGCATAGCTTGTGAACTTGAATAAATGCAATATCTGCTGCAGATATTGCATTTATCATGTCAAGTTCAACGTCTGCCTGGTTACTAAGCCTCTTGGAATGTTCTCCTCAGAAACAAAATGGCTGAACGCTTCGCTTCTGTTTCTGAGTATGAACTATGTGAAAAATGTATAATAAAACAATTATTGAATTCGGTTTTCGCATGATATCATGAATTATCAAAAACTCGTGTCTGATAATTCATGATATCATGCTCAACCTCATCCAATAATTGTTTATTGCTTCCGTTAATTAGAACGTCAGACTAAGACCATTTTCTATTTTCCAAAAGCAAACACTGGGTCCCTGTGTTACTCGGGTTACTAACGTCAACCTTGAACGCGGCAATCATCGCCGAGGAATCACATCGCCGAGGAATCACATTTTCAGAGGATGGGCTAATAGCGAACGTCAAATAGCGAACGTCCTTCGATATAGTAAAAGTTTCAAATTCGCATTTGATTAATTGATTAGCCAGTTAATTAATTAGTTAAAATGCAGTTGTACTTTGTTTCATTTTATTAGTTGAAAGCCCATGTTAAATTCGCGCCATACAATCTATTATTATCATTATTATTGTAATCATTATCATCATCATCATCATCATAATTGCTAGTGACTGTAGGAAGAAATAATTTCCTTTTCAAATTTAACTTTTAGCACGGTTCTAAGGCGAACAAATATGATATAACAAAGACAAATTATAGCAAATGAGTCAGTGTAAAACACATCAATGTGACCGCCAATAGGAAAATGATATAATGATCTAAAATTAATTTTCAACACAAAAATTAGCGAGATTACTAAACGACGTTTTCACATCGTTCAATGTCATTGTCAAGTTAATGTGTAGGTTAGTTTTTGCATTATAAACAGATCTACAATTATACCCATGACGTGGCAAAATACGTGAAGAGGGAAGAAAAAGTGACTATTAGGAAACTTTGTTAATTAAACGAACAATTTTGCTAGACAATGACATCCAATGTCGAAACGTCGTTTCTTAATCTCCCTAATTTTTGTTTTGAAAATATTCCCTCATACCTTACTTACTGGATAATTAGTTTTGTCAATTAATTTTGACATTTACAGCTGAAGCGATGAAAGAAAGAAAGAAATTTCGGCGAAATATAAGGAATTTGACTAAACAAATATTCATATAGGTTATTTAACAATTATCCTGCGAAATCGCGCGGAATATCGTCTGATACTTAGCCGACGAGGCCGTAGGCCGAGTCGGCTAAAAACAGACAATATTCCGCGAGATTGAGCAGGATAATTTGTTTATTATTCAACAAATTGACAACAAAACAGCCTAAATCCTTGTAAATCTCTCTGTCGACATGTTCTCACTTCACTTTTTCTTCCCACGTACCAAGCTACGTATACCGCCGGATATCTGTTACTTACGGATGACCGATATCGAGAGCATCATGACCATATTTGGATAGTGTTACAATTTGTTGAATAATAAATTACAATATCAATACGAAGAGACATTTCATTTAAAATGTTTCTCTCATTCCACTCCATCACAAACTTTAATTGTATAAAGTCAGTCAAATTTTGCGACTGAAAATGAAGTTTTGGGGGAACAATTTGGTTTTGATTTGACATGATTTTGTTTTCGGAACTGAATGTTTCCAAAACAACTATATCTTGACAGGATTTTTTTCAAATTTGGATTCTTTTAAAGAAAAATAATCGCTAGTCATTATTCCTAACAACAGACTCGTAGTACCTCTTCGCCTTTGGTATATATTTTTTGGCTCTTCACAGACTTTAGTATCCGTAACTCTTCAGTATACGAAAACATTTTTCTACCGTTTTTATATCCATGTTTTGTTTGCCCTGGTTGTAAAACTTGATACATTGTTCAGGTAGTGAACTAGATTAAATTTCGCATTATATTATCATTAAGGTAAATGCTTGGCTTACAAGGACTGAGAATTATAATCTTTTTGCGTTCGATATTACTGTCATTTCCTTTATCAGGTTTGAATTACACTTAAACTGCATGTAATGAAATATTTTCAGGCTTTGTATTGAAATACTCATGGATAAAACTAGTACTTCAGGTAGGAATCATTTAATTCACTTTTAGGGTCCGACTCTAGAAAAATGGAACAATTACAAAGTTGCCTACCATATAGGGGTGCTGGCGAATTCCTTTGCTCTCTCAGCTGCTGGTCTATTCTGCCCACTCCTTTGGATTTTAGATAATCATTAGTTTTATTACTAAGCAGTATTTACACAAACTGGCTGATGTGAGGCTTAAAGATAATGTAGGTATCATAATTTCGTATAATTCAGGAAAATTGCTAAAAGAAAGTCACAACCTTACTTATTATATTACGTGCCTGTTCGGGTCGAACTTTGTTTTCTCGACATCAGCAACAAAGATTTTCATAGTGACCAGTGGTCAACCTGACCTTTGGCTTTCGTTTTCGCTTTTCCGATAATAAAGAAAACGTGTTCCTTTAAATTTCCATTTGCATTTTCCACTGTATAAGACTGCAATTGTTAGTTTTACAAATAGAAAAGGCTTCCCATTGTGTTTATGTTAATTTTAGATGATACTGCGACATAAACGCTCGGCCTAGCACACGCAACATTTCAATGTAACATATTGCAACATTTTTGCGCACAACATGTTGCACACGCTTTGCCACTTTGTTGCACCATGCAACATATTCCAATACATTACAATATAGTGTTAATATTTTGTACTTTTGGCTAGGCCTTAACAGTAAATTTAAATGAAAAGGCTTGAATTGCGCATGGTAATATAATAATAATGCTTTATTCTGCTTTACGCACCTTGCGGGTTATTCCCCTGCCTTTTACGTGCAAAACAAAATAAGATCAAGGGAATGAGGCAAGCAAATAAGGTGTAAACACAGGGAGACAGACCGAACTATATAAGCAGTGGATATTCAAAGGCATTGAAAATTCGAAATGTTAGTTACTTCATGGTATTTTCGAGTTCAGTGTTCAGAGAAGCGATATGGGTTAATTTGTTTGGAAAATTGGTGCATATTTAGATAAGAAGGAATGTTATGCCAAAAGATGGAAGCCATACATGATATAGTTTGTTTCCCGGTGTATGTTCTGACTCGAGATTTATAGAGGTTTTGGCTAGCGGCGTATCTAGTATTTTAAGTGTGTAAACTACTAAGCGTACTGGAAAAAACGGTGAAAAACGTTTGGAAGAAGGTTTTTATGCCACAAGTGAGTAAATCTTAATGCATGTAAACGATAAACATTAATGACTGTGAGAAGTTCTAAAAGGTTTAGTGGAGGGACAGCGCTATCTGTTTGTTCTCCGAAAACTGGGGCAAACACATTCCTTGACTTCATTTTTCAAGTGCACATAATTTGTTGCTTACATCTATACTAATTGAGGCATCAGTACTGGATACCCCAAAATTGACAAGTATTCAAATAACTTGATTTTGCTTTCCGGCAAAGATCTTATATTGCAGGTACAGATGTCATAAAGATCTTTCATTTAAAAATTTCCACGGAAAAAGATTAATTTCAAGCAAAGTTTTAAACGAAAAACGTTTCTTCCATTAATTATCTCTAATTGATAGCGGAGGTGGGCCAGCAGCGGAGCCCCATACTCATATAGGAAAGAAAAGGAAACCCATGAATAGATTTTTGAATGGTTATCATGGCTAGCGGTATTGCTCGTGGGTGCGTACGGCGACGACTGGCGCTAGGCCTGTCCTGATTGCGCTGGGCACTTTTTTTTGTCTATTATCGAATTTGGAGCCCTACTTTACATTTACATCACCCGTGAGAACTTAATAGGGAGTTAAAGGACGTTCGCACGAAATTTTTCCAGTCGATAGAATTTTTTTAAATTTTCACTGCAGGCAGATAATGAGTTACTTGTACCAGAAATGCAAAAAAATTTGGGGACAGCCGTCTTCGTTTCAGAGATATAGCGTGTGGTAAACTATACTGATTTCCAAAAATTGTCGCATATCATCGAGCACGGTCTACAGGGGTTTATAGTTAAAAATATCGAAGGTGAGTCAACGGAGGCAAACGATCTTAGTCATTTTGTAGAAGTGGGTCTGCTGCGTAAATAATCGCAAACCTTACTAACGTTTTCACAAAATTTAACCCTTTAAGAGGCATTTGAGACCGCCGCACAAATGCACGAATAACTACTAAGAATGGAATTCGATAGTGCATTTTGCCAAAAATTCAAACTTCTAGCCAATAGATTTTTTTCATTTTTTCCCTAAACGTAGAAAATCAGTAGAGAAAATGATCCATTGAAAGAAACATTGGGGTCACCGAACGTCCAAGATCGTTAAATCCAGTCAAAGCTCTAGCAATGGCCATCTGCCTTATCATTTGTTTATTTTATGACTTAGCGCGCGCACTCATGGATGACGCGGCATGTGAATTTGCGTGCGTAGTAAGGATGCGCAGAAACAATTAGCGCGAACGTCCTTAAGCAAAGGCGTTTTTGAGCGACGTACGGCAACCGGAAGTGGACGTTTCTCATTTTTGGGCAGTGGATGCGCTCTAATTTTCAAGTAAATTGTCTCTATAAGAGTAACGACACTTAGTATTACAAATGTGGTAGCGCCAAGGCGAGTAAAAAGAGAAAACGTCTCATTTCCGGTTGCTGTACGTCGCTCAAAAACGCCTTTGCCTAAGCTCCCTAATGGACTTTTGACTCGACGGCGACGACAGAGTAGCGCAAGATGGCGGTCACACTCCAGCTAATAGGTTGAAAGGGACATGCAGCCTTGGTTTACAGCGTATTAAACAATTATTGGATGAGGTTTTTGTGATATCCAGAATAGTCAAGGTCGAGGTAAGAGTTATCAGCCGAAGCTTGAGGCTGAGGCTGATAATCCTTATATATTGACCGATAATGTTTATATATTGAACGAACGCAAAAATTTGGAAGTCATGTTTCTACGTCTTCACTGACGGCAAGCAACACGAATCGCGCGAAGTTGACATGATTACCCTTGGAAATCATGCACTGCGGTCATACATGACATGATTACCGATGTCACGACCGCTGATTTCGAAAATTCACTGTAGGCTTTCGGCCAATCAGAAAAGGGTTAGAGAGTTGAATGTAAAATAAAACTTTGATATTGGACAGGTTATGGTCAATTGACACCTATCAAAGCAAAGTATACGCTGACCAGTATCACCGTGACCATTTCGCGGGCTCACGCTTAGAGCTCGTTATTGTATTCTAATTTTTAGTTTTGTTTGTGGCAAATCAAATAAAATGAAATTAAATAAATCGAGATCACGAGATTCGAAAGCTGACGTTTCGAGCGTTAGTCCTTCGTCGGAGCGAATCGAGGAATCGTGGGATGTGTGTGGTTTATATACATAAAGATGGAGCGACTTGTAACCAGGGCCGGATTGTTCGAAAGCCGGTTAACGTTTACCCAGGATTAAAATTTAACCGAATGATAACTTTTTCTTGTATACAAATGTTTTCACTGCTTTTGTTTTGTGCAGTTTGAGATTAGTCAAAATTAAAACGGAAGGCCAAACAATATAAACAGAAAACTTCACTCCATTTCTCGCTAGCCGCGCTTATCCTTGGTTAGCTTAATAGAGATTTGAAAAACTCGGCCCAGGAGTTCAGCTTTTAGACTTGGCTAAATCTATATATTAGCTTTCAACAGGTTATCACGAGAACTAAAATTGCATTAAAAGTCGGGTAAGAGAGGGCGTCGTTGTGCGAT
This sequence comes from Micromussa lordhowensis, assembly GCA_964020085.1. NCBI lineage: Eukaryota > Metazoa > Cnidaria > Anthozoa > Scleractinia > Lobophylliidae > Micromussa > Micromussa lordhowensis. Next base: position 39,331,998 of record OZ026597.1, read on the forward strand.
TGTCACACGTTTGTGACGAACTGCTTCGAGTGTTCTACATTTTTGGATTAAAGATTTAAGCTTATCTATTCCATGTCATTGAAAAAAAAACGCATTTGCACGTGTGAAGATAGCACCAAAGATGAGAAAGGTTTGGAGATTACTGATTCGATAAGGATTGGGCTGAGGTGTTAGCTGCTAGCGACCATAGCTAGTTCGAAGAGGGTACAAATATTAGTATTTAGCGACAAAGGCCCCTACTAAGAGCAGGGGAAGTCGTTAGTACTGGACGAGGAAGATCTTTGACATTCTCTGAGCATCACTTCCTTGGCGCTTTCGCTTTCTGCGTAACAGAAACTCTTGATCTTAAGACTTGCTTTCCCTTTTCCCTTCACTAGATAAAAGTTCTGATTATTCAACAGTCGTTGACCTCGTTTCTTATTAATCTGTAACATAGTTTCCTAGCTGATTTTATACTTATTCATGCAGCAAACCCAACTTCCACTGGGATACTTATAATTAGTAAATTCTCAGCTCCGACTATTGCATTTCTAGCTTTTTGGCTGGCTAAAAAACTCCGACTATGAACCAATAGTCGGTGTTTTACGTCATATGGAAAATAGTGCACGAAGTTTTCAACTTCAGCCCTCTACAATGGCCGAAATAAAAATCGGCGGCAAAACCCGGTTTGAGAATTTAATAAAACAATTATTCCACTCGCCCTTGTTGGATATGTAGAGAGCATGAAATGCCATCGCCCATGGGGATCTGGTATCGAGTAATATCTACAATTTTATTATTTCATATTATATTGGTCTTAGCATGTATTAGGACTAACAGCTTAACTGATTATTCAAGGATTGTTCCACATTTTCAATTACCATTTCTTCCGGCGACATTACTTCCTACATGTACGTTCAAAGAAACCCTAAATAATATTTCTTTGTAATATTATCAATTAATAGGCAACATAGGGTAAATATTAATCAGAGGCTGGATAATTATATTTGTTCCAGCTCTATGCTTTGAGACCGAAACGATATAACATTTTTAAAGTTAATTTTAGTCAAACAACTTCTGAAAATTCTTCGAAAGCCGTTACGAAAATTTTGACTAAATATGAGATAAATGTAAGGATTGAATCCGCTGTAGAACAGCGTTAACCAAAGAAAGAATAAGAAATAACTATTATTTTTCTGCTCTACATAATTAACAAAATCCAAAACAAGTAATAAAAACATTGGAAACCAGCAGAGAACATACAAAACCACAACAACGACCATCATTATGGTAACTTTTCTTGCTATTTTCAAGGCTTCGGCTTGTTCTTCATTCTGATTGGCTCCTTCTCCTGGCACTTCGCGTGTCCAAAGTTTGAAACAAACAATTGTGTAAAGAACAATAATCATTATAAGAGGCAGTAAAACATCCAATGTAAAAACAAGCAAGTGAGTTACAGTCAACTTGCTCGTGGCATCACAGTAGAAAGATTCATGGATTTGTTTGAAGCTGCCATTACCAACAAGAAACGTTGTTGTCAAAGCAAAAGACCAAGCCCACAGAAGCAAAATTAACCGCTTTAAATTTCGAGATATAGGTGACAAAGTGAGAGGTCTGATTATTGCATAAAAGCGATCAACAGCGATAGCTACAAGGATCCATGTTGAAAAGGTGTGTAAAGCAAGTAAGATGGCTAAATACATCTTGCAAGTAATCAAACCAAAGAGTCCCCCAAACCATTTCTTGTCCATAAAACTGTAAAGAATGACATTCATTGCCTCAGCTATGGTGATCACCAGGTCATTGCATGCTTGGTTCAGAATCAGGTTGTTGGTAGTGGTCTTCATGGAGTTATCTGTTCGTATGATGTGAATGACGACTGAGTTGCCAAATAGTGACGCAAGAAATGTGATGACGTAGGCAATGTACATCAGCCAAATATGTTGAAAATACATTTGTTCAAAGGCATACGTCGTGTTTTCTAGGGAGGAAAATATAAATTACTTACTAAATAAATATGGCTTCCTTTATTACCACTGCTACTTCTATTTTGAGTATACTATTTCACGAGTGCGAATTGGTTGTAAGATGATGACGGAACTCCTGGGCGCTTAAGACGCTTGAGAGCAACCCGCTTCTTAAAACGTTGGGAACCAATCCGTACCAATCGTAGGTCTGTACTTTTCAAGGACGATATTTTTTTGTCTGTGAAACATGACTATATCCCCTCGAGCAACAAACGTTTACGACGTCTAAGTATTGTTTCCATATTGGCATAGGTTAATATGAAAGTAGAGGTGCATAAAATATCATGTCAAAATTTAAAAGTGTAATTTTGCCTTTTTGGAGATATAGGTGGTAGTTCGAATCTATATTTTTTTACAGAGCTGAAGAGACATCTCCAATTTCAAATAATAAGTAAACTTAGTGTACAATAAGTTAAACAAAATAATAAGTTAAGCTTTATTTCATAGTGAAGCTGAGTTATGCTTAAAGTCAACATACCTACTTTCTGAGGGCCGACGCTCTCTTTGATCGTACATTGTCTGTTGTAACTTTGGCTGTTTGGCGGATACGACAAATTCATCTCTAGCTCACTGTTTCTATGACAAGTGTTCTGTAATCAAAGAAAATTCAATAATAACAATAAAAAAGATTTGTATGGGGCAAATTAAACATAAGGTTTCAAGTGTGCCTCCCAAGATAATAGAAAATAGTAACATAAAAACAAATAGATAAATAGTTAAAATAACATAATGATGAGCTGCTAAATAGGCCCTTTGCAGCTAAGCCGTCACGTGACCTACTTTTCATAAAATTATGGGCTATAACTTAACAAATGCCAGAAATGGAAAAAGCATGTCGAGAATATCAAAATGGCCAAATTTGAGGCCCCCATCATTAAAAGATGAGATTTTATGACAGTCTGAATTTTTTAAAAAATAAGGAGGTTTGTATGGAAAATGTTGCTGGAGAGCAAGACAACATTTCCCATACAAAACTTCTAAATTTTCCGAAAATTCAAACTGTCGTATAAATTTACTCTTTCATTCCAGGGAGCTCAAACTTGGCCATTTTGGTATTTTCGATGCGCTCTTTCCATTTCTGGCATTCTTTAAGTTATAGCCCATAATATAAAAATTTTCTAGGAAAAATTTTGTCACGTGACCCCAACTGCAAAGGGCCTATTTGTGACTCTATTCTGAACATGCGGAAAGTTAACGTTTGCCAGTTAATAATGGAAAACTTTATTAACGGTGCAGTTACAGAAGCAGAAACTTAGGGAGCATTTGCAATTTACTTTTTTTTAAACAAGATGTCAACGTCCGTTTTGCAATCGCTACCATTCTGAGGGGGATATCTTCTTGGGTCTCTCAATGGTAAAAATATATTTAAAACTGAAAGTGTATCGCTACTTTGCTACTCAAACGTTTTCTGGTAGAAATTTTAAAGACAACTTTAGAACAGTTGAAAAGCATCCCATAATTATGATTTCCGCATCTACTCCAGCTTGGCTTTTGTTACAACTTATTTCACTTTCAAATCAAAAATGAAATTACCATTTTTTGTTTTCATTAGCAATACATATTCCGACACTCTCTTGCTATGTGAGATCTCACCTGTGTGTTATTGGAGTGGTAAATTCGAGGCGTAATCAGCCTTCTGCATAAAAAGTAAAGCCTCTTCGCTCCTAAAGGGATTTTTTTTATATTGCTTTCATTTTTTTCTTTAGATTGGGGGAATATATTATTTATTTGCAAACAATGTTTGCCAACTCTTGGAACAAAAGACCTCTGTGTCATCAGCCAACATATCTTTCCTGTAGTCTTTACAAATAATTACTCACCTCTAACTGTTAGCTACTGTCCACCTGTCCCAACCATTACATCTTAACATTTACCCTATATTCGTCTTCTCCGAAATCTAAAATAATAAGAATAAGAATAATGTTAATCTGAAACTGATACAAACCATTACCTACTGACTTTGATGCTGTCTTATGTCTAAATGTGCTTGGCAATTAATACCTGTACAAATAACAATTTTTTTGAAATGGATGTTGGTTATTTTTTACCTCGCTGCAACTGACAAAACGAACTGACCATTGCATAGTCTTGGAAAGGCCCTTTTTATTGGTTTTGAATCATCCCAGCTGTGCCAGTTATAGGCTTCAATCTGTAAATGTTTCATGACCGATTTCAATTTAATAAAAATGTACTTCATTTGGATTTTTTTAAAATCAAATAGTGAAAAAAGCGCTAATAAACGATATCAAACAGGTCATGAAGTCACAGCTTGTATTTCACTTGGATAAAGTACAATACGATTATACAGAACAAGAGAAATATAGAAAGAAAGAGCTGGAGAAAAAGGTTTTTACGTTCGTCATTGTTCTCTAATACGATAGGTTTTGTTTCATACCATTCTAGCTAAGACGCATAAATTTTCAGTTTATTCTAAAAATATTTTAATCCATACAACGGCCCAAAACCTGAACTCTACCGTCGCTACATTGACGACTGCATCGGCGCTACCTCTTCTACCAGAGAGGAACTCAATCAATTTATAGCCGCTGTCAATTCGTTTCATCCTGCTCTTAAATATATATGGAAAATTTCCAATACTTCTTTAGCATTTCTGGATATCAAAGTTTCTATCGAGGGCACCGGTTTATGCACCAGTGTGCACTACAAACCCACAGATTCTCACAGTTATTTGTTGTATTCATCTTCACATTCATCACATGTCAAGAATTCCATTCCTTAATCTCAGATTCTCAACCTTCGGCGTCTTGCAGTCAGCCTTCGTTTGTAGTTACGACGCTGATTTTTCCTTAAATTAAGAGGAAATGTGCAATTTCTTCGACAAACGTCGCTATCCTGCTTCTGTTGTTCAAGCGGGCCATCATCGCGCCCAACAAATTGATCGACAGTCAGCACTACAAACGCCAGAGGAGAAAACATCACTAGACTTCCATTCACCCCCAGATTTCACCCTCATAGCGATGCAGTAAAATCTATCATTCTAAAAAAACTTTTCAAAATGATCCCGACACTGGTAGAATCCTTTCGCAACCTCCATTAATTTCATTCAAACGCGACAAAAACATAGGTAACTTTTTAGTCAGAAGTGTATTCCAAACAAGTGATCAACCCGGAACTTTTAAATGCGCCCGCAAAACATGTAATAAGAATTTCCAATGTCCTTTCATTCACAACGTTGATAAAATATCGGGACCCAAGCGATCCATCAAGATCACTGATCATTTCACCTGTACCTCAGCCAATGTCATCTACTGTATAACTTGCACTCTTTGCAAAAAGTTATACATCAGCGAAACAGGGAGACGACTAGGCCACCGATTCCGAGAACACCTTCGTGACGTGGAGAAAGACCACAAAAACGCATCTAAATCGGTCGCGAGACACTTTAATCTCCCCAATCATTCTAAGCAACATATAGCAGTCTGCGGCCTTTCCCTTCATCAAGGAAGCACGGAAAGCCGCAAAACTCTAGAACAAAAGTTTAGTTTTCAAATCGGCACTCTTAATCCTCACGGTATCAACGAACGCTTTTCATTCAACTAATTTATTCTGTTGTCTTTCACTTTACCAGGCACCAACCAATAGCGTAGCTCCATCTTTCTGTATATAAAACACACACGACCCACAATTCCTCGATTCGTTCTGACGAAGGGCTAACGCTCGAAACGTCACCTTTCAAATCTCTTTACGGTGGCCAATTAACGTTATCAACCCAGTTGATAAAACCAAATCATCTTGGTATACTTCCCACCGACGCAGCACCACAGTTTCTTTAGAAACTCACCCCTTCTATTATAAAAAAAGGCCATTTTCAAGACAATTACAACCCTGAGGCTTCTCAGAAATAAGCATTCTTCTTCTATTCATTTCAAATAAACAGATAAGAGATTGAACTTGCCAGTCGTCAGCTAGCCTGAAACAAATAATTGGATCAACTGGGAAATAAGGTGGTATGAAAAATGATGAGAAAATGGCAAAAAAACACTTAGGAACTAACACTTCTTCGGGAGACCGTCAAATAGAAATCAAAATCCCTTAAATTAAAATGTATTGAACAGTTTTAAAATTAGCAACTCTTGTTTGAGCTGACATCACAAGAGAACACTAGGACGTTTCATCATTCCACCGTCCAATCAAAATGCGCCTTGACATCTGGGTCAGCGGGTCTACCCCTCCCATCCGACTCCCAATATAGGTCTCTTTACTTTCAAAGATTTTCATAACTTCAACATGAACACTGCAGTCGCGATTCCTACATCTGCTATTCCTGATCGAAGGCCTTCTCATATTTCTAAATTACAGTTACTTCTAAATTTTTCAAAGGTTTTCACTATGATTTTACCAGTTGAAAAGAATATAATTTAATGTTCGATGCTAATATTTCTGCGAGAAGTTACGTGCATATCATGCGAAAAATTATGTTATGAGAGAAGTTATGTTCATATCAGGCTTTAAAGACTATTTCCAGTCCGTACTACGCAGTTACAGCACCGTAATGTTTATAAGCAGTGTAAGTTCCCACTCGATGGAATGCGAATTGATGTTACTCGTTTCGAACCACATACTTTAACTTGAGGCCTTTCGAATTCCTTTTCTAACAGCTTCATTGCTTATTACAGCTTCGAAGCTGTTTCATCAAGTGATATGAGAAACAACATAGCAAAAAGCCTCGACCGCTTCGCATCCATAATGACGGTTGTTTTGAAAAATTTAATGTACTTCATGTAAGCAGTTGCGAAATGACTACATTTTGTGATGTCTTACATGAGACAAAACAAAAAAACACAAACAAACTCTCGAAATGTAGCGCGCAGTACGGACCAGAAATCATCTTTAATGCCTGCAAACTGGCTCGAAAAATTATTTTAATTGAACACCATCCAGACACAAATTCTTCGAAAACAGAAACGCTATACGCTTTAACCTAAGAACAGTCACAAACATCCTTTATCAGCCTAAAATCGGCCGAAAACAATATTCTTATAAAAAAAAGAGTGTATGAAAACTAATAAAAATTGTTCGTAGTTGTTCATGTTACATTTAATCCAAATTAAATCCAAGAATTTAGTCTTTCCAATAGCTATATTGCATTAGTCTAAGATGTGTTCCTTTCCTCATCCTTTAAGGGAAATATTAAACTACTGTTATTTCTCAGAGACTATGTTGTGCAAGGCGGTTCTGTGTAGTTTACCTGTAAAATTCAAGTTGCATTATTAAAGAGTTTTATGTCCTGTAACTTATAGGCATAGTTTTTCTAAATCAAATAACCTACCTAATTTCTCAAGACCAATGCTGTTGTTCATGTTTTTTTGAAAATTTATCCACCTATGTTGTTTCACAGCCAACCAAGAGTTCATCTCTTCACTGTCTCCGTGAAACTTCACACACGATTTGCAATCGAATAACTGACTAAGGCAGACATTTGACTTTCCATTAATGCCTCGACCGGAATAAGTTCTGCTGTATTGTTCCGATTTGTCTTTCTCGTGAAAAGTCAATTGTAATGCCAAGAGCAATAAAAAGTCATATTGTTTGACTTACTTATTCAAATGTCAAACAATGGGATTTCATTTTGATTGCTTCCCTGCTTCATTATGCTGGGTTCGCGGTTTGTACAATTTTTAACCAGCTTTAATCAGATGCAGAAAGTTGCATTTCCTAACCTCAAATCTTCGAATTCCATTTTATGCAAATGAAAAATGTACTTTCAATTTAACGGCTGTTCAGGTAATGGGTTTTTAGATGAATTGTGATATGAAATGCGGGGTTAGACAAAGAAAGATAGGATATTTGGCTCGTCAATGATTGAATATGATTTGGGCTGTTGTGCATACAAAATGAAATGTCCAATGTAAAGAGATTTCCAGCTGCGACATTTAAAGTTCAATTGATTTATGTTTTCTTGGCTGACTTAATCAAGATGAACTTTATTTTGCATTTTTTGGAAATCAAATAATGCAACAAAATAGAAGCCAAATCTTTATTACAAAGCACGATGAAATTGAATGTTACATGAAAATTAAAAGTGTAAAGAAAATTCGCTTGTGAGATTTATATATATTTCAAGTATCGAGCCAAAAACGTTAACTGTAAATCTTGTAGCTTAAATTATTTATTGATGAGTTGGCTGTTGTCACAGATTAAACTGCCGATATTAGTAAAAAGCGTGGGCCTAACATTGTGTAAAGCTCATTATAAATCTACTAGAGATCGCATAAAGAATGATTGAACAGCTCATTGAGAACTACACACTTTCATCACTTCTAAATTGTAATTTTACCTTGTATATATACATATAAATGCAATTTCTAACACTAAAAAGAATTAATTAAACAAAACCTAACACTAAGAAACAATGTATTTGGCAGTTTGGTGTTACAATCTGCATAAGCGCTCACCGTACCCTGTGTCAATGATACTTTCCAGAGAATTAAGCTATTTCATATTACATTTGCTGAAGCTCTACATTATGGGATCGAAAATGAAGAAAACTGTAAACATTTTCAAAGAAACGCTTTAACGTGTTTCTAAATTTTGCACTGAAGATAAAATAAACATAAGGATTAAATGCACTGTAGACAACCGTTAGCCAAATGAGGAAAAAACCTAAGCTGTAATTTATTTGCATATGTCCAAAACTTTCCAATAGCGAAGATATTTGTATAGGAAGCCAACAAACTAGAAACAAAGCAACAACAGCAATCATCATCCGGGTAACTTTTCTTGCTGTTTTGATGGCGTCAGCTTGTCCTTGATTCCGATTGGTTCCATCTCCCGGTATTTCTCTTGACCACAATTTGACACATATTACAGTATATAGAACTGCTATTATTAAAAGAGGGAGAAAACCGTTGAGAGCTAAAAAGGCGATATTAAATTTCTTCCAGAAGGGTGGAACTTTCAAAATGTAACAGTAATGTGATTCCTTGATTTTTTCCAAGTTAGCGGTAACAAGGATGGCCGTGGAAGAAACAACAGACCAAATCCACAATAGGACAATGGTCTTCTTTAAATTCTGGGATACGGGCAACAATTGTAAAGGTCGAATAACTGCATAATAGCGCTCAAAAGCAATGACTACAAGGATCCATACTGAAACGAAGGGTAAAATTAAGAAACTTGCTTGAAATAATTTGCAAGTGATCAAACCTCCTATTCCTTCAAACCACAGGTGGTTTAAAGAGAAATGATGGATGGCATTCATCAACTGTAGCAAAGTAATTAAAAGATCAGCACATGCTTGATTTAAAATCAAGTAGTTTATAGTGGTCTTCATGGAGTTTTCTGTTCGTATGATGTGGATGATGACTGAATTGCCGAATAGTGACGCCAGAGATATGACAATATATCCAAAATATGTCAGGAAAATATATGATACTCCAGGGACCCATGGCATGTCTCCTTGAGATTAGAAACAAAGTAGAAAAGTTAATACATATAGAGCTATGAACGCTATTTTGCAAATGGTTTGCGAGGATTCAGGGGCACCCAACGAGAAACTTCGATGAAATATCTGTTCGGGAGAGTCCACTCGTTCTAAGACTTTCGGATAATGCATTGACAAAGAGCTACTGATTTCGTAACTAAAACATCAGGTAAAAGATTCGAAACCAGGATAATTCCACGGGAAAATAGTCCCTTAGATTTTCGGAAGGGATAATTTTTCAATTTTTGGCTCTTAATAAAGTCGCCTAGCATTTTCGGATAAGCAAATAGTTCGCGGAGAAGTTCTTCGAAGGTACCGTTCAGCTAGCAATTTCTGAAATGAAGATTTAATTTCCTAACATTTTCGGGCACTTCAATTTTCAGGTAAGAAATCCGAACAGATCAAATTTTTCTAGCTGATCAAAATAACTCTTTAAAGTATTTAAACATTACAAGGAGCCTAGAAATATCCCTCGAAGGATTTTTTACTTAATTTGCTCGTTGGGTGCCCCTGAGGATTTTTAAGCCATCATTCATTCAACAAGGAAAGGAAACAATGCAAACCCTCAATTCTCAGGTTTTGTGAAAAAATGAATGGATGTTTTATGTGCTATTTCCTAAATTTATTATGTTCGTTTTCCGAGCTCAAGGTAAAAGCATTGTTGTATCTGGCACCAGACTGAAATGTTACGTCGTAAATAATTAAACGTGAAATTTAGACTTTGCTCTTGCATGTTTCGAGTGATGAATACAGCCGCGTTATCATCCAGGCATGCTAAATTTTATTGCATTTTTTTTATAAAGGAAAAAAGTAACAAATGCAATTTTAATGATATAAGTGTATTCTCCAACATGAAGAGTTTCCAGCGCACATACATACAACATGTATTAGTGATAACGTAAACTGAAGCAAACCTTTGAATTCGCTGCTGTTGTTTATAGTTCTATTCGTGTTTAAACTACCACTGCTTGTCGCAAGCGTCAAGTTCATTTCACCGGTGAGCAGTCCTCTATCTACCAAACGTTGTTTTTTCTGTTCTTTTTCTTTTCCTCATATTTCTTTCTTTTTTCTCAAGTTTTAAGCTAGAAAGTAAGCCTGAATGAATGACAGAAAAGCACTTCAGTGCGAACCATCTAAATGAAATCGCAAATCATTTTTTTATACCTTTGTATTGTTTACACGACGAGAAAAAAAAAACTGCACGTCGTGGAACAAAGAAAAGCGTACTCTCGGTAAGATGTCATTCATTCCAATTTTATTAGCTTACACTAAATAGAAATCTTGTTCAGGAAGAGACAGTATGGTGGGTCAGTAGAAGAACAACAAGCACTAAATTAAATGTAAATTATTAAAAAGGTCGTTTACTTCTGGCCTGGCCATATTTAACGTTTGGCGCTGTTGGCCCACTGAGGCAGTTTTAATTGCGTTGCATCTAAAGGTGTTTGCCTGTTTCAATCTCAATTTTAATTAAACTTGGATGTTCGTTTCAGTGTGATTAGTATAAATACAAACAGTTTATTGGCTGCAATAATTCAGGCTTTAAATAGATATCCAGGTATTTTCATTAGGAATAGGTGTGCAGCAAAGATAAACCCTGTTGTACTTCTTCTTCTCACTACGACAAATTTACAAGTAAAGCGCAGTAAAAATTTGAATCTTATTCAATAATTTAGGCGCCTATATATTTGGCAATCATCGTAAAGACCTCGGTTGCGACAAACTCCAAATAAATTTCGGCACATGGACTTTATAAAGTGTTCACGTTAAAGTTCAACTTTAACACTTTTAAGTAAGAGTAGCTTCTTTTATGATTTTTATTACCTTTCAGCCAATTTTGGTGACGCTTTGTAAAAGTCCTTAAATTCCAAGATGGTGGATCCAACATAGGGGCTATTCGGATATAAGGACGTCATTGGTACGGTATACGTCGCCATTATTCAATGTCTCAGGAAAATATTATTTATTCATTAAATTCTCAACCTCGGATAATGCAATTCTAACTTTCTAATTGGTTCACTAGATCTCGTTTACCAGCCATTATACCTGCGTTTGACCTTATATGGAAATGAATGCGGCAAATGTCGCTCAGCATAAAATTTTTCCGTGAAGCCAAGTTTCGGTCGTTTCTTAGACTTAAATAAAATTTAGCAAAACCGAAGGTTGAGAATTTAATAAAACAATCATTTCATTCGCGCTTGTTGGATATGAGATTGGTTATAGCCAACTCGGCCCTACGGGCCTCGTTGGCTATTTACCAGCTCATATCCAACGCGCGCTCATGGAATAATTGTTAAATATGCAACAAAAAATTCTCCAAGTTTCATCGTCATGGCTTTAATACTCCTCGAGTTGCAACATCAAGTTCTTAATGAAAGCCAGAGGACTAAAACAACCTGGTCTTAACACCTAAGCAACCCTTACAGCGTCAGTGGCTTAACAACAATTAAAAATCCTACAAAACTTTCTCATGATGATCGCAAACTCTTTTCTAAATCTGCTGTTAAATGACAAGTAAATATAAGGGTTGATTGCACTGAAGGCGTTTGCTAACCAGACGACAAATTTCACTGCAGCATAAGGCAAAACGATCTTGTGTAAACTATCTAAACCAACAAATACATAAAAAGGAAACCAACATAAGACAAACAAAACGACAACAATAATCATCATCCGGGTAACTTTCTTGGCTGTCTTCATGGCTTCTTCGTGCCTTTGATCCTGACTGGCGCCTTCACCAGGCACTTCACGTGACAACAAATGCCAACACACTATTGAATATAACGCAGCCATGGTCACAACAGGCACGGCAAAATTGAACAGCAATTCAATTAACAGGCTTGTTACGTTGAGCGCGGTTAGCTCAACATGGGAAAAATCGATAACACAATAGTGTCGACTACCGTCGACGAGCCTTAGTTTTGCCATGGAGACCATTCCTACAGCTGAACCGAGTGACCATAACCAAATCAATGAAATGACCAGTTTTATATGACTTGATATCGGGGACACATGCAATGGACGTACCACTGCAAAATAGCGATCCACTGCTATAGCAGTAAGGCTCCAAATGGAGCAAAATGGCGCTGGAAATCTCGCCCATACTAATAACTTGCATGTTATTCGACCCCAGTCTCCCCCAAACCACTTGGTGTAAAACAATTAGTCACTGAGCATGGTTCTCATAACAGTAAATGTTATGATCAAATCTGCGCATGCTTGGTTGAGGATAAGATAGTTTGTTGCGTTTTTCAGGAAGTGCCTCGTCCTGATGATGTGGATGACGACCGAGTTGCCAAATATAGAAGCAAAGATGGCGAAGAAATAAACTACCGCCAGACTTAGGTATAATGCCGACTCAGTGGTGGAAACTGCAGTAGATGTAGCATTTCCTGATAAAAGTAGAAAAGGAAAATATTACAGTTATTTTATTTCATTTGAAATCGTGGACTTAAACGGGTCTTCGCGTTACTTGAGCGGACAATCATTCATGAGCTTACGAGCGGAGAGTTATTAGAGTACTTTTAAAACAATTCCAAGTCCTTTTTTAGAGCGAGTAGCTAATTTTTAAAACTTGGAAGACGATCGTAGCAGATAGAGACGAAACGACTGAACGTTTTTTGAATAGATACACTGCTGAAACTGTTACACTGCATCTGGCACCATAAAAAAAAAGCTTCCAGAGCTGTATAAAAGGCACAACAAGCAATTTCGAAAACGTTACTGAGGCTGAAGATCACGATTTTCGTCCACTCGTCTGGCACATGACAGGAAGTTTTAAATACAAACAAACTCAGTCGTCATTGGATGACTAAGCCGAGTCAAGATTCACACCCAGACGACCTTACCCCGAACTGGTTTATTAATTATATTGGCCATTTAAAACATGTCTGCCTTGCATTTTCAGTTAGTGCCCTTATTTTCCTACACGGATTTTCTTATATATATCTATTTGTACCTTCTTTCTCCGAGACGTTTGTTGGTGTTTCCATGTTCTGACTTTTCTTCAGTCCGAATATTTCCTAAACAGCAAAGTATAGTTTTGTTATGTTCTACAAAAAGAAGCCATTATTATTTTATTTCAGTTATGAGAATTTAAAATTTAAAATTTGAATTGAAAAGAAAGACATAATATTACATTAATGTATATACCGAATGCGGAGTATCGTTATATATAGGTAAATAAATCAATAGTAACTGCAGTGTGCGTCCTTTCAATTAAACACGGAGCCTATAGATGGAGGCTGAGCGGCTCAGCCTGTCCATCACAAATTGGAATACTCTGCTTTGATTGGCTTACTCACCCAGGCGTGTCGTACTGCCGCGAAATTCGCACGAAGTAATATTTCAGGCGACCGCACAAGGATAGGTTTTTCGTTTGTTTGCTTTCTTTGTGAAAGGGTCAGCGAAAACAACAAGAGTGGCATCTACAGAAGAAGAATTTAGACAGGTATCGTACTTCATATACATGCATTTTAACTTCTTATTAAACCGCGCAGCCGTAGGCTGGGCGGTTTCTTGCTCTGCCTTCGGTTTTTTTTAAACCGCGCAGCTCTGCCTTCGGTTTTTTTTTTTGTCGGTGAACAGACCCAAACTCCCACGGCCAATTGTCTTCACCAGATGATGTCATCATCAGCCAATTACAGGCCATTTCTCAGCTCTTTTCGTCACAAAAAAATGGCGGCCAAAGGGAGAAAATGTTAATTTGATCCAACTTGGGCCAAAATCCTTCGGCGATGGGCGTCAGGACATTTGCAAGGATAAAGCATCTAATTTGGGACCAGCTGCTGGCTAGTAAGGCTGAAATTATCCAGAGTTAAGCTGTATTTTCGTTTTGCGTGCAAAACAGAACATTTTGTAATCTGGAATGTTTGCATTGTTTCTGTTCACTTTCAAAGGGAATATTCAATGCGCTAAAAAGGTATTACGTCTGGCCATGGAATACGCTGATGGTGATAAATGTAAGATCGTCTATAGTTCGGCAGAAGCAATGGTGGAATTTTCTGGGGAAAAAAGTTAAAACTTAGCCTTAGTGCTCGTCAAAAACCCATAAGTAAAATTTATATTGAAAGGTCAAGGTATTTTTTCATTAGACGTAAACAAAATTCTCCGATTACAAGTCACGCTAAACTCGCGCTATGCAAAGAATGTAGTCAGATACTCCTTTTTTCGTATATTTGCTGAAGGGCAGGAGAGTAACGTTTCGCAGACAAACCGCGTTTTTTTGAAGCACGGTTTACAACCGCACCGCGGTTCTTGTTTTTGTTGTTTCACTTGTGAAAGCATATCGATTGTTTCCGAGTTGTTTACTCGACGTAAATGCCGTGTTTTAACCATTAAAGTGCAAACCGCTGACCTTTTATAGGCTCGCTCTGTGTTTAAGAGGGTTGTATTGAAATCCTTCCCGCCTCCTCTCCTGTCGCCCACTTATGTTCAGGATTGAACGCAGGTATTGTTTGATTAGTACTTCATATTTGGCAGGGTTATTTGACATTTTCATATTACTTCATATACGACATAATTATGTGTGTTTTGGTGACTTATTACCGATGATGACACTTTGTGATGCTTATCATAAGGAATTTGAATCTCATTAGCGTTCAATCCTGGACTTATCTGATTAATTAATACTTTATGCAGAGCGGGTAAAAACTCAAAAGCAGAAAAAAGTCCAAATACTGTACAGGATCAACATTATTAAATAATAAGAATATTTTTTAGAACAATTTCGCATTATTTAAGAGCTTAATTTGTATGTATTTCGTTTTTTACATATTATGTCCTTTGAATGTTACGATTGGGGCACTTGCATTGTTCGACTCCAAACGCGACAGATCAATTCATCGCGTTTGGGAGATTCTTATTGTCAGCCGCTGAAGAGATTGCCATTGCTGTGTTCAAATACCCGACTGACTGACTGACTGACTGACTGACTGACTCAAAGAGTGAGAGTTTATTTGTTTTCAGGTAACTGCTTGAACTCGATCGCTCATAACTTGTTATTCACTATAGTGTACAAAAAAATATTGTTTTCACCACTTTTGAGATTGTTGATGGCTTAGATCGATCAACGGGAACGATGAACCTAACGTGACGATCGAACGATTGAGCGAGCGAGTGCTATCTCTGCCAAACGCTATTACTTGCATTCACGAGTTAAAAATGTGCAATCGTCCCAATTAAATATTTTCGATTAGCCAACGTTTCCTGTTGTTATTATTAAAGCGATGAAATAAATTTGGGGAAAATACGTGAAGTTTGGCTGAATGAATATAGGATAAAGTGATTACTATTTGCTTTGATCAAATACTTGCTTCCAAATTGGTTGACGCTTGTATGACTGCCAGTTATACTCGTCGTTTTCAATGTTAACACTCGTGTTATCAAACAACTGATCATAGGAAAAGACAGCAAGGTGGCGGATCTGCGTGATGCGAATACTAATGATTGTATTCAAGTGTGAGTTTTAGAAAAACACTTCATATTGCCGAATACTATTATAAATCGCTGTTCATGTAATGTCCTAGTAAAATCTAGCATCTAAAACCTTATTTTTAAAATTAAAAGCTTCTGGAGTAATTTCTCTCTTCTAGGATAAAATAAACTTGTCACCGACATAGACTGATTCTGATTACAGCAATGAAAAATTAGAATAACTAGGTTTTAAAAAGTTTCCCCTACCTTTTTCAATGTTTTTTTTGGTCAGTATCGACGCCCTAGAGAAGCGGTATATTGGTCGCAACCATTTCAAAAAAGAAGCAGATGATTCGAACACTTTTCCTTCGCCACAGTTCAAAATATCTATTGTGTTCAAGATTATGTATGTGCCGACATCCTTTACGTGCTCCATAATTTCATTGGCCAAACATCTCGATGAATTTAATTGTTATGACTGGAAATAAATTAGGCCATTTGCAAAGTGCTTAGGCAACGAAACATCCTCCAATAAAATGCTTTTAGCAGCAAATGGGTTTGACAACCATAGAGCATTTAGCTATAAACAATATAAACACCGGCTGTAGTATTAATAGGTCCATCAAACTTGTCATTTTCGCAAATGACTTCTTGTTTTACTAGCTTTAGTACTTTGTTGTAATTTTAATAAGTTTTCATCAATTTAATATATTGATGTAAATTACTTCTGAAACACCTACTTCGGAGAAACTAATAAATAGTACCTTAAGGTACTTATTGTATTTTAAAAGAGTGTATGTGAATATGTGAATACTTGTTTTACCCTCGAATTGTAGAGTATCTATATCGTAGCTAATATCTCCGAGCATTTCCCACCCCAACCCTCAGTGTAACAACAAAGGTCAGACCACAACACCGGGAACTTCATGCCCTACTCTTTTCGATAAGCGTGTGGGTTCTTTTACGTCACCTGCTCACAATAACATCGAAGATGCTGGAGACGGGGCCTACGGTCGGTATGAGTATACGAGTCGAGTATTTTTCTTATAAATTCTCAAAAGGCTGCAGGAATGTGCATGTAAGGTTGCATGGCTGTAATTATTCATACTTTTTTCATTCTTCGGGCTACGTGAGTTACACTCAAATATTTACATCTAATTTGTTGAGGTCGGCACCCTTTGTACCTTAATTAGTGTATAATATTCGTTGCTCCTTTCATGATGTAAGCTGTTTTTTACATTTAGTTTGGTGCATGTTTCATTATACTTGGCGGTCACTTCGTTATACACGCCATGCTCGGTGGATGTTTCATTGCATTAAGTGGTAATTTTTCCATATTCGGTGCTTTCTTCTGGATATGTGGTTTTATAATCCATCGGAGATTTTCGCTCGTGCTCGATTGGT
The DNA here is from genome assembly GCA_964020085.1 of Micromussa lordhowensis. Classification (NCBI taxonomy): domain Eukaryota; kingdom Metazoa; phylum Cnidaria; class Anthozoa; order Scleractinia; family Lobophylliidae; genus Micromussa; species Micromussa lordhowensis. The sequence goes on from OZ026597.1 coordinate 39,349,263, forward strand.
GTACACGTGTCAGGTGACTCAATATGGCCCCTGTAAAACTGGGGAATATCCGAGTGTTATAATCGCTCGTGCGGTCTAAACACATCACGTGACCGAAAACTGGGGAATATCCGAGTGATATCTGTTCCAGCTCACAGTTTTCGCTTCTCGGAACAGATAATGCCCGCGGACAAATATCTGAGCTTATTATCCAACTCTGCTTCGTAGAGTACAAATAACGCGCGAACCGAGTACAAATATCACACGACATTTGTACTCGTCTCATTCCTACCGGCCGCGTAAAGGTTAAAAAACCTGGCAAGTTAAAATCCCGAAATTGGAGTAGCGTCTTTCGGTTAAACGAAAAATCCAATTTACAACTGTCCACCGTATTTGCTAGGCTGAATATGGCAAATGTGACGCAACCTGGTCCCCGGGGTCTTCTCAGCCTCGACAATTTTTAAAAAGGCGGCTCGCAGGGAGAAGACTCAATTCTCTCGCCAGCTATTTTGAAAACAAAGTGAAGAAGCTAGACCGTGGGAACGTGAGCGGTTGAAGTGGTGTAGCTTAATAATCAAACTTAGAAGGGTAATACCCACAACCCGGTACGGGGGACACAGTTCTTTTGACTAGTAAGAATGTATATTTTTAAAATTCACCTCTGGAAGTTATGCTAAATATTTGAGGTACACGTATCCTGGTGTTATCAAATTGATCCGAATTTTAGACGGTAATTTGATATAAGCGATACAATGAAAAAATTCTCCCATTTGTATTCCCTAGACCAAATCACACACACCCCGAAATATTTTGATGCTTGTGGTGTTATCAACTCGCCAGACAAGGTTTTATCAAATTGCTTTTAGCACCGGAAAATTAACTGATTTTGTATCACTGAAATTTTCCCTCTTATTGTCCTTCCACTTATCTTTGGTAAGTTTAAGAAAAAAGCAGGTCAGATAAAATTTTTCTTTTCTATTCGTTTCTTCTGAAAAACCGGAGTAATAGGTATTTATTTCTCGATATCTTAGGAAAGACATCTATAGCTTGCCACGCACCGCTCATCTAGAGGTATGTCTATGACAAAATTCAATATTCGGTAATCGATACAAAATCATCGCAATCATGAATACATCAATCCAAGCTGAATGGCAACAAGTTGATTCTGCGATTCATAACGCAGATAGCCATACAACGGAAAGAGGCATAACGCAAAGAGGCATAACGCAAGAAGGCATAACGCAAAGAGGCAATCTTGAAAATCTCTCAGAAGTTAAAAATAGTTTAAAAAATTAAACAAAAAAAGGGTAAAATAGTTGTGTTGTTTGTAACAGAATATCGTCCAACTGTGCCTAATGTATCCTATCTTGACCAAAAGGGGAAGTGTTTGGCCTGTCAAACATTTGTATAATCATTGCCTACTTACGTTATGCCTACTTGAGTTATGCCTCTTTGCGTTATTCCTCATTGCGTTATGCCTTCTTGCGTTATGCCTACTTGCGTTATGACCATTTGCGCTATGCCTACTGACGTTATGGCTATTTGCGTTATAGCTATTCGCAGAATCAGCTTGTTGCCATTCAGCTTTGGACTGATGTATTCATGATTGCGATGTTTTTATTTCAATAACTGAATATTGAATTTTGTCATAGGTATACTTCCGAAAGTCAACCTGTAAATTAAAACGTGCACGAAAGAACGGGGAAGAGTTAACGGGAATATTTAAAGCCGGAAACAGTTTAAGGGGATAAGAATGATCCACTTAAAACGTTAATTCAGATCTATATTGTGTAGTTTTGTCAAACATTGGTTAGATTACAAAGTTCTTTCTTTCAAAGACGATCGCAACATGCCGCATTATTCTATTAGTGACACCGTGCAGTCCTCGGCCTGTTCTCGCATTTTTACAAAAGTTCCCGACTACATTAAAAGCCTCACACTGTAAACTAAAAGCTTTCTATGAACCCAAACTGAGGAGAGATTGCCAGCTATATAAAAATTATACATAGCACTGCATGAAAGCTTAATGTACAGTACCGTCGCATTATTCTCTTTTATTTTGGAGGTCTGGTAAACATGACACATTAAAGCGGTGATGAAAAGGTGCGTAAAAAGCCTCGCAACATAGTAAATATACAATTATTGCATATTGCTTAGATATTTTAGATTCGCGCGTATTTTTGAGAATTATTTTATAAAAGCAATAGAGTACTTTTTCCGTGTTTACATAGT
>OZ026597.1:39358973-39501473 GCA_964020085.1 Micromussa lordhowensis
TCGTTCCAAAGATAAGCTCCGCTATAACTGAAACTACGCTTCAGGTTATCAGTTCTCGGTTTCGGCAAGTACAATTTTTGACTCGCGTCACGGAGATCAAAGGACAAAGCCCTCGGAGTGAACATGTTACAAAGATAATTTGGGGCGAGCTTATTAACGCATTTATACATTAAATTTGCCTTTTGCTTCGTCCTTCTAACTGATAGGTTATCCCAGCTGAGAGAGTTGAGAAGATAGCTAGAGTTCGTATTATAACTTGATTTAGTAATTACTCTGGCAGCGCGATTTTGTAGTTTTTGTAGTTTCTCACTCAGCTGTTGCGACAAGCCATCCCAAACAACACTGCAGTAATCAAAATGTGGTTCGATAAGACCTTTGTATATTTTAATAGCGGTGTGCATTGAAATAAACGGTCTGACTCGCTTAAGTGCACCGATACTGGAAGCGACTTTTTTTGAAATTTCGTGTATGTGCTCCTTCCAGGATAGGTTTTCATCTATGTTCAGTCCGAGAGCTTTGCTATGATCTGTTTGGTTTCTTTTGACGCCCTCTACATTAATATTTATTGTCTTGTCATTTAAAGACTGCAGTTTTTGTCGTGAGCTAATGACCATAAACTCAGTTTTTGCCACATTGAGGCTTAACTTGTTAGCTCTGAGCCAGAGATTAATGCTTTTCAATTCAGTATTGATTTGGGTCTCAAGACCAAGCATGTCAGATGCAGCAAAGGTAACATTCGTGTCATCAGCGTACATTCTAGGGAAGCCTAGGCTCAAGCAATTTGGTAAGTCATTTATGTAGATCAAAAAGAGCAGAGGACCAATTATTGATCCTTGGGGAACTCCACAGTTTAAAGGGGTTGCACTGGAGAGGTGATTGTTTACGTTGCATCGTTGTAAACTATTTTTTAGGTAGGACTTAAACCATTTCAGTGCATCTTGATCCACCCCATATTTAGCAAGTTTCGTGATCTATAGTGTCAAAGGCTTTCTTTAAATCAATGAAAATGACACCATTGAGTAAACCTTTGTCACCATTGACACACCAGTTGTTGCTTGCCTCCAACAAGGCAGTGAGCGTACTGTGTAGAGAACGAAAGCCAGACTGCCAACTAGTTAATAAATCATTTACGTTTAGACTAGTAATAACCACAGGTTAGGAGAAGTGCGGGCGAGGGCTATGCATGATTTGTTTCACGGAGGTTAACGAATTCATTGTAAAACAGTGGCGTTGTGTTCTTTTTCCATTTTGGGCATTTATATTTGCAGGGCAATAAAGGGTTGCATAGTGTGGGTGACTGTTTTCCCTAAAACGAGACAAAGGGACCTAAGAGTGGTTTTACTGACCTTGTGAAACAGTAACACCAGTTTGATTATACACTAGTATTATTTTGTGTTGGGTTTGACAAAATGGTTATTTTTTCACGTTGTAAATAAAAACACTGTTGATTATAAAATGGAACATATTGATTTAGTCAAGGTCATTTGATGTAACCCGACAACAACAGACACGGACAGGAAACGTTCCGATCACAAGTTCACACGCTCGATTTTGATTGGACGGCGCGCCAGCTATGCATGAGCTGCACGTGATTCTTCGACGAAATAGACGTCGTCCACGTGATAAAATTGTGTTGTGTGCATTCCAATTTATGGACCGCCACTTCTGCATGAACTGCACGTGATTCTTGACATTCTTAGCTTCAAGAAGGCGAAATTTACATATTATTTGACCCTTCAACTACATTAAAGATCATTGACTATGGAAGGTGAAACTGCTATGCTTTGGTGAGAATTGTCTTCTGCTTGGTGTTGGTTTCTAGCGGTCAGAACGCCTGTGCTCAAATTACTGCTGCTTCGTGTTTGTCTCGCGTGGTCAAAGCGCCTGTGCTAAAATTACGTCCTTTCATTTCATTGGTTCTTAGTGTCCCTAAGGACAAATATTTGGAAGGACGACTTTTTTTGCTAAATTCGAGTCACTGCAAGGCTATATAACTGCCGCGCATGCGTTTGAAACCAATGTTGAGATTAGGATTGCGGGCTCCGCTGGTCGCCCGCAATAATTGTATAGTTGGTCATAGATAATTTTTTCAAAGATTTTGGCCACTGCAGGTATAACGGATATAGGCCGATAGCTGTTTAAGTCAGTCTTGGATCCAGCCTTAAAGATAGGTGTTACTTTAGCCAGCTTCCAGTCGGAAGGGTAGATACCAGTCAGTAGTGATTGATTAAATATACACGTTAAAGAAGGCGCAACGACATCAGCGGCTATTTTTAATAGTTTGCATGGAATATTGTCAAGACCAGTGGCCTTCCCTCCATCGATACCTTTCACTAAGTTGACGACTTCTTGGACATTGATCCGTTCAAAAGAAAATACTCTGTCAAATCGGGATTTCACATAGTAAAGAGGATCAATATTTCACGGGCTAGAGTCTGACCAATACTAGTAAAATGGTTGTTAAACGCCTCTGCTATGTCTTCAGGTGAAGTAAAGACTTGATAACCTGATTTAATCTGAGAGACTTTAGTAGATTTGCATTGGCGAGATTGGAGTTCATTGATTAACCGCCATGTTTTACGTGGATCACATTTACCTGCGTCCAATTTCTCCGAAAAATATTTGCGTTTGGCTTTCTTAAGGAGTTGTTCAAATGATCCTAACCACGAGAACTTGGATTTGTTGGCCTTTAAATGACCTATAAGATTGTAGTCCTTATCCAGCGTGAGTAAAGAAGATTGGGAATCATTCCCATGCCCAGAAATGTCTAAACTCTCTTGACTATCTGAGGCACCGCCGTACGCCGCCATGTTGTACCGGCGGCGTCTGGTCATCGTTATTTTTATCTTAGCTGTAATTAATGATGTAAATAGTGCAAAATAAAAAGAATAAAGAATCTCTCTCTCTAGCTGCTCTCGCTGCAACATTTCAGTGGTGTGTCTTTTTCTGTCTTTTTTATTGACTTTTTATAATTTGGCGCGCTTGCAAATGTAATATGAACTCGACCCCGGCTAGGCGGGTACCCCACCTTGAGTCGTTTACATGCCAAAATGCGACCCGGACGACAGGGTTACCATACCTGGCAGACCGGGCAACCCGCCTATCTGATCAAATAAAAGTGAGAGATTATATGGAGAGGTGGGTTACCTCACCTACCTGGGGTCCCCCACCTCCATGTAAACAGGCCCTAAGTTTTGCAAAGTATAGGCACGCGGGCTTACTACGCCTGCGCATAGCGACTATTGGACCACCTTGACGATGTCACGGAATATCAACAAGTTTTTGGGTTCTTTTCATAGAACAAACCACCACCTCCATAGATCAATTTAGTTATATAAAGGCGAAGTTTCAAAAGAATCCGTTGCAAACGCAGGAAAATTAGGAAGCCCAACTGCTTGCAAGTTCAGTCTAGAAAGAAATCATGGAGTGGCACATTTCTATGTAAAACTTGGGGTCACATATTGCAATGCGTTTGCAGCGGATTCTTATGAAACTTCTTATGTTTACTAAATTTGACGTGTTAGATCGAACGGAGAGGATTTTTTGGGAATGGAAAAGCTCGGAAAAGCGTCAAAGAGGTCCAATTTTTTCCAAGCATTTCCCCGTTTTTCCAATCTGGCGCACGTAGTCAAGTGGACAAGTTTCTGAATTTGTATGCGGGCTTTAGCTCTTGCAATTCAACTCTAATTGTAGATCAATAACAATTTCTCAAAACTCTCTATTTGTACAAACCATATACTGATACAAACTATATTTCTATCACTTTTTCTAACTTTCATTTGAAACTAAAGACTTCAAAATATCCACAACAGTAACACCAAAAACCGCTCTCACACAATTCATCTTCATGTGATGAACTTCTTTTAAATTTTAATCTCACCGCGCGGTTTTCAGCTTCTTGAACTTCTTGCTCATTTAGAAAAGCAAGCCGAAAAACTGTAAGAAAAGTTTCAGGACTGATTATCAATAAAACAATGCGATTGACCGATTTTGGTCATCGGCCTCCTGGCAGAACTACCTTGGTCGTGTTACTGGCCAAGTTCATTTTTATGACGTGTCTATGGACCAAGACGAAGAAAACACGCAAAGAAGTTCAATTCATCAAACTATTTCCAGCAACTTTGTTTTGATACTCATGAACTGGATTTGGGCAAGTAAGCACACATTTAATTTCACACGGCTGCTTAAGTTATGTGTATATAACTGCGATGATCATCTCTGTCTTCATATTTTTCTCCACAGTTAAAATATATGATCTTCTATACATTCGTTTGCATTCTTCAGTATCTACGGGTATATTACGAATTCACAATGTGACAAGCTCCCAGTTGGCTTGATAGCTCAGAGCACTGCACCGGTATCGCAGAGGTCATGAGCACGAATCCCGTTAAGGCCTGATTTTTTTTCAGGCTTTAATTTCACAGCTGCTTAAGTTGTGTATGAAAAATGATCATCTATGTCTTCACACATTGATAGTTTTACGTATTTATTTTTCATTAACAAAAGTCTTACTAGTGACATCTGCTCCTAGCATGTAAATAATTCTATTTTACAATGAATTTATTTCGTTCAAATAAGCGTCAATATGACGTGGAAATCTCCTATACACATAGTACTGTTTTAGGTTTTTTTAGGCAGTAGTTATATGGCCTTGTAAAAATGGTCTATTTTCTTCTTTTCCATCGTCTTCAGCCAATATCACAAAGGGTCTTCTTCGTTCCACCGAGGACAGACTGCGCGTGACACATTTTCAATAGTTCTACCGAAACTTGGCAAACCTGCGATATAGAGGGGAATGGTTATGAAGCCCAGCAAATGTCGAAGGAGCCACTTAGCTAGATTTATTTTGGAAGGTCCACGACTGCGCACACTCCTTTGTTTTGCGCGCTCATACACTATAACTGAATTACGCAACCAAAAACATTGCTATATTGGTTAGTTTCAGAAGTAAACTTATGTTTTTTTCTGCACGGTTTAAGATGATTTTCAGTCTGTGCTGCGCACTCTCGAGAGTGATTGATTCATGTAAGACGTCACAAAATGTAACATTTCGCAATTACTTACAGAAAGTAAATTCAAAAGTTCATTTCAACAGACTGTGTTATGGATGCGAAGCTTCATGCTTCGTTCGGTCAGACGTCACTGGATGAAACAAGTTCGTAGCTGTAAAAATCAAAGAAACTGTTGGAAAAAGAATTTACACTGCTTCGAAGATAAGGTGGTTCGTAACGAACAACATCGATTCTCCTTCCATCCAGTAACACTCACAAACATTGGGGTTCTGAGGTTGCGCAGTACGGACTGGAAATCAACTGTAAGGCCAAAAAATTTAACGATAACATCAACGAATGTTGTGGGTTCATAACCATTCCCCTATAGGGAGCGTTTTCACTCGCGTGGTCAGCAGCCATGCAAATTCATTTTACAAAAGGATTTATTTGGTACACCAACATACCCGCCGTTTCATCGTTTTAATTAGAACACCAATATGGCTGCCGTCACCTCAAGTGAAAACGCTCTATTGGCTATGCCTCTGTTGACTAGGCCTAAATTCTGGCGTTCTTGTATTTTTTTTTTTTTCGCAGCTGTTCTATCTTTGTGTAATATCGCCTGGCTTGACTGACTTTGGTCTCGTACCCAGATCCCCAGAGCCGTGAGGAGATCTCAGGACGAGGTTGTCTACAACGCACTGGTCTGCAGTCTTGCTCTACACATAATATAAAACAATAGCCCTGATAAAAAATAAACTCTGTGCCGTTGTATTCAGCAGTAATTTGGAAGATCGACATTCAAAAATATTGTCACGAAAAATAATAAAAGCAACATGACATCAATGGAACTAGCAAGACGTCTTGAAATGTGATGCGTGACAAAGGTTTAAGAAGGCGTGATGAGTACAGAGGAACTGTAGCGTATGCATTCCGATTCTTTGAAGTTAACTTTTGCGTCTATAATAACGAACTTCATCACGGCGGACAGGGTGTACTTGACTTCTACTCGTAACTGGTCGACTTCAATCTTGTATAGTAGTTATATTCTCGATCGAGGATAAACATTTCTGGCCACCATGGCAAGATACCAATGTATCTCCATTCTCGATTTAATCATTCGTCTAGTGAAAAACCGAACACTATGGTTAGATTCTTAAAAGCCACAATTGTCATCAAGAACCTCCACGGCCATAAGCGCAAATCTCGTCGCAAAAAGCCCTAGGTCACCATGGACCCGCGTGGAACTTCAGAATTCCATGGAACAGGCTTTGAACTGAGGCCTTACAAAAGAACTACGTCTTTCCAGAAGACGAAGAAGTAAACTAAAAATTGCAAAGCCCAGGTTATGAGCGTTGGTTGTTGCCAACGAACTGCACCTGAAATCAGAGATAAAAGACACAAATTAGAAAGATACTCGGTACTAAGTTGGTATGAAGTCTCTGTTTATTCCAGATCGTCAAATAGGTGATTGTTTGGGCGAAACATAACTAACACCATTAAGTAAATGATCAAAAAACTAAGTAACTCGGAACGGACGTATTGCTGACAGAAGAAGAAACAACAAAGATAAAGAAATGAATGTTCTTTATCAGTAGACGTCTTCGAGAAGGTCAGAAGGGCAGAAACTGCGTTGCGAAAACAAGTGCTCATTGCTTGACAAAATGAATAACCAGGACAATGAAGTGTCGTAGTTTCACCACAAGGAAACAGTTAAACGAAAAACGAAGGAATCAAACAGTACACCTAGTGAGTAAACGATCTACATGTAGTAGATATTTTCTCAACCAGTGTGCAAACACGGTGAGGGCAGACAGTGACTGCGAGCAATTCCCGTCTTCCTACAATGTAAGTGGATCCCTCAAATAACGCTTCTCGCACGACAATACCCAACAGTAAAGAAAAGGATCACATTCTAAACTGTTCTAGGATGACCACTTACTACTTCCAACGATGATCTTTGTAGATTTATCGTATGCTACAGTGGGTTTAGGTTTGCGACACTTTAAGCAAAGCTTTGAGCAGCAAGACGGGTTACATTCCGGTTTGTCCAGCGGCTCCTCTACATAGGTCCCACGTGTGCCATTGCTGATAAACCATTCTGAAAAGGCTTTGTACGGTGTCTTTCCTACAAGGAAATGAAGTGTTGAACGATTAAAGAAAGAATGCCTTCCTAATTTGCCAGTCTCCGCGACCTTGAAGTGCCGCTCAAATATTCTTGGAGCCCTTTCAGCATTCTGTGGCCTTATTTCCCTTGCAGTACAAACGAGGGGGCGGCTATGCGGGGGGAGGGGGGAGGTAGGGTGGCAGATAATTACGTTCACAAGTAACTACGCAATGTGAACAACTACTTGTACCGTGCACATTGGGTAGAACAGAACTATCCTCTGAGATGAGTTCCTAGCCAAAACACCGGCTTCATCAACCTCCACTCATCAACGTTCTACTACGCGGTACTTTGTGGGCGCTGCTAATGTCAGAGGAACCTGGCAACACGGCATACTACGATAATGTAACACCCCATCGTGCCAGGTAGCGTGAACGACACCAGCAACTTCTGTAGCTAATTCAATTATGCGTAGTAGGTTTGACAGTCTTGACTATGTTGCCGGCTTTACTTATTTCCCAGTCCCCGACTTACCTCCTATCTCACAACTCAGTGTCTGGTCCGTGTTAGTGAGATTGTCACTAGAGAATGCGTGCATGAAACAGGCAGGTGAAAAAACACCGTCCTTTTGGCTGTTGATAACCTGCAGCGTGACCGAATAAAATTAAAGTTAATGTCACGCGCAATTGAAAGAAAGCGGTGGTTGATGAGAGAAAAGAGCTGGCACTGAGTCTTCGCCAGTCAGCATTTTACAAGTTAGATCACGAACCGCACCGTACCTGTATAGATAGAACGCTACCACGCAAGAAATTAGGTAAGGATGACATCACCATCATTTCACACCTGAGGCAACGCAAGTGATTTTCATTTTCCAACTCTAACCCAAACAAACTATGTAACTACCTACCCGTCTCAGCGACCTGTGCGTATTCTTCCCAAACTTGCCCAGGTATTCAGCTTCACTCGGTAATTCTGGTGGAAGTCTCATTGTGGGAAATTTGGAGTGGACAAGTTCTTGTAATTGGTATGAGTCCCACTGCGCCACAAACACGTAGACTGGGGCAGACAAATGTTGAAAAACTAAACGGAAGCAAAGTGCGGACTAAGCCTCAGTGTTCACTGACAATTACTTATTTCAGCCTGAAGATTACTCGACACTTAATTAACTATTCTTTTTTTCTAATTCAAATAAGGAAGAAAGAGATTTAGTGTGTAGACACTGGGAATCGAACCCGGGATATTTGACTCAGGATTCACTCACATTCACTTATTCAGTACACCATCGGAGCGCTGGCTGCAAGAAGTCGATTTTTTAGCACACTTACTATAAGCTCAAATATACAGTGTCACCTAAACCACAAAATGAAAGCTATAGCTAACCGCAAGCAAACCCGAGTGGACCTAACCCCGCAAGCAATTGACTGGAACTACTAAACCGCAAGCAAACCGCACACGCATTAACAATACATGTATATACAGTAGCGAGCTAACCTAGTCTCATTCATTGTTACGTTTATAAAGTCACCAAATGTCACGAAATGTCTAACTTTATGGATCCTGGTTTCACTAACTGTTATGCAAGTATTTAATTTCCCAAAGTATCACTGGCTTTTTATCACGTTTTCTTGACAAAATCTTTCACGATTGAGCGAGAAGAGTTCACATTTACCAAGGCAACATGCAAGGACGGGAAATCGACAAGTAAACGTTTTTCTTCGAAAAAAAAAACATACGGCAATGTTTTCGAAACTATTTACGTCATCCGTCGCGAAAGGCGAGGGCCTAAGGACGAATGTGGTAAACATGTTTTTCCCGCCGTTTCCGCCCGCGGAGTGCGTTTCCCGCCAAATCTCTCGGTACTCGAAGGGAAGCCTACTCGAAGGGAATTAGACTGAGTATTCTTGCGTGGAGCGAAGAGCGTTGGAAATAGTTTGTTGCATAGTTAAGGGGGAATCAAAGCTGCTTTAAAACTAAGGCATATAATGCAGGAGACGTAAGCTGCTTACATTTGCAAACAACGAATCACGTCCTTAGGCTCAATGTTTGTCCTTCCTGACATACCCTGAAGCTTATATAGTTCCTACATGTATTGTTGGTTTGTTTGTCTAGTTCCGATACAAACGAGTAAATTAAGCCTGAACATTGCGGTATTCTTCAAAAGCCGCCTGAAATGGCCCTTTGATCACAGGCTTGCACAAGCTGTTTGTTGACCTCTGAAACTCATGCCGACTGTACAATGGTGAATGGTTGCATTAATACTATACTGGGATATAGCATGCATTTACCCTAACCGTTGTGTAATGTACGTTATGTAACCGTTTTTTTGTGGCCCAAAATGCATGAGAGATTTGGCTCAAATGTGTACAAGAGTGAAGTAAAAATCCTTCAAATTACCCAGATTCACCATTTAGCACCACAAGAACAGCAGCACTAAAGGCGGGGCAATTCACCGATTTATTGGCATTTATTATTCAATAGCCATTTGCTACTCTGCAAATGCTTTGCATGCAAATGATTACTAAACCAGGGGAATTTGCTTTCATGGTTCTCCTCCTTGGAAAAAATTATGAAGATTGCATCACCCTTCGCTGAACAATTCCTCTGGGGCCTGTTGCCAATACGCAAAAGGTCCATTGTACTATAACCAATGACTTCCATTGTAAACAAAAAGAAAATCAAAGAGCTCAAAAGAGAAGTTTCATACCTAGCTCTCCATACAGACAAGCTTCTGCCTTGGGCATATTTGCCCGACATGATTCATCAACAAATCCTTTCCACAAGTCATGAAACATCTACAAAACAAACGAGCCTTGGTCAACTTTTACTTGCATTGAACTGCTAAAAAACAAAAACTCATCATTTTTAATTCTCTTCTTATTACATTGGACAATACCCACAGCGCTAGCCTGGGATTTCAAGATTTTAAGTCTAGCCTTAAACTTCAAGCAGGCAACTAGGCTGTATTTAGTTAAAGGGGTTACGTCACGGTATTTTGAGTTATTTCTACCATCGACAAAATTACCTTTAAATTGAAGGAAACCTGAAAATAATGCTTTAGAAAGATAGGAAAACACTAAAGAGATAATAATAAGCCATAAAGAAACAAGGATGGTTAAGGATGGAGAAGATTGACACGGATTACAAACAACAATATTGAAAAATTTAGGCTAAATTTTTCAAACCGTTTAGCCATGATGCAGCTCCTTTAACACTTTCAAATAGAGAGATTGCTAAACAGTTGAAACAATTCATACAAAGAATTAAAGGACAACTTAAAGGTTTACACATAATTCTGCCGTAGTTCCTTTTTTAAAAGCAAATGTTATGTAGCAATACAATACTTACATAGCTTAATACTGTAAAGAAATATGGTGGCCCTAAATTTGCTGTTTCACCAAAATTAGGATACAAAGTAAACCATCCACCATCATTATAGCCGCGAATCTGTAAGAGAATTCACATGATTAATGCCGAGCCACACAAGGTCTCATTACTTACGTGTACTTTGTTTCCAGTTTTTATTTTTCTTCTATTTTTCTTCTTTTGGAGCTTGAGGGGGGTGGGGTGGTGTGGGGGCTGAATGTACTTATATCTACATGTAAATGTATTTAGTCTGGATACATGTATTTAGTGGAATACAAGTTCCCCTTGCCTATGAGGTGTAGTTTCTTCAATTTTATCACCTGTCTTCTGGACAATGGAATGGGAACTGTTTAAGATAAGTTAAGACTCTTTAAGATAATGGCGAAATTAATGGACACAACAAAATTTCTGCTGGTAGTCATTGACATCATTTCTTGCTATACATGTACAACTACAACCTAAGAGCCTACAACACCACCAAAGGAAAAATTCATCTACTTTTGAATCAATCAATCAGTCAGTCACTCAATCAATACATGTAGCAGCAAACATAGGTTGGCAACAAGTGAAATCAGAAACAAAAGTAATAAAAATAAAATGTATAGACTGTTATCATCAGATAACTTTGCTTTCATACCTCAGCAGGTTTTACAAGCTCTTGAATAAAGTCAATATTTGCCAACATGCCCAGCCCACCCGAAGATGCTCCACCGAACAGAATCTGTGGGGACAGTGTCATGACCAAGAACATCAATGGCGTCTATGCAAAGTATCCTTGTTTCATTTACTTTTTTATTCTTGGGCAATTCTATAACTAATAATTACCTATAGTCACACCAGACATGAAAATGTACCTGACATTTTGTAACAACATGTAATGGTGGTACTATCCCCCTTTGTTACACATTTAGAGCAGACAAGAGCACCAGTAACTAGCCTCAGCTAATCAGACTGCTTTACTACTCATCCTACGTTTGCTAAGTATGGTTCTGTGTTATGTTTCTGCAGATCTTTTTAATTATAAAGTTGTGTAATAAATCTCTTATCAATCAAGTTTGCTCAGAACCTCCTAAGAGGTGGACAGCCATGCAGTAAATGTAGTTTACTTCAACAAAAGGAATAACTCACTCCCACAGGATTTGATTTCAACCACAGAAATTTACTTTTTCTTTGAGGACTTTCCAGGCAAGATTTGTTTTTTGTCACAAACACTTCCAAGGTTTTCTTTCTCCATGGGATTCTTGTCAGGGACAAAAAGAAGAATTTTTTTTTCTTGGTTGAAATCACAGCATGGGCAGCATTCTCTGAGGGATTCTTCCCAGGTTACAATTGGCAATTTTTTTTTTCCTGGACAGAATCTAAGCAGAAAAACTGCCACCAACTGCAGCATCCAGGTAGAAATGGAGATTAGTGGTGGGATCTCCGATAGCTACAATGTACTTTGCATAGGTAAGTCTTTTCTGTATGGAACCTGCTACTGACATAGTTGTCAGGACCTGATATCTACTTACTCCAATTTGAGAGTGTGGCATATTTTTGTTATTGCATTAATTAATTACACAGGGATAAAAAAACCTTGAATTCCAGCTTGCCCTTGGGACAAGTACCCCTCAAATTTTGCTTGCCCTGAGCAATTCATAGTTTGGTCTTTTAATAATAAGCTTGACAGAAAACTTGCCTAATCCCTTGCCCATCAGAGTGAGAATGAAAAGCTTTTTGAGCCCAGTTACAATAATACTAAGATTTTCTCTTTTATTTAAACAATTTAACAGCAGTGTGTGGGTTTAGTATACATACATGTACATACACTTATACCCATGTTACATACTACTAATTTTGAGTCACTCACGGATATTTTGTTCGCTACTAATGCATATTTGTTCATATATCACGAGTCGAAGTGTTAACAGCAGATCCAGTACAAAACAAAAAAAGAAGAAAAAAAAAAGAAAAAACATCTTAACAGTGGTATTACTATTACAAAACTGTGACTGTACCTTGGTATCTGAGCTGTCTATCTTGTAGTCTTCAATAAGCTGTAGAAATACAGCTTTGACTATAAAATGTCCAAACATATTCATGTTGTGTCGATTCGTGTTCTTTCCCATTCTACCAACAAATACATCTCCACTGAAAAACCAAGAAAACCATTCTTTATACATTGCTCTACAATTGTAACTTATGTACCAACAAGAACCATTGACATCACAGTAATTATCATATTTGAGCTTTTTCCTTTAAGCTTTGCCTCACCCTGCTTCCATTTTATGGTTTCTCTAATATGCTGTAACATCCCCCCTCCCTAAATGAAGACATGATTGATCATCAAAGTTTTACGCACAATATAAGCAGTTGTGAAATTAAAGCCTGACAAAATTCAGACCTGAACAGGATTCAAACACATGACCAGGCATTAATTTCACACTGCTTAAGTTGTGTGTTTAAATGCAATGATCAATCATCATATCTTTCTCCGCAGTTCAAATATATGATATTTCACATATTCACTTGTATTCTTCACTGTCTACAGGTATATTACGAACTCACAATGTGACCAATATGACCAGAGGTCATGCGTTCAAATCCCATTCAGGCCTGACTTTTTCAAGCTTCAATTTCACAACTGCTTAAATTGTTTGTATAACTGCGATGATCAATCAGGTCTTCATATATCTCTCCGCAGTTCAAATATATGATATTTCAGATATTCACTTGTATCTCCCTCTATACATGTTCATCAATTCTACTTTGTTAGTGTTTATACTATTAACGTGAGAGTACCTGCAATATGGTACAAATACTTTGTTCCATGAATAAAACATTGGATTCTCGGCTGGGTCATCAGAAGCTACAAACATCCCTGTAATGAAGTCACTATAGTTTTTTGAGGAGCCTAAGGGGCCTTTTGATCTATCTAAGCATGAGTCATACGTCCCACATGATCCTCCTGCTTGCAACTGTACAACCCAGTGCCTAGAATCTGGCCTGCGACTCAGGTAAAATACAGCTTCCGAACCATCTGAAATGAACAATGGTCAATATCACACTCAGCTGGACAATACACAGGGGTGTAGCTAAGAGAAAAACTAATAACTGGCTCATTATCAATCCAATCATGTCTTTGCACCTTAAAAGTTACCCTGAGAAAGAAATTTGCCATATGTAATTCTGGTACAAACTGTACTTTCAGAAACTTTCAGCATAATTATACTGAAGTGGTAGTGTTTAAAACACGAAATGGCCAACTGGCTCTACGGTTAGCCTAAATAGCATTCAGGTCAGCCTAAATACCCCTGACTCTACCCTGACTCTAATTGAAGGGTTAACCCTTACAGACACCCATACCCCACAGTGCCATTTCATCATTTTTTCCACATACTGAAGTATAATAAAGCCCTTGTTATAAGACTTTGGACTGATGTCGTAAAAAAGGATAATTCCCTTCAGCCTCAAAAGTTCATTTATAATTTTACATCAAAGGATCGTTTAATGCTAAGGAGACAGGTGTCTGAGAAAAAATAGCAATTACATTAGGCAATTCATTTTGTTGCTCTCAAGATTTTGCTAATCCTGCTAATAATTTTGCTGCTTAAATTGCTGTCCACTACAACAGCCATGCTATAAGCTCTTAATTCAGCTGTAGGGTTTCAAGTGCTATGCTGATAATTGCAAGTAAATTGAATCAGCAATATCTTGTCAACACTGGTCAGCAGTCTGGCAACCTTCTGGCATCAAGATGCGAAACATGATTGAATTTCCAGATTTAAATATATGACCCGCAAACATACACAAGATTTTTCAAGCTGTTTTAATAATGACTGATTGTCTGAAATAAACGATTTAACCAGCCATACGCACAAAACGGAAAAAAAATCCTCCACTTGAACAGCAATTTCGAACAAATGGCAAGATATTGATATGCAAAATTGCAATGATAATATAAGCTTGTTTACATGACTGTTCAGTAAAAAATCCATTAAGCCAAATAGCCGCAAATTGAAAACACAAGTTTAAAATGCTTAAAACCATCAAAGCACAAATTCCGACAATTTGCAACTTTCTTGGCAGACAATCAGAGACAATGGTCATTCTCGGCGACAGGATTTTGAAAACACAAGATCTGTCGGAAATAGGGGGTGATCAGGTAATACTTCCACGCACAAATTAAGTGACTGTTTGGTTAAAGAAACACCGTGGCACATGAAGACAAAACATACGGATGTTTCGCATCTTCAAAGTTGTGCCGCACTCGCATAAATTAGAAAATAACAAACAGATCATCTGGAAATCCAAGCGATTGACAATCTCGACGGCAATGAAGCGTTAAATCTACAAACTAGTGCAGGGAATGCGCAAGATTGCTCGCCACTACCTGTGAACAGTCTTGACCCAACGCGTGCAATGAATGTGATACATTTTATCATTAGCGTAAATGTCAAAGCACGGATATGGTGTCCCCAAACCACTTCCCTTGAACGATCAAAACAGTTTACTTTTTCCATTCAATATTCTGTTATTGCTCCGCCGCAAAAAACACTGAATCAGTCCCTCGGGGCATTCTCACTTAAAAACGTTCTCAAACTGTCCAGAGGCGAGATTCATTGCAACAATGTTCGGAAAAAAACTGATCAAAACCAATGGATTAAATGCACAATCGACATTATCAACGATCCAAAAGTTGAAATGCGACCCCGGGTGAAAGATCAGCAAGCGCGCACGTACTAAATCAGCTGCGCAATTCAAATAAATAAGACTAAACCACCACAATAATATAACTCATTTATCGATCTTACCTAGGCATAAGGCATTCCTGTTCTTGGCATCTCGAATGGCTATCCGCTTTAGATTGTACCTGTACTTCCCCCGGGGTCGTCTTTGGCTCAACTCCCGGCGCGCTCGACGCTGAGTATTTGGTAAACTATCTCTGAAGCTGTTGAGTTTGAAGGGTCTCCCGTACGGCTGAACACGGCTTACAGATCCAAAATCCTGCCACCCTCCGACGCAGCAAATAATCGCCAACCAAAGGGGAAGCAACAGCCTTTCGCACAGCATCATCGAAGTCACGTTTTGAAAGGTGAAATGACAATCAGTTTGTGTTGCGCGAAGCAGACCTTTCCGCTGCCTTTGAGGCGAAGAAGACCTTTCCTTTTAGCCTTTGTGGGTTCTTTGTTGCTAATCACCGATTCGCAACGTCTCCACGGAAGGATTTCTGCGGTTTTCAAGAGGTTTAACAGCAAGGTTAAGAGATTTAGAACACCAAATCAATTTTGAGAGTGCTTTAAGTCTGCATAACATTTGTGACAATAAGCGGGTTTGCTCTCCACCACACGTGCAATTCATTTAGCGCCACACAGTGTTTCGCATCGTTCTTATCCGTTTCGTGCGCGCCAGAGAAACCGTGGACAATGTCACGACATCAAAACACCCTCTGACATATTTGCGAGCTTCCACTAAGAACAGAAATGAAATCTAAGCCACGCAGTTTCTCCATAAGTGATTGCACATGTTTCATAAAACTGTAAACACAAGTAGGAAAGGCTTTCAAAGCGTGACGTCAGCCGGCTTCATTTAATTGCTAATTATTATCCATTGTCGATAATAATAGATAATTGCCAATGAGAGGACACGACACATAGCCAAACAACACCTGAGAGGTTTACAGTACTTTGTCGCCCAGATTTGTCGGTTTAATGTAATTTGACAAAATACTTGCGGAGAATTATTCGAGTGTCTCGTCGCGATCGTCGAGTGCCCAGTTTATGGCGCACGCGTGGGTCATCAAAGAACGCGAAACTAAGAAAATAAAAAAAGAAAAGAAAAGGAGAAAAAGTAGCACTGGTTTTATGATCTTCCATGGTAAAATTTGATATGCATCGGAATATTTCAATGTTTTACCTGTTTGGTCCTGTTTGTTTACTTGTTTGTTTGCTTGTTTATTTGTTTGTTCGTTTAGATCTTTTTGGGTTGTTTGTTTGTTTTCCCGTTTCAATGTTTTTTTGGTAATTTTTATTTGCTAACCAACTCCCCATCTCACTCAAATTGAAAATTATATTACTTTTAGAACTGCTATACCTAAACCACAAAGACTATTATCGAAAAATCTTGAGCTGTGTCAGTACTGCTCTTTTCAATAGGCCGTTCCGAAATTCAACAGGGAACTGGGGCGAGTTTCAAATTTTAACCAATCGATAAACTGACACCACCACATGAAAGATCATGTCGAGATTGATCATTTGACCAAATATGATGCTTTTAGGATGAAAAGAGACCAAGTTATGGACCTTGAAATATGGCTCAAAATCCATACAAATGTCTCTAATGTTGAGACAGCGTCCCCCAAAACCATATAAACTCTTAAAATTTTTCATGATTTCCGTGATACTCTTTAAAATGGGCAAACATAGTGATTTTCATCTCAGCTTCTTTCAAATAGTAGGTACGTGCATGACGGGATTTTACAGTTGTCACAAAACTGATGAAAAATTTTAAGAGTTTATATGGTTTTGGGGGACGCTGTCTCAAAATTAGAGACGTTTGTATGGATTTTGAGCCATATTTCAAGGCCCATAACTTGGTCTCTGTTCCCCCTTAAAGCATCATACTTGGTCAAATGATCAATCTCGACATGATCTTTCATGTGATGGTGTCAGTTTATCGATTGGTTAATATTTGAAACTCGCCCCAGTTCCCTGTTGAATTTCGGAACGGCCTATTCAAAACTTCTGCTGCTAAATTCTTTTCTTTTGTTTTCTTGGTATGCGTGTTCTGACGACATATCACTCTGTCCCATAAATGGCGCCAAAAAACAAGCTTCGCGATTGTTTAAAATTCAAAACAGGAGAACCAAAAACTACATCATGAGTAGAAAAAATTCTTGCCAGGTTTTTTTTTTTTTCAGATCGATTTCAGATGCCCCGTGCATGCCCAGGGAATTGCGGATTTTTTTTAACCTTTTTTATTTTCAGAGTTCGCACGGAGAACGCATTTCTAAAGATAACGAATGGAGGGATCGATTAGTAAAACGAGGATGCATCAAATGCATGATCAACTATGATTCTTTTCTGCAGAAACTGTTTGTAACCTGCAGCAACTTTCAAAACATGCTGAAGAAGTCACCTCGTTGCGTCCTGAAGACTCTGAAAAAGTGTTCTGCAAACAATTTCGTCGTATGTAATAAGGTTTCCAGTAAACTTCAGATACGTCGGTTCCTTAAAACTGGTGTGTAGTGGGCTTGCTACACTGCTAGCGTCACTGTTTCTGCGAAAAGCTTGCAGTTCGGTAGTGTTGCCCACAGTGGCTAAGTCCCTTTCAATAGACCTATGCATTTCCTTCCTGCGAAAAAACGCAGCCCTATTTTTCCGAACGTTTATGCAACCATGAAGCCTTGCCCGCCACGGCTCATTAATTAATGACTCTTCTGACAAAAATGCAGTCCACAGTAAATACACTCATTTGCTAAGTCCTATGTTGTCCGTTTAAGCTTGGGATGTGAATTCCAGAGGAGTCAAGATTGTAGTTTTTGTGGCTCGGATTAGTAAACATATGACAGGAAAAAAGGTTGGTTTGAGACAGTTTTACACTTGATAACTCACGCAATGTTTTATAATGATACAATTTTTTTGTTTTTCCATAGTTCCTGAAATATGCTTATACATGAACAATAACAGGACAAACTGAAAGAATGGAATTGGAGCATATAATTTAAGTCTGTTAGTTTAGTGTCGACTGGTCGACAGGGAGCTGTTATTAAAAAAAATCAAAGTGTGTCAAAGATGGATTTCTAGCCCCTACTGGGTTCCAAGTGCTCTTACCGATGTAAAGCTTTTGTCAAAAATACCTCAAACTGAGTGGTAATTACAGACGCATGTGGGAGATTCAATTCTCGCCTTTGTAGATCTCTATCTCCCCCAAAGCAGTAATTTTCACGCAAAGCTAACTTCGGAGTTCCAGTGGCTAAATTCTGCCATGGCGTTATCCAAATTGACGAAAATCTTGTTTTCGTCAAATGCTTATCCCCTGTTTGTCCAGAAAGTCTAACTCCACCCAAAACACATCACTCGACATAAGCATGTCTTATTCTGTTTTGAGGAGACAGCTGGCGCCAAAGCTCGACAAGTACTTAAACAAATGTTTGCCGTAAGAGCAACGTTCTTATTGGCCACAGACCTCGTGCATAATCAAGTGTACGTATTCCTTACAAAGCGAGCACCCTGCCTTGTTCGTTAGCATATAACTGCTCTTGTTAACAACTCTTTACTGTTTACCCCATGCATCTTGTATTTTCATAAAGATAAAGAATTTCATGCGTTTCCCTGAGTTCACGCCCGCCGAAAACAATTATGTCTTATGTGGAGCAATTCGATGAATTCCATATGTGTGCCTCGATACATAAAAGATTAATTTCAGTTCCTGTGCATAGTTTCAACATAAGGCAGCTATTACAGTTGAACTGATTTGTCAAAGCTTACGAAAAAATCGGAAGTATTGGCAGGATTTTTCTGAAAAAAACGTCCACACATTTAGAGGCTGATATAAAAATCACCACCTGGTTACATTAACTATCCGAGTACCCCTTCAACATTTCCAACAGACGTAACATTTGAAGAGTTTACATGAAATGGCGGTCCGTTCAGCACAAAGAATGTCATCTTTTATTCTTTTCTGTGCTTAATTTGTTCTTCGTGTGTTATGAAAGTGTTGTCTAACTTGTGATGATCTTCGCGCTAACGTCAGCTTATGTCAGCTGCAAAATAGTTTAATTTCTTTTTTCCTAGTTTAATAGTGCTAGCTCTTAGCCGAAAAGAGTCGAGATCCTTTTCATTAAGCTTTTTCCCTTGTGTTACTGGTTGCTCTTTATCTAATCTGCTTTTAATTCAAAGAAAATTAATATTCGTCGTCACGAAAATAAACAAATAAAATTGACGGAGGCTTTGATCAAAAGAAAAAAAACCGAAACAAAAATTTAGCCAATGAATAAACAATTAATTTACTAGCAGCTTTGACATGGTTCCTTGATTGCCACAACTACAAAACAAGTCGTATTACTTTTGTTCCTACAGACAATTCCCTTGCCTATTTTGTTTTAAACCTGGGAATGTCAGTCGAGATGCTTGAGAGTTTTGAGTGCTCAAGGCGATCGGTATCATGTCTGATAACAGAGTTAACAGGTCACTCGGAAGCCACAACTACAAAGCGAATGAAGTGATTTGGCCGGCAATCATTCAAACCTCGAGTTCATCAGTATGCATCGATCGGTCAAGTCGGCTGACATCGAATACACGAAGACTGCAATAGACAAGTGTTTCACACCGTTGAATATGAAGACAACAGGCCTACTGGCCCGACGTGAGCGCCGAAAAATTTCCTTAAGCGCTTAAAGTACCTTTAGATGCTGATGGCGAGCGCATTGTTATATTTTGTAGCGGAGCGAATTTCAATGTCGGCGAATACAAGTGGAAATTCACATCCTTTCTTTGTTAGAACAATTAAATGGCTGTTTGGTCGTTGAAAACCTTCAATCGTATGCACTTGGTTTCAAAACCATTTAGTGCCGTACTTGAACCACTTACCTACAGAATCTCGAATCAACTGCGTGACTTTCAATATCGGAATAATACCACTTTAGTGACACACTTGTATGAAGAGCATTGTTTTCGCTGATTCTTCGCGTTTGTTAGTCCCGGCGAAACGCCAGACTTGTCCACAGCCGGCGTCAAGGCAAACGAACTCTTGGCTTCAATGTCGCTCCGAATCTTTATCGCTCGCTCAAAGCAAACATTCAAATGCAAATGGAGTAAACACACTACATATGAGTGTGTTCGAAAGCTATTCATATTTCATTGGTTCGCGGGCTTCTTTGCCCTCGGGTCAAGGTATTCTAGTAATTACAAAAAAAAAAAGAAAAAAAGAATCATTAAAAAAGCTAGTCCAAGGGGAAGCGGAAAGTACTTATTAAAAACGCAGAAACATAGGTCCGCAATGAAAAGGATGCTTTTAGAAACTCTAGGATGTCACCAGCTGATCCGCTTTTAAACACGATCTTTTTTACTCGCCGAGAAAGAGAAATCTGAAAGGCTCTGTTTCCACTACAGCTAATAAATGTGAAAACAAATAATGGCAAAAACACATTCAAGTGAAGTAGACCGTTATATGCTTTATTGGATCTCTGCGGGGAGTGAAGGAAAACGCATACTTTTTAATAAAAAATTTAATCATACTTATAACAACATTTGTAATGAATTTTTTTTGTAATATCAAAGAATTGTTTCCCGTGAAACCGCAAGTCAACAGAAATTCATTGATTGATAATGCAAAAGATTCTTTTCTCTGCCTTCTAATACGTTATCTTTTGTTTGGGCTCGCAGCTTCATCACTTTAGAACAATGTAATTTCCTAATGTATATTTTTTAATATAACACCTCTATTTCGTTTTGTCCTCACAGGCAGTTTGTTATTTTTGTCTGGTTATTAAGAGGCACGGAAGTCGACTGGTGCGATCAATTGCATGTCTGCCTCCCATATTGGAAAAATATTAATAAAAACCATACAAAGTACGCGCGGTTGGTTAGAATTAAAAACATAATTAGGATACCTGATAACGTGAAATGGGCAAGGTCACGCTATTTTGGATACATGCAATATTCTGCTTAGTTTTTTTTTTTTTTTCGCCTGAAACAACATAAAAAATCTGCTATTAACGTAGTGCTGAAACTACATAGGACCGATACTCTTATTCTAAATAACTTATCTTGATATCTTTATTTAAAACAACTGTTATCAGAAATCTATCCTTTCATTGTTTATGTATACGTACGGGGACGCTTCCAACAGATCTAGAGGGATAATTGAACTTCGTGCGCGGAAGATAGGAGCTGTTTCTCCAAAAATCGGCCTACTCAGGGAGACCGTGAGACAGGGAGGACTATGAAAAACTAAACTGCCAGATTACTTCGAATGACAACAGAAAACAAATCTCCAAAAAATATTAATGCATAATCATCCTGGGGCTGTAATTTCCAGTGGCTTTTATTGTCAAATCATTAATTAATAGTGAACAATAGTCCAGGACCACAAACGCTTGTAGGGAATAATGTCACTACTCGGGCCGATAAAACAGGGAGACTGAGAGGCACGAGGGAGCGGCGGAAATCGAGCCTAGGAGGGGAAGAAAGGAGAGTGTAAGGGAGGGGAAGGAGGGAGAGTAAGAGGGAGGGGAAGGTAGGGGAGTATGAGGGAGGAGAAGGAAGTGGAGTATGAGGGAGGGGAAGGAAGGGGAGTATGAGGGAGGGGGAGGAAGGAGAGTATGAGGGAGGAGAAGGTAGGGTAGTATGAGGGAGGGGAAGGAAGTGGAGTATGAGGGAGGGGAAGGAAGGGGAGTATGAGGGAGGGGAAGGAAGGAGAGTATGAGGGAGGGGAAGGTAGGGGAGTATGAGGGAGGAGAAGGAAGTGGAGTATGAGGGAGGGGAAGGAAGAGGAGTATGAGGGGGGTGGGGAGAAAGGGAAGTATAAGGGAGAGGGTCGAGGTCGTTCAGAACGTCAACTTTCCAAATCACTTTACTTTAAGAAAATAACACAAACAGCGGTGATGAACATTGTATTCCAATGCATTTTTATAGAACTTGACGTTTCGTATGCTAGTCAACATACATTTTCAAAAGTGACCGTTACAATATTTGAAACCTATATATATATCATAAAACAATAGAGGTCTGGAACCTAGACTGAGAAAAATTATCTGCAGCAGTACGTGTTTTGACATAATGAGGAGTAATAGTTAAAACAGCAACAACTTCTCACTACTAATATTGACATTAAGGGAAGGCTTTAGCTCTTGAATGAACAGAGTCTCTTTAATTTTGCAATGGTCACGACATTAAATGGGATCACTTTGACATTTTAGCGTCCGGAAAAACTGACGTTCATTGCAAAATTAAAGAGACTCTGTTCATTCAGATAATTTTTCTCAGTCTAGGTTCCAGACCTCTATTGTTTTACGATATATATATAGGTTTCAAATATTGTAACGGTCACTTTTGAAAATGTATGTTGACTAGCATACGAAACGTCAAGTTCTATAAAAATGCATTGGAATACAATGTTCATCACCGCTGTTTGTGTTATTTTCTTAATCAAGCTTCGATGGCCTAAGAGCAAGAGTTTATATGATACTTTACTTTAACTTTGGCCGGCACACAAGGATTTACCCACTCCCCTCCTTCCCACTAGACATTTATTAATTAAATTTCAAAAAAAAAATGTGGCCATGGTGGGCTTGGAGAATAGGGTAACATTACGCCCCACCCATGAGAAAGCAATGAAAACACATTTCTATCAAGTGTTTCGGACTGTGTATGCCCCTTAAATATGACGATTGCCCTATCGTGGAGGCCTACAGCCTGTCAAATACCCGTAAAATGCCCGGAGGCAAGGGCGCGTTTGGAATTGACAGAGGCATTACAGTCAGAAAATGAGTACAAATATAGATACATTTTAGAATATGTGTATGTTTCTCTGTAGAAAAGCTGAATCACCATCTACAGATCTAAGTAAGCTTAGTTCCATAATTTAATCGCGATGGAGCTGGCCTATGTAACGGAATGAGGTAATATCAAAATATAATCTGTAAAAAGCACTGTTAGCCGGTCAAAACTGTAGTTCATTACACAGGGCAAAATCCAATTTACACGCTATGTGCCACAGTAAAAGTCAAGACCCGAAGCTGTTGTCGTAAATGCTATAAAACAGAAAATCGAAAGCATGTGACTGGTTGTTGCTGCAATCGTTTTGAAATGCACTTTGTCTATCTGGATATTGCGTGGAAATTCTTTACGAATTTCCAACTGCCGAGTATCTAGTTTTTTGAAAACACTTCCCGGCTGCCGGGTATTAAGACATATTATTATACATCAAACTCACTATGAAAAATCTGATTGGTCGAGAGCATTCAATCAATTCACAATAGCTTGTGAACTTGACATGATAAATGCAATATCTGCTGCAGATATTGCATTTATCATGTCAAGTAGTTCAACGTCTGCCTGGTTACTAAGCCCCTTGGAGTGTTCTCCTCAGAAACAAATGGCTGAACGCTTCGCTTCTGTTTCCGAGTATGAATTATGTGAAAAATGTATAATAAAACAATTATTGAATTCGGTTTTCGCATGATATCATGAATTATCAAAACCTTGTGTCTGTCATCTGCCTCAGCCTTCGGCTTCGGCAGATAACACAGACCTCGGTTTTGACAATTCACGATATCATGCTCAACCTCATCCAATAACTGTTTAATGTTCTTAGAACTGTTTGTTGTAGAGCTATTAAAGCAACTTATTCGATATTCGACGGCCAATGTAAATTTAAGGGAAAAAAAACGTTCATGATAGCCTTGCCGGGTATCTAGTTTTTCGAACAACCGTGCCCGCGAAGTGTCGAGAGAGTTTTATAGTATGCTCAAGCTCGAAAATTCCTCAACTTCAAAGCGAATATAATATACCGTTGAAATCGCTTGACATTTCTAAACCGAACAAAGATCTGTTATTCTAAGAAGAAGTGAATAAGTCAATCCGTTGAAATTCTATATAAGAATTTCAGACTGCCGGGTATCTAGTTTTGTGAGAACACCCCCCGGCTGCCGAATATCCACCCTCCAAACAGAGCCTCTTTGATCGCTTTTTTGACTTAAGAGGAGACGGAAAACTTTTACCTTTTCACTTTTCTTTGCTGTGTAAGTTTTCTCGATACAAAGCATACCTACTGTAAGAAAAGGCACCGAGTATCTAGACACAATGATAAGATAAACTGTAGTCTGTGAAGTGAAGGGAATGACATATTTTTAAATGATTTATATCACGTGCAGCACGAGAACTAGACATCGACCTTTAAAAATGACCTTTTAACTAGAAACTCTTTCTGTCAGGCCGGGATTAATTCAGCGATGTTGATCTCTTACAGTTCTCTTATGAAGATAATTTTGCAACGGTAATTATTTTTCCTTTGTCGCATTTGCGTGACTAGACATCCTATCTGCAAGAATGCCACTGACGAAATGTTGAGAGCTGTTGGATAACGAGACTACAGCATCTAAAACGCGATTCGGTCCTATTCATTTTGTTTATTTTTCTAATCGAAGAGATTTCGATTCTTGCTATCCAATCAGAAACAAGTACGAACATGTTCAAACTCTCACGAGTACCCACGAGAGGGACCGAGCAACTTCGACGGAAACCGACAACGCGCGAGCTGGGACAGTAACTGGTGCTGTTGTTCACAGTAGATATGATAGACTCCACTTTGAAAATAAAATTATATTTGCAGTCTTAAAAAAAAGAAAACTACAAGTAATCTTCATAGCTGGCGGGATTTCCCGCGCGAGTGTAATTTTGTCTTGGCCATGGAGCCGTGAACGTTAGCGGGGAAACCGCCAGGGGAACCCTTCAGGGGATGTAGTTGTGAGCAGTTGAGTCTCGCAGCTTCGCCGCTCACGGATATCTTCGCGGAAATGAAATTTTATTCTTCGTGGAAATATAATGGGCGCTTCGCCACCAAAAATGAATTGCCTTCGAATCCCGTCAACTACACAGGCAAATTCAGTCGCGGTTTCGCCTCCGGGGAATTTTCTAGCGCAAATAAAATTCTGTTTCCTCGCGGGAATTTAATAAGGGAATATCAGTCGCTTGCGAATTCGGCCTGCTATACGGCTATAATAACTGACCTATTCCTCATCCAGCTAAAATGGCAGAGGCTGCGTTCGAAGTCAACAAGGAAAATTGTTTAATTAAACTAACTGGTCCATCTACTCAAGTTATGCTGCATTACTGGGAGACAAAGAATGTTAAGAAGGTAAACCGGATTAGATCCAGCGTCTCAGCAACTCAGTTTGATCATGCTGAGGCTAACAAATTACTGCTATTGTAATCACCACATATAAATTGCTGTTTATCAGTCTACGACAAGCAGACTTGCAATACGATGCAAGGTTTCTTAAATCGCTTTCTTGCTCGTGCAACTTCTATCATGGCTTTAAAGTGGCTCTTTGACCTTTCCGAAACGACAGTTAATAATTCCTTTTCATGCTCTATGTCATAGGTATAGCTCTTTCCAGAAATTTAGTACTTTAGCTTTTTTTTAACAGTTTGTACCTACCCCAGCCAAGGAAATCTCCAGGACGACGATCTGGCTCGTAGAAGGTTAATCATCGCGAACTGGAGGCCGAGATACAGCTAAACAGGCATATAAAGAGAGACACTCAACATCAATGCAAAGAATTAACTCGTTGCATTGCAACGTTATTAAATTATTGTTGGGTTATCCAATTATAGTAAATACCATAAAATCCCACTTTTAAGCCTCAGGAGCCCCCGCTGAGCTTATTAGAACTTTATTAAGAATGGCTCGCAGGTGGGACTTATAACTCACGCATAAAAAAATGACTTTCTCACCCTTTTCGCGGATCGTTTTTTTTTTGTTGTTGTTAAGCATCCGATAGCCATGTGATAAAAACGTGTCAGTCATAACGTCGCCAAAATAACCTCAGACATTTTACTTGTCCGCGACCTGGGATTCGCCATCTTTGATTAAGTAAGTCAGAGCATCTCTAAAGTTGACTCCAAATATCACCAAAAAATATAAGGGTGCAAGCACTGTTAAGTTTCACGAAAACAGAGTGAAACACCCTTTGAAAAATGATTGCGGTAGTGAAGTCAAGTCACGTGCCCAATTAATTAACACACCAAAACATTTCATGATAGTTTTTGAAAAAAGTCCCAAAGTTTGATAATTATAGCTCGAATGCTGTTTTTGTAAGAGAAGATTGAAATCAGCGCAGGTAGAACCTCCATCGGCCCTAAGGCTAAAATGGGTTAAGTAACGTACCTCAAAGCTGTTTATTTTGCCGATTAATGCTTAGTGGAGTTATGATAATCTCAAAGGCAACAAGCCAAGGCTGGAGATTGGGAGACATCGACTTAGACCACAGACAACGATTTTGAAGGCTTAACTTTTGAAGATGCATCTAGGGTAGGTAGCTTTAGCACTGGGCAAAGTTAGAAAGATTATCTAACTTGAGTACCTATCATTTCTTGAGAGAAGGTAGATGAAAAGAAAAAGAAAGTTGATACGTTGTTTGGTGTGAGTTTTACTTCAATTATAGTGTAATTTTGAAAAAAAAATTATGATTTCTTACAAAATAACGTAAAATTATGGGTGCATGGTGGAATATTGATGGCGATCGCGTGAACTGAACAGGCCAGTGATTGGGTTATTCATGTCACCCGCGTAGCGCGCACTTTCGCCTGTTGTTTCCGGCCTGTTGTTTCCACAGCGTTATCACAATGGCCAACGAAAAGGGGGGAAAAAGAAACCAGCTGCTGTAGTTTTTGAAGAGCGGCCGTCATCTTAGAAATTCTGGACGTAAATTGTAAGTATTTTTAAATGTAAACAAAGCCAATTTGATAGCAAGGCTGGTACTACCGCAAGGGCAATTGAAACTTTAATGGGCCAATATTTCAACAAGCAGAGGTAGTCTTCTTCACGGCCAGTACTAATAAAGAAATGTTTGTAAGTGGTTCAGTTGATTCGAACGTTCTCAAATAAACATCCAAACTCTCCTCAACTTTTCACGATTTTTACCTTAGAGCCCAGAATTTGGGAGAATTAGTTTTTTCCCTCAAAAGCGATCAAGTCTGTTGTTCTAATTACCACGTACTCGAATTCCTTAAACTAGCCATTATTTACCAGTGTTTACAGGATCAGCTGGAAGAAGATAAGTAATTTTCCAGCATAAAGTAATAAAACAACTAAATATACTAAATAATTTACCTAAGTCACCAAAGTCATAGAATAACATAACTGATGCCGTGCCATAGAAAATACAACCAATCAGAATACAGGAAAGCCGTTGTATATTCGACGGTATTACATCCAGCTTGCATGTGCTGCAAGTATGTTGCTTTCAGATTGTGTTGACCACAGTGTGGAATAAAGTAGTTATGTAACGCTCTCTCGTGGAATATCCCACCTGTCACTGGCTCCGGTGTATACAGAGAAAATACAAGTGACTCGTGGGATGTTCCCTGGATTACCACTCGAAAGCGTTGCATACCTAACAAGTATGTTCTGTGTAACCCAAATTAAGGTCGGGTTCTATCGGGATCAACTGTTTCAACTACAACCGGTTTGGGTTGATACGGTTGACGTTTCTCAACGTTTTCGGTCGAAACGCGGTAACTCAGGGGGATAGCCCTTACGCGAGCTACAATCACGCGACATAATAACACAAGTGCCTTTTCAACCGTTTCAACCTGGTTTGAAGCCGGTTGAAAAAGTTGATCAACCAAACCAACCGAAAACGGTTTTTCCCCATTAGAACACGAAGAAACTAAACCAACCCAACCAAACAGAAACAGTTGATCCCAATAGTACACGACACGACCTAACTAGAAAATGTTCAAAATGCTTAGTTTCAGGGTAATAATAACCCATACCAAAATTACATCTCTTCAAACCCTTTGAGTCATGGACCGACGGCGGCAATAGCTAACATAGGCGAAATACGCACTCAGGCAGGAAAAAAAAACACACACACACACACATACAGGGAAGACGTTAACCAAATTGTTATTGCTGACCAAGATCGCTTTATCTTTTGTCCCAAAATGAAAAATTTGGCTAAAATGTTCAGTTCGTTTTGGCAATTCCGATTGCTATCTGGTTAGTTTTGATCACTGGTTGTACAGCCTCGTCCACAGGTTGATTGACGGTGCACGTGTACTTCAAAAATGTCAAATTTGTCAAAGGTGGTATAGACGCAAGCTAAGATTAATTACATACGTTCAGGAAACCGTAAAAATATTCAGGGTTCTTTGCGACTGTCCGAACGTCATCAAAACAAGGACAAACCGAGAAAAAATAAATAAACAAAAACATTGGAACCACCAACCAACGGAGCTATCGACTTTAATTACGATAACTGGCAAATTTTCAGAAGATAGCAGCACTCAGTGGAAATTTCTTGTAATTCTTTTCTTATTTTCACATGTCGAGACTATTTCATCATAACCGAAAACTGGTGGGTCACGTGACTTGCAGGAGCCCGAATATCCAATGAGCTATGATGAAAGACAGCGCAAATGTTTTGTACGCCGTCCGCAAAGTTCTCATTGACCCTAATTAGTAATCATTGCATATTATTCATTGTCTGGTATAAATATTATCTAGTCTCTTGCTCAGTTCGAGTTGGATCCAAAGGAAAGCTTCGAGCGCCTGTGAAAAGAACTGCAAATTCAACCGGGCGATGGCTGAAAACAAGACAAGTATGCAGTTTGAATTTTTCCCATTCTATGTTGTTTTATAATTTGTTCAGTTCCCACTAAGGCAGAGGCTACTCTTCCTGCAGCAGATACAATATGAAATTATTTTCGATTTAAATAGCATTTGAAAACACTGGCAAACCTTTTGAATGAAAAAAAGTCCAAAATAGGCGCCGGCAAGTACTCTGAAAAGCAAGTTATACGTCTTTCGACAACATCAGCATTCCTTGGCTGATTTCCAAGTCCGACCAAGACACCGACTCGCAGTCGACTGTAACTATGAATTAATTTTTCAGCACGTTACGGGTCCACTTGATTCGACTTTGAACGAAAGCCCGATAAGCAGCAGAAATTGTCGCCTTGCACTAGCATGGGTACCAGGCTCGTTTTTGATATGCATTTGTCGATGGCGAAGTTTCCAACAGGTTTTGGTTCGCTACACACGAAAAACAATCTGTTGCTGAATTTTAAACTTTTTGCCTTTAGAACCAGAGGCTGCCTAAGGCTAGTACAGGCAAACGTCTAACGATGTTCTTTATTTGTTTATTTAGTTGGGGTAAACATTAACAAAGCGTTTCGGAAAGCTAGAAGCTAACCACCATTTTCGTGAAGCAACTTTATGTACCAGTTATTCATAGCTAAAGGAGACAAGAAAGGGACAGACGGACGGGCAATCGTTTTTTTTCTCAGATTTATTCTTCTTTTTGATTTCCTGAATGCTCCTGATAAAAGGGCTTGAGCCCTCGCCTTGTTACTTTAATACATTGTCCACTCTTTAACATTGTGCATGCTTTGGGTGTATTTGCAAAGTAACCCAAGGCACCTGCAACACTGATTTCAACTGATTCCAGTTTTTCTGCCACAGGTGCAGATAACTGTTTCTACTCAAAGTGCGGCGGTTGTAACGAAGACATCAGAGACAAATACCTTCTTCAGGCGTTGGACAAACTTTGGCATGTGCATTGCTTGCGATGCTGTGACTGCAGGGAGACACTCGACGAAGGCAAGTTTTTCTTTCGCGAAGGGAACATACTCTGCAAAATTGATTTTTTCCGGTGAGTAATAATTGCTTCGAATATCACATGAATTATCAATGGCACTAACTTACAGTGCGGCTCTTTGAATTTTGAATTGTTCGGAGGGGGAAACTTTGCTATTTTGTACAAACGTGCCGTTTTGCTGACACGGATTTCATAATTTCATCGTTACTCTAAACGAAGTTGTGATCATGACACTAATTAAATTAGAATTAAACCCTAGGTTTTATTTGATGGAGCAAATCACCAAATTAACTTACAATAACAGCCCTCGAGACATCTCTTTGCTTGCTTATCATCAAATGCATAAATCGGTTAATTTTGTACCGTACAATTATTTTAAATGATTTGGCTCTTATGTGAAAATTGTAAATAAGCTGTAAGAAAAGATAATGTACTTGTTACTGGGTCTAATAGCCGGTCGAGTAACCAAACCATTCCTTTTTGTTTTCTCTTTTCAATGAACTTTTTTCCTTCAGTACAATTTTCCTTTTTTAAGCTAAGATGTTCTTCACGTTTATTTGGAAAGCTTTAACATTGTGATGTTTATATTCTGCCATGAAATGTGTATATAGGGTATGTACGAAAATACAAGGAACGAAGTCGACAATAAATTGACAATCGTAACGAACTAGTTTGTAACGTACTTAAATGTTTAGTTCCCAGGCCAGGTGTATTTTTCTAGTCCGTTCTTTGAAAAAAAATTCGATACCCTGCAAAACTGCTGTTCCACCGAAACAGCGTTCTATATCCCTTTTAGAGTGATTGAAGCATTTTCACCACAGCTGAACAGCATCGAATATTGAAACGGTATAGATCTCAAAAACATTTTGGTGATAAACTTGGTTACTATGGCAAAGGCAGCTGATATATCTGGTTCTCTTTAGTTTCACCTTTAATAAGAATTTTGTTGCTGCTCTTTTTCCACAGTTGTTGTATCTCAGTTGTTCTCGATGATCAAGTTTACGATAAATCAATATGCATCTGTAGTTAATTGGTCTTATGCAGGATGCTTAAGTCCTGTAGTTAGAGATTATGCGAAACTCCAGTTATAATTACGATTTTTTTTCTTCCTTTTCTTCTCCTTTCTTGAACAAGACAATTATATTACAGCAATTTGCATCAGACCCGCTTTTGATTTTAAAAATACATTTAGCTCAGTACACTTTTTTGAAATAAGTTAGGTCCTCCCGGCTGCAGTATAATAGTCAAGAAATAATCCGAGAAAATGAAAGAAATTTCACTTCAACCTCCAAGCCAGAAACAAGCTTGTCTGGTACAATTGTCATTCAACAGTCCCAACCGTGGGGGCATTTAGACACCTGAAAGTTAGGCAGCGTATAGCGATTTTGGAATTGAACTGCAAAAAATATGGCCTTTAAAAAAAAGATATGTATATGTATATTTTCTTTACCCCCAACCCTGAAGTATTTGTACGTGATTTTCGGCCGCCACGATAATTGCATCTATTTCCGTTTGTTATTTCCAGGCGGTACGGTAAGACCTGTTCGATTTGCCAAGAAGGTATCTCCCCTCATCAGAGCGTGCGCAAAATTGCCGACAAAGTGTACCATCTCACCTGCTTCACCTGTGTGACGTGCAAGAGACAGCTTTCCACTGGCGATCTGTTTTATTTGTTAGAAGATGGAAGAGTTATCTGCAAACAGGACCTTGACGAAAGCAAATATTCGGGTAGGCTTAGGAGTTGATACAAGATTTTTTTGTACAATAATCACGGTTTATAGCAAAGGGTTAAATGGAAAAGCAGACTTGACCAAAAGACTGAAGAAATTATTCTGTAGATTTAGTTTGTTAATCCTGGCCTTTCTACTTTTTTGGTGAATAATTTCTTAAAATTGAGTACGCAATACATACGGCTATCGTTTCATTATACTTTATTAAGATGCTTGTAAGAAAATTCGTTCTAAAGATCAACGCCCTTCTTTGTTTTAAAATGTCGGTTCAGTTTCTTTTCACCATTCAACCGGCTGAATATGCGGCCAGGAAATTATTTCAATATCTTGTGTTGCTCTTAAATCAGAACGGAACAGATTTAAACATATAGCGTTTTCTTTGTTTTCTTCTGAGCTTGCAGAACTAAGAGACAATTACTAACATCCTAATCCAAGAAACGACAATGAAAGCTGTAAAGCACGGGTCCAAACACTACTGATGAGAAACAAAAGATCTCATTAGCTTTCAGAAATGCTTAACAGAATGAAAGGACAAAAGTGAAAGAAGAACAATTAGAGAACACCTGAAAAACGGCTATGTCAGAGCTTTCCCCGAAATCTGTCATCGAAGGTCACGTTTTGCCTATTTCGGTTATTTCCCCGATCTCAGAATGAAAATTTCGCGACCAGTTTCTGACTAGGCTCGATTGGGTCCGGTTCTCGAGGGTTCTCCTCGAGAAGACCGAGAAGAGAGTTCAGGGGGGAGGAGTGCGGGCTCATTTTCCAGAACAGCGGCTGGTAATGGCACGTGGATCTGTTTGCCCGTAGTATACACAAACGAAATATCAGATGAACTACCGTCCCTTGGCCAAGTTCGTCCCCGACGTATGATCCGTTATGGAAAGCTTAGAATCTTGAATGCAGTGTTGTTTGTCGTTTTTAGTAAATTGATATAAGACTTCGAAGTTACGCCAAATCGATTGAAATGATAACTACTTTCCCGTTCATCGACGCAATTCATGCAAGACGTTCATTATTGACTCAGAATTAAGTAAACAAAGTCCGACGAAATTTGCCAGGTCCTTAAGGGGCACAACTGGCACAGCCCTTACAAACGTGTGCAGGTCTTGTTTTTTTGTTTGCTTTAATTATTTTATTTCCGATGGCCTTAGGTATCACCATTTAGTGGTGTAATTTTGAGTCCGTTGGGTTTCAAACAATTCTTGTAATTTTCTTCCAAAACTCATTAATAACTCATCAAGTTTATACAAAGAACATCATGACCCTGACGGTGTTTGGCTATCTGATCTTAATTTGCATAGATTTTTGCGATTTTATTTCTCCGTTTTCTCCTCAGTTTTCTTTTCCGTTGAGAAGATACATCAAACACTCAAGACCGTGTTTGACGGCACATTTCCAAAGACCTCGAAGTTCGTTAAAAATACTCCGCTGCGCGTCGTATTTTCAACTCTCTTCTCCGTGTTTGGAAATGTGGTCAAACACGGTCTTTCGTGTTTGATATATCACTTGCAATCACTCATTGAATATTTCAAGCATGTGTTGGTTATAATGTTTCAGAGATTTTCAATCAAACTCTTCAATGCAACTATTTCAGGTGACTCCAACCCTTCCTCACCCAATGAATCGACTTCAATCAAAGGCAAGCGAGCGCGCACGTTTATCACAGCTCAACAACTAAAGATACTGAAATCAGTTTACCTCATCACCCCTCGACCTGACTTGGCCGAGCGCCTGAGAATCTCCAACATGACTGGGCTCGATATGCGTGTGGTTCAAGTCTGGTTCCAAAACCGTCGGGCAAAGGAGAGACGCCTGTCGGAAAAGGGAAAGAATCCTTGGGCAAACCATTTGAAAAAACTCGCTAAAAGGGGCTGCTTGTCTTTGAATCTGTCCTCTCCGATTGCTGATACGTCTTCTCCAGGGATTCAAGCTTCTGAGGATGATGCGCTAACACATTCAGGTAAAGGGCGTTGTTACCTTTGTAAACTTGCTCACTTTTTATATTAGCGATTTGATGAAGTGAGAGCAAATTGTAGTTAATGTTAAGCGATTTTTTTCAAGACTCAACAGAACGCCGGCGAAGAAACTGCTACCAGACGTTTCCAATTTGACATCACAACTACCCACTGCTCTTATTTTAAATAAACAAAACTGGAATAATATATTTTGGTTGCCATCAATAAAGAAATTGTCTTTTGGGTAATTCCTTTTCGAAGTTACATATTTAAATTCCCTTGATCTTCAACTTCTTTCGATAGAATAGCATTTTGATCCAGGGCGCCGGACTAACAGTGTTTCAAGGCAATGCTAATCGCTAGGGCTCTGTAAGACCACGCTCCGCCATTTTAGTGGATGATTTGCCTTGGACCAACACGGTTTACGCATCTTGAAACGTTTAACGTCAATGTTTCAAGTTCGTCGTATCTACTCCGTGTTAATCTTCTCCATCTTTAACCATCATTGTTCGTTTACGGTTTATTGTTATCTTTTTGGTGTTTTTCTATCTTGGTAAGCTATTATTTTCAGGTTTCCTTTAATTTAAAGGCATATTTGTACATGGACAAAATAACTCAAAATACTGTGACTGACGGTTCTCCAGTGTACTTAATATGTTCAGCCCTTTGGTCGAGATCTCGATCATTTGACTGAAGTTGAAATCTTGATCTCGTCACAGGGCTTCCACCTTTCAGTGCTGCCCAACAAATGGACACCTTCAATCAGTCAGTCTCACTCGATCCCAGGTCGTTCCGCGGCACACGCAAGGTGGCAAGTGTACCTGTGTCGCCTTCTATGCATGACCCCGTTGATGGCTCCAGGTTCTCTTTTGGTTTCATGCCACCCAGCTTTCCCCCGGTACATGAGCTTCTGGAACTATGCGAGGAGGAGCTGCGAACCATGACGCACAAGCCTCCAATCTGCAGTCAACTGAGTCCCACACACAGCTACTACGCCGACTCTGAGAGTGGACTCTCAAACATCAATACTCCTGTTGATGATCGGGATTTTGTCTTCCCAGACACGCCAGGCAGCGGCACTGCCAACACCCGTTCCAACCCGTCTGCTTCTGTGGCTTTCTCTTTTGATCCCATGGTGATCAAAACCTTGAATACCAGCACTCAAGGAGGCGGTTTCTTTCCGCGAAATTTGGCTTACGAAGATGTGAACAATGATTGACTTTAAGTTAACAGTCGAATTAATCAAAATTTTAACTTACGTGTGGTTAGAGATTGCTTAGTGATTGCTTTAAGCCAAATGAAGAGTCACATATTATTCTTTACACTGACCTAAAAGCACAGTACAGGTGGCACCCAATAAGGAGTTGCTTAATAATTCCTGAGAGATGTGTTTTGTTGGCTTGTAAAGT
Source organism: Micromussa lordhowensis (assembly GCA_964020085.1). Classification (NCBI taxonomy): domain Eukaryota; kingdom Metazoa; phylum Cnidaria; class Anthozoa; order Scleractinia; family Lobophylliidae; genus Micromussa; species Micromussa lordhowensis. The sequence continues at coordinate 39,393,832 of OZ026597.1, forward strand.
ATTTCTTCTGTCAAAGGTTGTTCTACTGCAGAGATATTTTGATTGTGCTCTTTTGCACGTGCAATGTATTGTACCCCCTCCCCCTCCCCTCTGTTCACTACAGTTGTAGATTTGGACAAACTGCAAGACCCGTCATATTTTCTAAGCGTTTATTTAGATGGCCTTCCGGTTTCCTGAACCGGAAAGTGTTTGAGGCCTGTCTTGATGTTAAGGGGAACTTTGTGCATGTTTCCTTGAGTGCGAAAAGTGTTATTTGTCGTTTAACTTTCTTGATCGCTTTAAACAAATTGTTTCGTTGGATCGTAGGATGCCCGGTAGTGAAATTAAGACAACGTTAACTTATCTAATTTAATGTCTGTCAGTAATACAACTGTAAATAATATTACCAGTTTTACAAATTTTCAATTAACTTTGCATTAGGTGCTTATGGCGACTTAATCCTACCATGCAAAAAAATCACGACAAAGACAAAGAGTCTAGAGTGGAGGTTGAACAACTCGGTTAGCTTCTGTTGACTAGAATTATGGGGCAATTTAAGTCCTTCCTCTTCAAAATTTTGTTTTTATCACTCGAGGACTTCGAGACGCAGTGAAAATAGAATATTGATATTAGGCGAGACTTGTCTTGACTTTAAGAGCGGTTTTCATTCGAATGTCGAAAAATAATTGGTTTTACACGTACTATGCTACGCGATTGGTTCAAAAAGCTCGCGCCAATTTTTCAGCCAATCAGAAATTAAACCAAAACCAATCGAAACTCTTTCGCCCACGTGTTCCCGCGCTTAGCGTAAGCTACGTTAAATTTTTTTCGAGTTTTGATTGGCTCATTGTATTGTCTATGTTCTTTGTGATTGGCTAGAGCAATTACTTTGGTTTAGTTTTACGTCATTCCTTTGAAAACTGTTCTAAGCCGAGTTGTAAGGTATGAAACACGATTCGTGAAACTCAAGTTATCACGTGACTAGTAAGACACTGAATAGACTGACTGGAGCAAAGCCATAAAAAGCTTATTTTTGATTATTGTAAATGTTTTCTAAACTTTCCTTATTTCTTTATGACCGTTTACCAATTACGACATTGTCAATGTGTACATAAATGATTTACCAGCATACCTGTGAGAGTTTTAAATAAATTTTTCTGTCGTATTGCACACAACCTCTTGATATTACTTGTGTCTACGTTCTTTGTAATTTATATGCCAAAGTTAACCATACAAAACTGGAACTATTACAGTTATAAAATCCGTTTCAGAGGGAACAAAATCGCGGACTAGTTTGGTGCTCGATGTTTGGTTGAACTGATAGCAAACAATGATGCAAGGCTGATACTACGTAGAAAGCTTAACGGGGCAACGACATGATAGAGTCCAAACTGAAAGCCAAATTGCAATCGTGGACAGCTGTTTCGACCTTGTTGGGTCTCGTCAGCACGGTGTAGCAAGCTATGAAGTGATCAGCTGGTTGACTGACATCCATATACTCACTGAATGCAGATGGTGATGACCTCAGATGAAACTCAAATCCAAACTTTTGCAAATTGGCCAATGTCACATGCAAAACGCGTGACAAGGGACAATAGGAAAAATCCAGAATATCATGTCGTTGCCGCGATAAGGAAACTGCGGACAGACAAAAACTGTCCCGCAGGAAAATCATGGCCAAACCATGTTAAAAATGAGCAGCATATCGGATCTGACAAGACCTACGGCCCCCCCAAAAATGTACGATGTGCTATCGTTTGTGAGCATAACTTTTTCAAGAAATGAATTATCGACTTATTACCATTGTTATAGCTGGCAACTACTTAGTGGCCTAAAATTACTATTAAAGATAGCTCCTCCTGTTCTGGCGGTCGTTGAGTGTTAAGTTTGACTTAAATCAGACTTACATTCAATATCGTCAATATATGACTAAGTTAACAATACAAAACTGGAACTATTACAGTTATAAAATCCGTTTCAGAGGGAACAAAATCGCGGACTAGTTTTGGAGCTCGATGTTTGGTTGAATCTACGATGTGCTATCGTTTGTGAGCATAACTTTTTCAAGAAATGAACTATCGACTTGCTACTATTGTTACAGCTGGCAACTACTTAGTGCCCTAAAATTACTATAAAAGATAGCTCCTCCTGTTCTGGCGGTCGTTGAGTGTTAAGTTTGACTTAAATCAGACTTACATTTAAAATCGTCATTATATTTAGTAAATACAAATGGTTGTTTCGGCTTCCGCTGGTCCAGACGCGAATAGCGATCCACTGGGGGTGAAACAGCAAGTATGAATTTCATCTGTATCGCACTGAAGAATAACAAAAAAGCCACCACAATTAACGTCTATTTTACATTTTAATAGAGTATAGATTCTGCGCGCGCAATGCTTGGCTAGAAATTTATTTTCTATGTAATATTCCAATCACGAGAGACAGTGTTCCACCACAATCCCAAACACCGATTAGAGAGTTGAAAGGCGAGAGATTTTTGTGGTGTAGTCAAAGCGAGGCTGATAGGTCCCAAGAGTCTCCTAGGCCTATTAGGTTTTGAACATACATAAGCGCTGTTTACCTTAGGGTTTAGGGTTAGGGGTTTTAGGGTTATAAACAATGGTAAAATGTGTCAGGTAAAACGTCACTTTGTAGTTACCTCAAGTTCCTTAATGCAATTGGCAGTTTCTGTGTCCCATACACGGACCTAAAAACGAAGGAAGGAGAAAACTAAACAACTTATCCTGCAGACCCCTACTTCAGCTTTTACAAAGAATGTTAAATTAAAGACAAGAGAGACCATCGAAGTTTTGTAAGCAACTTAACCCCATGACCGCTGCGTTACCAGTGCAGTACTCCATCAACTGAGCTATCAAGCCAACTGGGAGCTGGTCATGTTGTGGTTCGTAATACACCCGAACAAGAAGATGATGGTCAAGATATACGTCAAGTGAATAAATCAGTCTAGATAATATCCAAAATATATGTAACTTATAAATTTTTGTAAATGTATTGGCGCATATAGTCCCCGACTCGGACTGTCTTCGTTTGTAATTGATCAACTGGGAGACGACATCGCAAAAGATAATCAATCGTGGTAAGAAAAAAAGTTTAGTTATACTTGGAGAAGAATAGTCAATCCAAAACGAAAATACACCAAGTTGTTTGTGTGTAAAAACCAAAATGGCTTGTATCCGAATTCATACCGTTTGATCATCAGAAGCGGAGGCAAGAAGCTTTCCATCGGCTGAAAATGAACACGCCTAAAACAAAGAAAAAGTCGCTCTTTATTACAGCCATTATATGTCCTCTGAAGGTGAGGGAAAGATCCCTGGGGAAGGACTCTCATGTAGAAAGGTCTGGGATGCTCGCTTAGGGGTGTAAATCACGTATTTTTTATCTCAGGAACGCCACTGGTTTTAACCGTCAAGGAACGTTTTAGGGTTACACTTGAAGAAATAATAGAAAAACGCTGTCATATCGTTTTCAAAGCGGTGTCTTTTAAGGGTCAAATAAAGCTTGAACCACACCCAGATTAGTCTCTTGCAGGGGTTTATATCAAAATTTCCGATAAGCATTCTCCACCTATGAACAAAGGAGTCCCAACCCCCAGGGGCACAAAACCAACGGCTCTCTGCTGGATATTGAAAATCATTACTTTTTCTTACAGTGTTGTAATTACGTCGACTTGCTCGGTTTTATGAACTCATGAGAAGCAGGACAAAACTCTGTTGACTTGACCCTCTTGGTTGCTCGCTAGCCTTCTGTTAATCTGAAAGAGAACTAAGACTGTGTTTACCTGAACCCAGCCAGTGTGGCCCTCTAGTACATGTAACAAGTTCCCTGACTGAGTGTCCCAAAGTCGGAGGGTACTGTCCCAAGATGCTGAGGCCTGCAAGAAGAAACAAATGTACGCACAAAGTGATAAAGTCAGAGTTGAATTAAACTGTTAAGGGTGAAGAGAACAGAGTTCAAAATAACGAAAGAACTAACTACAAATAACAAATGAAAATGAACATTTTAAGAACATTTTCAGGCTCAAATTATCAAAAAATTGGACATTCTTGTACAAGCAATATGTACATCTAGAATATAATATGATACGTATGAATTTTTGATTAAATATTAGACTTGCAATTAATAGTTTGACATTCAATAATTGAACTGTGTACAATGCCATAATTACTTTTGCATTACTGAAAAAGAACTATACTGACCAGTAATGAATTGGAAGAAAATGCCACTGCATGAATGTTACTTTTGTGTCCCTTCAAACATTTGACATTCATTTTGCCCTCTGTAAGAGGCCACAAACGAACTGTACAGTCCCAAGAACCTGTTGCCTGTTTATTACAAGACATCAAAAGAGTGACTTACAAATTTGCAGGTTAGTTACAAATCCCTAGACTGGTAGGCATTTAGAACACTTGCTGGCTTTTTTTGGTTGGAGTTTCAAAATAATAAAAAAGCTGCCTACATACGCATGCACAGATAATTAACAATTATTTGAGTTGGGCAAAATACCTTGATTTGTCAGTGACAAGCAGATTAAGCCTTCAGCTTTGGCAAATTATTATACATTCAGCTCTCCAACTCTTTTCTGATTGGCCGAAAGCCTACAGTGAATTTTCAAAATCAGCGTTCGTGACGTCATAACTGCAGAGTATACAATAGTCATGTCAAGGTCAAGGGTAATCATGTCAAGTTCACGGGTTATCATGTCATGTACATGTATGACCGCAGTGCATGATTTCCAAGGGTAAACATGTCAACTTCGTGCGATTCGTGTTGCTTGCCGTCAGTGAAGACGCAGAAACATGACTTCCAAGTTTTTGCATTCATTCAATGCATAATAAAACAATTATTAGATTCGGTTTTTGTGATATCGACCTTGATTATTCTGGATATCACAAAAACCTCATCCAATAATTGTTTATAATTGATCTGCAAGACACTGACAAATCAAGATATTTTGCAATAACTTCAAGTTTAATAATTGTTATATTGTTTGATTAACAAGTTTGTTTTCATGGTATTAAATCACTCTCTGACAGTTCAGGTGCCTGGTTATCATTACATATGAGCAGAGTAGTTAATTTGCAGTGAAACACATTTGGACAATAAATTGTGCAAGAGCACACCATTATTTGTAGCCAGTTATTTGTAGGCCACGTACATGTAGCAGGCTCTCGGCTGATGAAAAGGAAGGGGAAAAATCCATCGAATGATAATTCCCATTATTTTAAACCGTGGGGATGAGAAGGCAGTCTTCAGTTGAAGACTTGAGTACTATTGCATGGGACCCTTCCAATTATTGGGAAACTCTTTGAAAGGGCCCCTTTTGGCTAGGCCTCTCCTGAAGGGCTGGGTGGTGTTTAGGAATTTTTATACAATCATCGCCTTTTGTGAGAGGGTAGTCTTAAGTTCAGAAGAAGATTTGTCTGAGTACTTATATGTATTTTAAGGTCATAGAAGAAATGTGTACATGTAGTTCCTCCCCCATGGAAGGGACTTTTTGTAAGACCCCCACCCCTCTGGAAATTCTAATTAAGCTTCATGCCCAGATCTTTAAATTTTTTGGTCTTACAGAAACCCCAGCCCTTCACCCCCAGGAAATTCATAATAAAAATTATGCATGATAAAAATGGTAATGTGCAACAAGTCAGTCTCATCATCTGATAAAGACTAGCAGTAGGCAGTCATTGCAATATAAATAAACCTCAAAGTGACCACATTGTGCTACCAATGATAATGCAGGGCTTCCGGGATTATGCGTTTTTTTTTTTCAGCAAATTAAGCACTATTTTTTTTGCGAATTGTGTGCCCAAAACCCCGAAATATGCACGTTCTGGTCAGTGGTACTAACTCCATGTAAAGTGGCATGAAGTGTCCTTTGAAAATGATTTGAATTTGGCGACCAAATTTATCATAATTTTATAGAGGGAGGTCGCGAAAAGGAGACTTCTGAAAAACTTGAGCTTGGAGCACTGATTTGCTGTGAAAATGTACCGTATTTATGGGAAAAAATATTCCATGCATCTCTCAAGGTATGAAAAAAGCATAGCTTATAAATAGATTTTTCGAAATTTTCCGACATTATGTGCCATAAATATATGCGTTTTTTTTTTCAGAATTATGCAAATCATGCGCTCAGAGCTGACTTATGCGATTTCGCATCAGCGCATAATTCCGGAAGCCCTGGATAAAGTACCGGTTTCTTGGCAGTAACTTACCACAGTTGAGCTATCAACAGAGAATGCACAGGCCTGCACAACATTTCGATGACCATCCAAAACAAATGCAGCAGTGCCTGTCTGGAGGCAAATAAGACAGGGTTTCATAAGCATTTGTATGTAGCAAAGCATATATTAAAAGAGCAAGAACAGGAATTAAGTCAGAATTTTCCTTGTCATCCTTTATTATGCAGAATGGTCTCTATCCAAACAGAGTTTTCAACCACTTGAGTGACTGCCTTTGCAAGGGCCATTAGATAATAAGGGGGTTTCCATATAAAAAGGACAGGGGTGCTTATCAGAAATTTCGAAAAGAACCCCTAAGAGGTACAGTACCAAGATCCTGTTTTGCAGGCATGGCTGTATTTTTTTTCACCTCTAAGGGGTACCAATCCTAAAACAGCATTATCTCCTGCCATATTTTGTTTGGCTCAACACCCTGGAGAGTAGCACAAAATCTCCTGCTGTGGACCTTTCGAGGCTGGACATCCTAAGAGATACCAAAACTGCTTTTTTAACACCTACATGTACATGTAAAAGGTACGACGAACATCGCTGCCCTTTTTAGATGGGAATTTTATAACCTCTGACAGATAACCTCTGACAGAAGAATAGCACAAACAACAGAAGCAATGTTCCTAGATCCTAAACAATAACAACTGCTACACTATGACGACAAACAGATTTAAACCTTTAAATTCCAAACCACTGCCGATGTGTCCCAAGATCCTGAACACATGTATTGTGAGTCAGGAGAGAAACAACATGTTTCAACACTATGCGTGTGTCCTGAAATGCAACATTCTGAATGTAAATTATCTATTTATTTAATAAGTTACTGATTGTTGTGTATTTCTCTACAAGTGCAGATAGTCTATGATGAAAAAGTGCTGCAAATCCAGGCACATAGCAGGTCGACAAATGTTTGCCAAGTGTCAAAACTGACGGATATGTCATCTCAATTAACTTTGAGGAACACTATATTGGCTAAAGATGATTTCCAGGCTGTACTGCATACTCTTAACAGTTTGTTTTCATTTTTTGCTTTGTCTTATTTCATTTAAAAATGTAAACATTTTGCAGCTTAACTTACATGAAGTAAATTCAAAGTTTCAAAACTGCCATTATGGATGCGAAGCGGTTGATGCTTTATGCTTTGTTCGAGTTACTGGAAAAACAACTTTGCAGCTGTAAAAAGCAATGACGCTGTTGGAAAAAGAATTTGAAAGCCTCAAAGATAAGGTATGTGGCTCAAAATGAATAACATTGATTAGCATTCCACTGAGTGGGAACTTATCATGTTTATAAACATTAGGGTAGACTGGAAATCATCTTTAGGTTGTTTTGCTGTAAAGAGAAGGTGTTCAATTTATTAAAGATTAGGTCTCTATCTCCTCAGGGAAATAACAGCTTTAACCTTGGACTTGTATCTTGTAGGTAGATGTGAAGAACAAAAATGCAGCCTCGTGTAAGAGACAAGAAATTATACCTTCCAGATTGAATACTTCTTTCCCAGTGCTGCTGTTGACAACTCTTACAGTGTGGTCATAAGAAGCAGAGGCAAATAGCTTCCCATCCGATGAAAAACATACACATTTAATTGCACCTAGTAAGTACAATGTGAGATCTTTGGTCAAAAGAATTTTACACCAGTCATTCCTCTTGTGGATAAGTTAATTTATTAATTAATAATTTAAAAGTAAATAGCTATAATTGCATGACTAAACAAGAGGAAAACATAAGTGTCTATGAAGTAAAAAATAATTGCTGCTCATTTGAAAGGCTTTCAAGACAAGGAAGAATGGCATTTTCCTTTTTGGAATACCTTTCTTTTTAGAGATATCTTCATTCTTATATTGTTCAATACAGAGAAAGTAATGAGATCATAAACAGTTTCACTAAAACAGTAAAAAAAGTGTTCAGAGCAAGAATATCTCTAGAAAAATTGGAAATAAACATGTACTAACCTAGCTTGCTCGAGCCATACTGGGGAATATTGGCACTTAGTCATTTTATACAGACCTTGCTGCACTTGGTCCGTACTGTGCTGTACTTATTCCCCAGTACAGACCTCATGCTTGGTTAGTAAGAGGTACATGTAAATACATGTTATGTTAAGGTAAAAGGTAAAGTCTGCATACAAGCCAAGTGGCCCATCAGGTTGGTGCTTATCTATGGTTTTAACTGTAGCAGAAAGTGATGAGATGGATGGGATGAATGGAATGCTAGACCGTTAGATGAGCTGCTACCCATTTATACACCTGGGTGGAGAGAGGCACTGTGAGAGTAGAGGATCTCGCTTAAGAACACTACACAATGTCCCTAGCCAGGGGTTAAACCCAGACCACTCGATCCAGAGGCAAGTGTACTAACCAGGAGGTCACTGTACCTCCACAAGAGGTAAATGATTCCCTCAAAAATGCCAAACATAGGCCAAAAGAGCGTGAAAATGTACTTTAATGGCTGCCCTTTATATCTGGGAAATTTGGTGACCCATGCACGGGACTGGTCTGTATCCAGAGTACCTCTGGATAGAGTTGGCTTAGCTGAACTTCTCACTAAGAGTACAGTACCGGACAGAAGTAACCTAACAGTGAACGCGTTACTGGAACGCAAATGGAACGTGAAATGGAACGCTGCGGGAACGCCAAAAATTCTGTGGAACTGGAACGCGTTCTGAACAAGAACGTGTTCTATTGAGAACACGATAACGCGTTCCATAAGGCGTTCCATTGAGAACTTATGGTTCGCGCCGGCAGAGACTGTTACAGCATGCTAAAAAAATTCTTTGTTGAAGTTCTACCGAAGAAAGTTCATCGTTTCTTCATTTCTTCGTCAATTACATCAAATTGTCGAATAACAAGTTTCGGATTTCATCCTTTGCGTAATTTAATCATGGCACGTTGCGACCGGGCCAAATATAACCTACTTCTTTATTGGGATCAATGTTTAGGTTGCCTCAGAATGGAAGTTCAAGGTGTACTGAATCATCAAGCTTTTCTGGTGAAAAAACTTCCTTTTCTTCTACCGCCGCGAAAACAAGACAATCGGTGTGTTTTCAAGGGAGTTTTGAACTGATCACACAGATTTAAAGCAGCTTCCTGTACTTTTGTAAAGAAAACTGATAATGTACAACATTATTTCGAAGATGAATTCGACTTTTGCAACGATTGGTAAAGCCACGAGCGATAAATTGACTGAAACAGTTGACGGCAAAAGCTCAAACTTTCGCATTGATTAGCGTGAAGAATATAATTTGAACAAAAAGCGGTCATGCATGCAGAAGCACGTCTGGTAAATTTGGACATTTTTTTGCTTTCAGAAAGGTTTTTCTCCCCTCATCGTGAATGAAACTTTATTCCTATTGAACTTCCTGTCATGCTTCTTTCATTTGGTTGCCTTTATTTGTGAATTTAGAAATTAACAGTGAACAGTAATTCTGCATATTTAATTTACGGCGACTGCCGCGGTTTGTTTGTCTAGTTTATTCGCTTCGTTCAAATATAGTAATTGAATCTTATTCAGCTACTACAGAACTGTTGAGAAAAGATCTGAATCAGGGCACTAATTTAGCACAATTGAAATACGATTTATCTCAAAATAATGGGCTCGTTTTTGTGGTCTTTTTGATTTCCAACTTTTTCTTTCGCAGCGCTGTGATATTTTCTTCGCGCGCCGAATATATTTTTGATTTCTTGTTTTCGGATTGATTTTTACATGCGTCTTCCGCTTTTATTTTCCGCCATTATAGTACAAGAATAGACATTCTGTTTTATTTGTTTTCGTTTAATTGTCCTCCGAATACAATAATCTAATAACTTTTAGTTTCGCTTTGCTTATTTAATTTTCTCGGCTTTGTCGCACGGAAAAGCATAATATAATTTCTTGTTTTCGGATCAGTTTTACACATCCAACTGAGTTCTTTTTGTTGACATTGTTTGCAATATTTTGACCCTTCATTTACTCAACTATAAATAAGCGATGTTTTGAAATCTGATCTTGTGTCTGTGGCTACTGTGTATACGGTTTATTTTTTGTGCTTCCGCTCGCTCTGAAATATTCCTAACTTGCCCATTTTTTCGAAAAGCTCGTCTTCATGGCAGAACAAACGAGAACGCGTTCTACTGAAATTCAGAACGCGCTCCTGCGTTCTTCGCGTTCTGAAATTTTCTTTAGAACGCGTTCTATTTTGCGTTCCGGAATATTAGGGGAACGCCAAGGGAACGCCACAGGAACGCTAATTGGAACGCTCCAAGAACGCGTTCCGTGTTGATTTTTCTGTTAGGTTACTTCTGTCCGGTACTGTAATTAAAATAATAATCAATCAAGGAAACCAAAGTTAAGGAATAAAATAATAATAACAATGACAACAACAACAATAATAATAATACTAATAATAAAATAAAGGTATGCATAATCTATGCTACATATTTATGTTTATCTCCAACCTACAGTGTATGTTAAGCCCAAGGCCAAGTTAGAATGTGAAAAACAAGAATTGGGAAATTGGCTTATGATTTTTAAACAGATTTCAGACAAAAATGCCAAATTGGCTGCAAAAAGGAAACACTTTTCCTTACCTTCATGACTGTCTAAAGTAAATAACACTTTGCCAGTTTTTGTATCCCACAACTTGACCAGCATATCATCCCCTCCTGTGACAATTTTCGACCAATCAGAAGAAAACGCACATGTATTCACCTGCCATAAAGAAAAAGGATTTTGTGCAAAAAGGTGTTTACTGCTTTGTGGGCGGAATTTCATTTTTTGCATGATCAAGCTAATTTAGCTAAAAACAAAAGCTAGGTTTCTTTTGCCTTTCATTCAAAAGAAGCCGTTTGGAAAACTGAGTTTTTTTGCATGCCTTATTTCTTGAAAATGAAGTGCAAATCAACAAAAACAATTTGGGAACAATGTGTTTCATGTCAAAACAAGTCAGTCGGCCAAAAATTAGCTTGATCCTGCAAAAAATGATCGGCCCAAAACACAATATATGCCCCTTTTCACAAAATCCTTCAATTAAAGAACTACATTTTCTTGGTGTTGCTTCCATTTATAGCAGCAGGGCGCAGAAAAGAATGGCTCATTCTTTTCTGCGCCCTGATAGCAGCTAAGCATTACCTGGACCCTTCCATTTTCTCCAAATGTTTATCAATATGCAACATACATGCAGTACGCATGCCCATGTACATGCATGTAAAAATAGACACATGATGTATTACGTCGTGACGCTAATTCTCTCAGAGTAAACTAATCAGTAATGTTATTATCTTGTAACCTCCATACCTCGTCCGTATGACCAATCAGTGATTGGAAATTGATCTTCGTTAGCTCCGTTGGAGAAACAAAACCATTTTCACGATTTTCTCCATCATCTTCAACGTTCTCTAAATCGACCAGGGTCATTGCCTCATTCCCATTTCTCTGCTCTGTCTCTACTGATCTTCGAAAACGTGCAGTCATTTTTAAACGCGGTCATAAGCAGGAGGACATAATTTGTGGTATTAGAACTAATTTAAAGTGTAATAACCACTTGTTCCTGTAGTCAAAGCTTAGCACGTAAAATATTAGTGCAACATGGACAGTAGTGACTTCTTAGTTCGTCTTGAAATCAGCGACATTTCTGGATTCCAGCTAAAGTAACTGTACATCACAGGCAAGCGATAAAATAATTCCTTTCCAAGATAACGTTTGAAGGTTACAAAGACAAATATCTCACATAAGGCCACTTCAATTCGGCTTTGTAGCAGTGGAATCTACCAGGCGTACAAGAACGAAGAACGTAAAAAAAGAAGACTAGGCTCTAGCGCGCAGTTTCCCTCGACCACTCTCGAAATGTGGCAAATTTTAGGCACATTTTAGTGAACCGAATTACCTGGAGCTAATGACTTTGTGCTTCGTTACAGGCTGGAAATAAGTTTGTTAACATAATCCATCTTTCGAGGGATTTAGCTACTTCCTGTTGGATTGTCGTGTCTTTCAACGGTGTCAAACGGTGTCATCTAAAGAGAAAAGCGAGTTCAAACAGTGCCGTCAGCTTGGATTCCCACTGGCTTTCGCATGGATGCATTGTTGTTTTAGTTACTGAACCCTCATGGGTGTTTTCTTTGTGTTTTCACGCATGGCAAATTTATGTAATTATTTTATTTTAAACGATTTCGGTCTGGAAGGCGTCGAAGCGCAACGCGACACAAAGAGCAATCGGTATTTTCAACGGCGTTGCATGACCTCCACATGAAGGGAAATACGGCGTTGACATTTATCAAAGGGTAGTTTTTAAAAACCAATCAGACTGGACATTACGGATAACATCTGGTTTATGTATCGGTGACTGTGACAAGGAGAAAGGTTGGCGTGAAATTCCAGCGGCAAAGAAAGTGAAACCGTCCTGTGGATATCACAGGGAAATTCAACCCCTCCAGAAAGTATTAAGCTTACGAAAGCTTAAGTCAACGCTGACAGCAGACACTTTTGCCCGTTGAATTTACTTAAGCTGTGAATTTATAGGGCTTTTAAACCACCGAATCCATTCGTTGAAGAGACCATTGCATTGGAATATTTTGGACGTCCAAGTTTTTTCCCCTTTACTGTTTCAGAGTGGAGTATGGCTGCGGACAATTTTGGCTTCGACATTCATGGTCTTCGATATGACAGAGAGAGACTTTCAGGGCTGGTTTTTGAGCCTCTACAAGAAATCAAAGATTTTGTTGCTCGTAAACTAAGGCTGGACGAAGTAGATAACATTGTTAGATTTCTTCGGAATGTTATTCGAAGTGACACGTTGAAGACCGTGACAGACGGTGAGGCTTTGATAGCTGTCCTGAATTTATACTACGGGGAAGACAACTTGAGAGTTCTACAGCGACTCTTGAAGAAGATAAATTGTTTTGATCTCCTTGAAGTTTTGAATGAATGGGAAGCTAGTAACAATCCTGTGGATACACGAGTTTTTCAAGGTACGTCATCATAATTTCAGGTTTGTTTACTTTTAAACCGTAGCGTTTTATTTGTCCAGTATTATGCAAATATCTGTCTATTGCTGCGAAGCTAAATGCCCTGAAATCACCTGTCCTGAGATCGTGGGTGTTTTTGTTTCAGAATTCCTATCGTGTTACATGAAAAGCTTGTTATGCATGCACCTCACTGTTTACATAATTTGCATTTTACACGTAGTAACAATTGAATAGAAGCCCGCACGATATCTTGTTATTTAGGCTGTGAAAAACACTTCCTGCCTTGAAGTGAGGGAATTCTAGAGGCAAATATTAAAGGAAATTCCATAAAATTCCCGCACTTTAAACTTGCATGAAATCATGCTTCCAATACAGATCAAGATTGCATCAAAATCATTTCATTTTATTTTAACATATTTATATATTTTGTTTTGATATATAAAAAGTACACTTGTATGTAAATATTGGAAGCCAGCATGGTACCTACACATAGGTGATCATGTTTCCATTCGTTCAATCTTGTGAAAAAAAAAATGACAAAAAGTAGATTTATAATGGTAATTCAACAGAGTGGAGTGCAATTTGGTCTGAAATCATATGCATGATTTCAAAATCGAACGAGCGCACAACGCGAGTTCGATTTGAAATCACAAGTATGATTTCAGACCAAAATTGCATGACCCGAAGTTCAATTACCACTTTATTAGATCCATTTTTAAATCGCACAATTTAATAGCCTAAACACAGGAACAAGATTTTGGTCAGGACCAATTGAACCAAGTTGCCAAATTTTTTATTTTCCTGCAATGTGATTGGTGAGTTTAAAAAATCTTTAAAATCTGCTTGGTTGTTTTGTTTTTACTGTCCCATTCTCACTGGCTGAGAAAAAGATGCGATTTAGAGCAAAATATAGTGCGTTCGTGAATAAATCACACTGCTGAGAACCAATCACATTACAAGGATAACCTGTAATTTCAAAATGGATTTAATAAAGAAAAAACCAACCAGATGAAAACACTTAGTGATTTTTATGCTGTTTTGTCTTTCTGCAAAACAAAATCAAGCTAATCAGGTCAATTTAATTTTGTTTGATTGAGTTCGGTAACCAAACTCACAAGTTTGATTAATCAAACTCATGAAAAGTTCCACTTTAAACCAAACCAATCAAACAAAAATTGAACAATTGGGTTTGATTGAGGTTAATTGATTATTGGTTTGGTTTTAATTCGATTGACTATGCTGGGTCCAGGGAAGTGTTTGTACAGTGTATAAAGTCTCCCTTATGGCTCAGTACTCAGAATGCAGAGAAAATCATTTTCCAGCTTACCCCCTTAAATTCACTAGTAGGACCACTACATGTACATGTAAATTCACTCATCGTGGGCTTTCAGACACATTTTTCTTTTGGGCACTGCTCAGGTTTGCTTAAAAGGTACATACATGCATGCATATTCTTAAACTGAATCTCAATCTTGTGGTATCTTATAAAGCTTAATTTCTTAATCTTATAAAGCTTAATTTCCTGAGCAGAAACATCAATTAATTTTGAATTTATTCTTTCATTGTTTTCAGCTTGTGGATATTTTCCACTGTGGATTCAGATCAAGAATCATTTTTCTTGGTTCACAGAGAATAAGAAGGCAATTCTACAGACAGTAAAAAGACTTTTCCGAGTTCCAGAGATTGCCTCTCGTGATCCTGACTATGAAACAGTTATATTCATGGGAGTTTCATTTGGTAGAACAGATTTACTGGTCTATGTTTTAGTTCCTTTGTGTACCCGCAAACACATCCGCATCTCTTTGGGACGGAATGATGTTTGTCTCACTTTGGAGCAGTTAAGCATAAGCGGTGTATACTTTGGAAGGAGATCTGGAAAAAACGGTTACGATGATGACCTGTCAGTCACAAGCTTCTCGTCTGTTAATGAGTCTATGCAGGGTGACTTTGTTGAGCAAGCTGAAGTCAGTGTAGTCAAGAAGCATGCTCATTATAATGGTACAGATAAGTTGCAAAATCAAGAATTTTTTGACAATCCAGCATTACATGCATCGCAATCACCGTCACAGTCTGGCTCACCACAAGACAAAGCCGACAGGGATTTGAAAGTTGTGCGAACAAGTATGGGTTATATTGATGCTGCACCTCCAGCAAGTAAAGAAGATCAGCCAATAAGGGTAGTGCGACCTAAAATCATGTACATTGATCACAGCATTCCGCCGGCCATGGATGTACAAGACTCTTCAAGGATTGACAGAACTGCTTTTGATGGTGAGCAGCATGAAGACATTGTTAGAGAAAGAACTGACATGGTACAAGACAGTCCACAGAACTACATGTACAAGGAAGGTGCACCACATGGGAAATCAAACGCACTTCAGAATTTCTCGCATGAGAAAAGAGAGAGAATCCTAGCAGATGAGCTAGACGGTTTGATAGTGCCAGAAGTCAAACATAGCAGAAATGAAGACTTTAAACTTCCTGATGAATTAATGGAATTAACAAATCAAGAGCACACAAACCATTGCATGGATTGGCCACATGACAGCATAACAAATAACTTCAATGGTAGGAAATGGACAAAACAGGAAAAAAGCAAAAATGGCAAAAGTCAAAAGTCAGCTATGGACTTTTCTGTAGAGGACAACAATTACAATGATTACAAAAGATGGCAGCCTCAGAGCTCAACTCAAACATCAACTTTTGGAACAGCAGAAGCTGAGGTTGCAGAGGGTAGCCCTTCAACAAAACAGAATTTAATTCCATTGGAAAGGTCAACTTCTAAATCAGATAACAAAAAACTGTATACCTCAACTGCCACATTTCAAGTCAACATGGGGAACAAAAGTGCAAAGCCCAAGGAGCAACCAAGGAGGTTTGTAAATGACGAAATCTATAAACCGGAGGCAATGATGTCCTTAAATATGAGCCAGCCAGGTTATGACACAAAGGGACATCACTCACCATCTTGGCAAGCAGAGAATGGCTATTCGTCCTGGTATGAGGATACTGCCACAGAAGATTACTACAAAGCAATGATTCCTGAACCAGAACCTGGGAATGCACAGCAACTCTATCAACTGGGGGATGTTTATCAACACAAGATGGCACCAGAGGAAGAGACCGCCATTCCAAGACATGACTCCGCTAGTAACATGCATGGTAGGCATACTCCAATATATACTCCCCCGGTAAGTTTCCGTGATGCAACTCCAGCAGGACGCAAGCTAGTCATGGTGAAAACTGGACTAGTTGACACACCCAAACAACAGCCATTCTTTGTATCCATGGACCATCACAGTGTAGCCCAGCATGACTGGGAACCAGGGAGTGTGGAACCAATCAAACCGAGGCAGTTTCCCAAAACAGTGGCCACGCCAAGTGATGGTTTTGACAATAAATCAGCAGATTATAATTTCAATGAATACAGCCGACGCAACCCAGACAGACCAGAAAGATCTGTGAATGGTTACCAACAGCAACACTTGAGCTTCACAAAGTCAGAGAGTGAAATTTTATCAGATTATGCAGACAGTGTGTTTACTGATCATGACGACACAAGTAGAAGATTTGCCGAAGTTCCACCACCATACGTAGCACCACCAGAGTACACAAAAACTGGAAGGAGGTCAGAGGGAAAATTCAGTGATGACTCTGTCAGCACAGGTGATTTCAAAGGTTCTTTTTGTTATTTGTTGACTTTGATTCACTTTCATGAAATACAACTCAACAAAAAAAACCCTGGAAATAGGATTAAAAAAATTCAGGGGTTATGAGAACATGTAGTACAGTAACATGTAAATGGCTGGTACATGTACTTACTTGAAGTTTGAAAATTGTGGGAACTCAAAGCATGGAAATGACAAGAAAATGACATCTTGAAATTATGTGCGCCCCTGCTGTGCACTGAGATTGAAAAATTACCATTTCTTGTGAGACAAGTTTCACGACAAAATGTTGCATAGTGTAACACACAGGTGAAATGCAGAAGTCTAGCAAATTTGCTTTTGTTGTAGCAAGCATTGCACAAATTACAATCAAGTTCTACCAGGACATTTTGGCCTTCTTGCCTTAACATGCTGCAATTTCATGGGATATCAATCAAACTGTGTAAATTAACCAATTACATTTTGTAATCTTTTAAAATTTAGTATTAACATGTATACCACTGTTTAAGTCTTAACTGGTTTGTATTGCAGATACCGGTACTTTTGATCGAGGTTACAAAAGTCCTCTTCTGTCAGCTGCAAGCGTAAGCTCAATCTTCAAAGAAGTAAGTGCATCTATACATGTACATGTATTTTTCAAAGTTAGCAATCAATAACTCACTTGTGAACGTGTAATTTGGCCTGCATCTGCATGCATATTTGCAGTCAGTATTGCAGAAAACTTCAGATGAAAATATTTCTTTTTGTACAAATGTACCAAAACAGAGTTTGTTTAAGAAAAACATGTTAAGATGGGCTGTACGTATCTGTGTAATTGTTGTGCTCAGTTTTCTATGTGTCATAAAAGTAGACTCTGTTTTCTCTCTCAATGTACTTTCGCATAGAATTGTGGAAGGAATGTAAAACTGGCCTGTTTCAATTAAAGTGAGCATACAGCTGTACCTACCCAACAAGAGGGCCTGGCCCGGGTTATTTGAAATGTGGATAACTGAATAAATCAGTCCAAGGCTGTTGCCTAACAGGAGCCCGGTAGCCTGGGGCTCCCAAAGAATAGCTCTGGGCGCCTTAATTTTTCACAGCAACACCTTTCACTTCATACATGTACTGTATGTTGGGCTCCTAAGTTCTCAGCGTTTAGCTCTGAGGGCCCCTTTAATATTTTCTTAGACAGCAGCCTTGATCACTATCCAGTAGATAGATTGTCTGGATAGCATGGTTTGTTTTGTTAACACTTAAGTTTAGCACACACGAGGGGACTAGTCGCTGTGACTAGTCCCTGTACATGTAACAAGTCACAAGGGCAAGTCCCATCATGTGAACTGGCCCATTGTTGCTTCAAAATCTAGTCGCAGTCCCACAAATTCAAACCAGTTTGATTTTTTGGGACAAGTCCCTGTGAACTGTTCCTGAAACACTTCGTGTGAACTGTTCATGGGACAACGTCCCTGCAATCAGTCCCTTTGCATAAACTCTAGTTGCAGGGACTAGTCGCAGAGGCTAGTCCCCTCGTGTGTGCCGACCTTTATCCACTTGATGACCATTCATCTGGTGGGTACCATTATCCACCTTTCTGAACAACTGGGGCCTCCATTTTGTGCTTCTGCATACATGTATGGGTGCTTCTCATGGGAATCTTTGGTGTTAGACCCTTTTCACTGTGTTTTGAGGATACACATGTTCATGTACAATTATTGTACATATGTACGTACCTTTAGACATTACAAATACTATGGCAATAGTGGAACTGTGCTGTCAAGTTGTGCAAGTCATGGAAACATTTTCCTTGAATGAATTCTTTGAAAATACAACAAGGTACCTATAAGATGTGGATACACATTGTATATGGATATACATGTATACTCAGATACTGAAAGAATGCGTTCATCAAGTACATGTACACTAAGTTTGACTACTATATCTTTCAATCACAGAAAGAGATGTTTCTGAGCCGAGAAGAAATACAAATGAGCATACGTGGAGCAGAGGATAAAGAAATGGAAAAACAGGTTTTTGCATAGAAATTACTTTTTCCGTTTAGCAGCGCAACCTGGACCAAATCATGTTGAATTTAAACTGGGGGAGGGCATCTTGTAATGATTAAAATAGCCAGACATTTGATCATGCTGTTAATCACAGTATTTCATGGTTGCAAATTGTGAAGAGGAGTTTATATGTCATTATGACAGTATCAAGTTTTGTAAAGCTGTAGCTTACAAACTGCTGCATTTCAGATGGAGCTCTGCAAAGATCTTATGATCGCTGCCAAAGCAGGTGACGAGGAGGAGGTCAGGAGACTAATTGAAGAAGGTGTTGACGTAAATCACCAAAATGAGGTACAATGTACAGTACATCTAGGGTCCTTGCCATCTGAAGGATGTAAAGAAAACAAATACTTCCAACTTTGCGTGCATTTATAATGTGTATTCTTCGTTCTTTTTTTTGGTGTACTGTTCATGATGCATACATGTAGATGTACCCCTAAAGGAAGCCAAGGAGTACATATGTACATGTAGTGTGATAAAAAGTGATTTTACAGTCACTATGTGGCATCTGTAACTCTAAATGTACATGTATGTAGCCATCTTTTTTGAATTTTGTAGAATAACTTTTTAGATGGAAGATGTCAGTCGCCAAAACTCGCATGCCTAATTCTTCTAAGTTTTAAATAAAGGGAACCTTTTGTCATTGTGCATATTAACGAAAAGGGGCCTGAACTGTGTCAAAAATGTAGGAAAAGCACTACAACGCTAACCTTAATTATTTATTTGCAGTTTGGCCAGTCTGCTATGATGGTCGCCAGCTGGGAGGGGCATCTTGGCATCGTTGAAGCTTTAATAAGTGCTGAAGCAGATGCTAATCTTCAGGACGGGGTAATTGGTATTTTATACAGTTGCAATCTTTACCCAAATTCGTGCTCCAGTCTGTTATTACAACTGTCGCATTTTATGAGCCTATCTGTGCGAGTCTAAGGCCTGAAGGACTGAAACTTTCATCCCATACAAACAGACCACTGTCTAACACCTCAGACCTAGTACGCAAATCTTGAGTACAGTACATGCATGAAGCAGTTTCGAACGAGAACCATAAGCAAACACATGCCAACATAAGCAAATACATCCAAATACATTCCGATTATGGAAAAGGTTAGTTTCTAACACATTGTGGTACGGGTACAGTGTGGAAATGTTCGGTATTGAAGGAAACTTCTGATACTTTAAGACTTTTTGGAATCAGCAGTTATACATGACTTTGTAGTTTCACCAAGACAGTTTTGTGATGAAACAATAAGCTGACTCAGCTTAAAGAAGGTCTTGAAAGGCCAAGAAAGTCATCATAAAAATGTGACAAAACTGAATTTCGAATTTTACCTTCATCTAGAATACTTGTACCTGTATACAATGTATTTGGATAGGCTGGGCTCAGAATTTGATTTGTTAACATAGCATTATAATGTATGCTGTACAAACTTATCTTATGTCAATTTGTAGTTTGGCAAGTCAGCTTTACACGAGGCAGCAGTGAGTGGCCAGCATGCCATTGTTCATCGTCTTATTCCTGGTGGAGCTAACATCAATTTAGCCGATGAGGTAACTCGGAACTTTTTAGTAATAAATGAACACACACAGTTACGTCTGAGATCTAGAAATTAGGGTTGACGTTAAAATTCATGTGGCTAAATGTAATTTAGGCAAAGTTTGAGTCGAGCCAATGCTTGCCAGCGTTTGCTCAGGGCGATCATGCTCGGTGGGGTCTCATACGGGGTTTTGCAGAGCTTGTGTGTTTTGCTTGCCAGCTGTGTGCGTACGTGCAGTTTTGCTTTGAGTGCCATTCGTGCCTGTTGAGTGCTTTTGTTCCCTCACCTCCCTCCCTTTCGTTGACGATCGTAAGTATATGGGGTGGTAAGTATCTCCACTGACTCTGTCAGTGTGACGGTGCCTGGTGGTTGCCGCTCTCACGGTTGCCGTGGATACCTGCATGCTCTACTCGAGGCTCATATCTCGGCTTCACCTTCCCTAAGGCACCTTTGACGATGAGTTTAACTTGCCTTGCACTGAGCAAAGATATGCTGCAACACCTCTTCCGGGTGCGAAAAAAAATGGCTTTTGATGAAGGAGAAACAGTAACTCTTATGTTGGTTTTGATTAGTTTGAAGTGAAGTCAAGATGTAAGGGTTATTGACCAAGTGTGAGGTCAAGATGGCTGGATATTGGCCGAGTTCTTTTTTTTGCGTGTTTATGGACCGAGACGGAGTCGAGGTCCATAAACACGCAAAGAAAGAACGAGGCCGATATCAAGCCATCTTGACCGAACAAACTTGGTCAATAAAGGATTTATCATATGGCTTTCGGGGAAATTTTTCGTGCGGGACAACGCGGGTAGTCCCGAGCGGGCAAGATAACTCTATCTTGCCCGCTCGGGTAGCCAATCACAGCGCAGGATTTGATTCATCTTGCCCGCTCACGGAGCTAGCCATATAATAAATATGTATTTATACACTGCCACGGAATCCGCAATCAAACCTTGCGTTTTGTTACAGTTAAAGCTAATAAAGGAATGTTCATTAGCTTGTCACAAGCGTGGGGCGTCGAAAAAAATCTAGCGTCCCCGATAGGGCAATCTATCGAATACTTTTTTCGATTGTCGGAGTTGGTCGGAGTAAGAGTAAAAAAAGTAAAGTCAGACTTAATTAAAGTGACTGACACTTAGCTACATAGAAAGCTACTTTACAGTTCTAGTCACAACATAAATAAGAAATAAAATAAATTACAGTGAATAATATTAAAAATGCAGAATTACCGTTAAAATCGATAAAATTAATACATGATAATAATAAAATACAGTAAAGGAACATTATTGAGCTAGTAGCTTTAATAACGAGTTGGTCGTGTTCGCGAAATGGTACAGGTGGTGAGGGTAAATACCTAGTTGTAAAAAATAACAAAGTTGGTAGCCATCTAAACATTGACTACATGTCGAGACAAGAATACCGTGTGTTTGGTTTACATACATACATCACCTTTATTTCACCTCGGATTTACAAGAGTAGCTGTATAGCTAATTTCTCCGAGAAAGAAAAAGAGGAAAAAAAAGAAAAAAAAAAATCAATAAATAAAATAAAATCGTATATTATATACAGTACATTAAACTGCTATTTACATAAGTAACAATTGCATTGATGTTGGAAAGAAATTTGGCATATTTTAGCCCTGAACTCATTCAAGGACGTTAATGACCTCAGGTCCTCTGTTAGTTTGTTCCACATGTTTGCAGAAGTGTATCTGAAGGAGTGAAGACCATAAGTGGTTGTATTAACGTATGGGATGACAAGTTTGCTTGATCCTCGTAGGTTGCGTTCAGCATATCTCACTTGAAAAAGACCACGTACGTATTTCGGCATCGTTTCAAAGCGAATTGCCTTAAAAACTGTTTTCATCATGTCTTGGCACCTAATACTATACAGGTCACTGGTACTGAATTTGCTCAGTAGCTCCTGATAGTGCAGAAACTTCTCGTCCAGAACAATCCTGAGCGCCCTTTTGTTAAGACTTTCTAATTTATTTCTATTTCGAGCCCCGCAAAAGTGCCAAACTGCTGAGCAATATCTAAAATATGGAACAATGAAGGCCTTATAAAGTTTACATTTTACATCTGTCGGTACTATTTTTCGAAAACGAGAAATTACGTTAATTTGATTGTTGACCTTTGTACAAATGTTTTTTACATGGGTGTTGAACTGCAGATTCTTGTCATTGTTCACTCCTAAAAGGTCAATGTTGTCTTTGACCGGAATATTAATGTCATTCACTTTAAAACTAAAGGTGTAGTTTCTGTTCCCTAAGATCATTGCTTGATACTTGTCCGGATTTGTAATCATACCATTCATACCAAACCATTGGTCAGCTTCGAGAAGATGGCATTGAAGTTTCATTTCTAACTTCACTGGATCTTTATCCGAGGCATAAATTTGCTCATCATCAGCATAGGCATTGATACAAACTCCTTTCAGGAAGTAAAAAAGATCATTCATAAATACATTGAAGAAAAGGGGTCCAAGGACGGATCCCTGAGGTACCCCTTTTATAACCGGCAGCCAAGAAGAAAATTTGTCGCCTACTTTAACTCTCTGTGATCTTCCAGACAAATAGTTTCGCAACAGAGCAACGCCGTGTTCGGCCACTCCATACGCCTTCAACTTAGCTAGCAGCAACTCGTGTGGTACACAATCAAAGGCCTTTGAAAGGTCTAAAGATATCACAGCAACCAGTTCTTTATTATCTAAGCCAGCCCTCCAATCTTCTGTTAGACGCAGCAGTGTGCTCTCACAGCTATGATTCTTGCGATATGCAGAAATGAAGTCAGACAATATATCTTTGAAATATACCGATAATTGATCAGACAAGACTCTCTCGTAGATGTTATTTAAAATTGGTAGTACCGTCACCGGTCGATAATTCTTCTTGTAAAGTTCATCTTCTTTTTTAAATAACGGTGTTACTTGGCCCATTTTCCACCTGACCGGATAACAACACGAGATGATTGAGGAATTGATGATTTTTGACACTGGAAGCGCTATAACAGGAGCAGATAATTTAAGTAGCTTCGGATGTAGCATATCATGACCACAAGATTTGCGACTGTTTATAGAAGATAGTAAGAGATCCACCTGAGATGGATTCACAAGATCAAAGTTGAAAGTTTCCCTTTCCACCTTATTGTGCAATATTTCTCTAATACTTGGATGTTCAAGGAAATCTGTACCATATTCCATTCCCGTGATCTCATTGGCATCTTCCAGAATGTTTACAAAATAATCATTAAAAAGCTCAGCAAGAACTTTTTTGTCATTTATGAAGTTACCATCTTCTTTAAGTAATATGTTGTTTGCTTGGCCAGAGTTCCTGGAGTGTAGGAATGGACGACTGATACATTTTCCAAAAGTCAGCTGGGTTTTGGGATCCCTCAACTTTGTTGTTAAAATATTTCTTAATTGCTTTGCGTCGAAGTGATGTACATAAATTTCTTTGCGCCTTATAGAGATCATAATTTGCATCGGTCCGCTCTTTTGCAAAACGTCTCCAGAGACTATTTCTTTTCCATATGGCTGAACGCCATTGGTTGTTCATGTATGGAACATGATTTCCACGTTCTATATAACGTATTTTATTGATTGCAGGAGCACCGGACTCCACTTCACTACGCAGCTATGAGGGGAAAGAGAAGAATAGTAGAGGTGTTGTTGCTGTTTGGTGCGAATGTGTCTCTTCTGACAAAGGTAAAAACAGCGCGTGAGCAGTATAATCATAAGCAACACGTGGGTTTCTCCTAGCCCGTGGATAACGCCCCTGTCGCGTGCCTGCCTTGGAAGAAGAACGAAATATAGTTAGCAATTCGCGTGTTACTAACAGCAACTAGTAGCTTTTACTGACTGAATAGGGACCTCGTAGGCCTGAGGCTGGCCTGTTGAAGTTCATTTGTTCTGTTAAGTTCATCTGCTTGTTCAACCAATCGCAGAGCTTCCTCGTGAAATACACTACTTTCCCGCGGGAACTGTAATCCAAGATTGCTCGGTTCACAGTTCTGGCGGGATACGACTGAAACGAGAATCGTCTTGCTTGCTTGCTTACATGTAGCTTCACAACAGACACGTATTTTTCGTGACCTTCTTTGTCCTGTTGTCTTTCAGAGCGGTGAATCTGCAATTGAACTGGCGTACTGGTACCGCTATGACGATATTGTGACTCTGTTGATGTCCCATGGTGATAAAGTACGTTTTTATGTTGGATTTCCATGCGAAGCATGTTGTAGTCAGCTGTCTAATATTGTTTGTTGCTGTTGCTGTGTGTTTGTTGTTCTTCTCGTTGTTGATTGAGAAGTAGCCACCGACCGTTTGTCCTGAGAAATGCCTTGATATACATAAACAGCACTGTTCTCTCTGTTCTGTTCTTTTCTCCCTCTGCGTTTAACGTAAATTTGGTGTGTCTAACGTT
This sequence comes from Micromussa lordhowensis, assembly GCA_964020085.1. Lineage (NCBI taxonomy): Eukaryota > Metazoa > Cnidaria > Anthozoa > Scleractinia > Lobophylliidae > Micromussa > Micromussa lordhowensis. Next base: position 39,418,650 of record OZ026597.1, read on the forward strand.
GTAGTCATATGAGTGTCAAAAAAGTGAACAAAAAAAGTTGGTCAATAACGGAAATTGTGAAGTTCATTTGTGACGCTATTGCAGCATTGTGGTTTTAAGTGACAAAGCTCGCATAGTCGTACCCCATCATTATGACTGACTCGCTATCGAGGAGGGACTTGCTGTGAAGACTTTGCTGGAATTGGGGCTCTATTACCGTACAATCCAAAGCCCTTTATTACTTGTTAACTTAACATGCAACAAAGGGCTTTACTGTTAACACTAAATACCGATTGACGAACATAAGTCAATCTTGTATACGCTCTATGCATGTAAGATTTGCTTGGGCTGTGAATATGTAAAATGAAATAGAGAAGTTCCTTCAATGATAGAAAGCACGAACTTCTGAAGGTCTATTGAACTCTGGGCGTTTTCTCGTCACCTAACGCCATAACGATGGAGAGGTTTGCTCCTCTTTCGGAGACAAGATTTCGACCACACGTTGCTCGTTTTACCGTAAGTGACATGTAATCTCGTATTGCAGAAAACTCGTAAAGAGATGGAGAATCAAATCAGAAAACAGAAGTTACGCCAGATAGGTTCTGCAGCTTCTTTACCAAACTTGTCTAAAGTGAGTGTGTTTCGTTGTTTTATTTTTCCTGTAAGATTCCCGAGTGAAATGACAAGTATTTTCCGGCCAACTCAGCTTTACAAGTCGTTATTAAACATAAAAAAGAATATAAGAATATGATTCCTTGAGAACAAATTGGAAAACTCAGGTTTCATTTACATGTAACGTGGTATGTTGAAGTTAGTAAACCTCATTAAACAGCAGTTGTGGACAAAGCAATATAACTGTTAGACACGGTTGAAGACTTGCTGTGCATTAGTTGTAAGTTTTTTTTGCTCATTTTATTACAGTGATAGTTAGAGAAATAGCAAAATGCACGAGGAAAAAGAATCGAAGCTTCAGCTGGATTTGAACCTATGACCAATCGATGCTCTATTAACAGAGATATATAAACAATTTTTGTGTTTTAGGCAACTTCGATGAAAGAGCTCTCTCGAAGCAGAAGCCGACCAGATTTACGCAAAAAGAAATCTGTCTGTTCCATTCAGTGATCTCAAGTGTCATAGATGGGTAGAAACAATGTAATTTTTCAATTGAACTAGTTCAGTTTAGGCGATGCAGTGATTACTTGTTTAATGAAGGGTTGTCCTTCACATTTGACAGACTTGATCAGTACTAGAGACTCGCATTCCAACAGAACATTGTCTTAAATAAGTTGTTAGCTCTATTTTTGGGTTTACATTCTACTCAGAGACATATTACAGCTGAATGAGTCAATTTTAACTTACTGATAAAGACACATTTAATCTGCAAGTTTAATCTGCAGAAAGTCAAAGCTACAACACCGTGTTGCAGTGCTTATCTTGGGGTTGCTTACGCAGTAGATCTGCGCCATTTTAAAACTCGTACTCGTTTATGTTAATCTGTATCTCTAGTGTTCATAGGGTTAGGGACATTGCTGGTGATATTTAGCTATTTTGACGTTTGGCCAATTATAAAGAACCTTGTTAATGGTGCAAGTCGCCCCTGCTTACTTGTACATGTACGTATTTCCTTTCGTCTACTCTGAAATGATCCGTACTTAAATCATTCTGTAGATGAATTTAAAAGACCAAAGATTTTGTAGCTCTTATTGTTTTTATTTCGCTTTTTATTGCATATATTTTATCTTTTCGCATTTCATCTTTATCCGTCGAAAGCTGTAGACTGATAGCCGAAAGCTCATTTTAGTTTTTTGAAGTTTCTAGCCAGTGAACGTTTTGTATCTTTTGAATAGTCTCATCCTGGCTACGCTTCAATTTTTAATCAATGTTTAAGGGTACATGTAGTTACTGTTATTCTTAATTTTCTCTATTGGTGAATGATAACTTATAGAACTCAGGGACTTTGAACGTATTATAAAAACAAATTCCAATTTGTACGAGCATGGTTCATGTAAATGGAAGGACCTCTGCTACGACCCTATTGCACACGTGCGTTGCACTGAGTCAAGTTTTATACTGCCATGAGCGAGGAAACGTTATCCGCTAGCTTTTTTAGGAAGGATCGTACCTTTGTGAAACTTAAGATTTATATGAGGGGCTAGATGGTTTGTAGGCGTTTTATAAATTGAAAGGCTTGTCTTAACTGAATAACTAGTGTTCCAAAAGAAATTATTATACAGAAATTTAATAGATTTATAATGGTTTTAATAATCCTTTTTGAGAAACAAGTATGTAATATAAGGTTTTGTAATTATTCCTGGCTGGTTCAAATATTAATGGTTTTAATAATCCTTTTTGAGAAACAAGTATGTAATACAAGGTTTTGTAATTATTCCTGGCTGGTTCAAATATTTTGTCTTGCTGTAAAACTCTTAATGATAGAAAAAGGAATTATAAGTGCTATAACCGTCGCAAAATGGATTGTTTGTTTGTTCGCTGGTTTGTGTGTCTGAGTGGTTTCTTTTTGTTTTACGTATGGCTTTTCTAGTGTCATCAAACGATCGCCAATCTTCAGATGTTTCTGGAAGTGCATCTCTGAGACCATACATATACCAAGACCACCAAGCTTTAGCTGTCACAAGTCAGGAATGTTTTTAAAAACGTTTGGTCAAGGAGATTCTTGAGCTCTTGTCAATGTGAAGACGCTTTGTATTTTTAGGTGGTTGTGGGTTTTGATAGCGAGTGTATCTCTCTGGGCAATTTAAATTATTTTCTGCAGAAGAAATAAAAGTAAAGTTAATCCTTCAAATCGTACATTTTTCTTCATCGAGCGGGAGCAATTAAAAGAAGCTCAGTCATCTTACTTGTATTTTGAATTATTTTGGCCACGTACAAAGTTAGCTTTAAATTGAAGAAAACCTGAAGATAGTAGTTTGCTACGAAAGAAAAACACCAAAGAGATAAAAATAAACCATAAAAGAACAAGGCTGGTTCAGGATGGACAACATTAACGCGGATTACAACGACGAACTTGAAAAAATTTAGGCCAAGCGTTTCAAGATGTAACCGCGACTTAGCTCCATTAAGATGTAAGGGCGTAACGACGAGTTTCTCAACTACACGTAGCAAAAAGGATTGATTTTTCTCTGGCTTTAGGTTACATCGGTAGTTTATCCATAAGCTTCTGGTAATATGCACGGATTACCGTCTACATGTAAGTAACGAATTCTGTATTTTTGGAATCCTAGCCATTTTAAGTCGAGATTGTATATCGAAGAATAGAGCACTCGTATTGAATTAGACAAAATATTTCTATTACATTTGGCAATGACTAAGTTATAAACTTCAGATACTAGCTAGACGACGCTAAATTCTGTTTTCTTACGACGTCAGCGGAAAGAAAGTTTTGCCAGGAACACCCAGGTTTTGCACAAAATTCAGTTACCTGATCTGTTTGGTTTTCAAAAGCCAGTCACCACGGTTACTAAGGAGCGATACTGTCGTAGTCGTAGATGTTAACCGGGTTAATAAAATTCGTGTGTTTTAGTTGCGTTTTCGTCGACTAATTTGAATTTGACTTAAAGTGCTCATAACCTATTTGTTGATTGATTAATTGATTGATTTATTGCAAATGAATTTATGAAAGATCATATATTTGAACTGCGGAGAAATTTATGAAGACACGATTGATCATCGCAGTTATACACACAACTTAAGCAGTTGTGAAATTAAAGCCTGAAAAAAAAAAAAAAAATCAGGACTGAACGGGATTCGAACCCATGACCTCTGCGATACCGGTGCAGTGCTCTGAGGCCATCTGGGAGTCGGTCACATTGCGAGTTTGTAATATACCCGGAAAAGGTGAAGAATATATGAAATATATGATCTTTCATATATTCATTTGCATTTTTCACCTTCTACGGGTATATTACGAACTCACAATGTGACAAGCTCCCAGTTGGCTTGATAGCTCAGAGCACTGCACCGGTATCGCAGAGGTCATGGGTTCGAATCCCGTTCAGACCCGAATTTTTTTCAGGCTTTAACTTCACAACTGCTTAAGTTTGAGTATAACTGCGATGATCAATCATGTCTTGATTGATTTCTTATTATCACTTTTTGTCCTTTTTTAGTTGAATCTATACTTCGCCCAATGGACTTCACCTAAAAAAATTATTTGCTCAAAACATGTTTTAAAATATAATTTGTGAAGCCTTTCAAATTTGCCGCCAGTTTTGGTTCCTCAGTCGCCTTACTCTTTTCACAGTTCTCCGTGACAAAGGGGCTGTGACGTTGATTAACACGTGACCTCAGACTACAAGTAGACAAGTTGAAATTTCTTAGCGTTTAGTAAATCTGGGAAAATGCCAAAAAGATGCGTGGTATTGGCAAGATGCGAACGCTCGCTCTTTCTTTAATACGTGGTGACAATTCAACCCAGATTTCAACCTACGTCATAAGCCCGCCGTGCTTCGTAATCAGCTCGGCGAGGATACACCGCCAAAATAGTGAATTGGAAACTGTTCGAAAAGTCGCGTCTTGTTCAAATCACATCTGTTGTGTTTGTTTTTGCTCAGAAGTTCTTTAGGTGATTCGTAGATTGAAAACCAGAAAGTAAAAAAAACAAACAAACAAACAACAGAAAAAAAAAAGAAAGTTTATGGACGTGGAAAAAATATAAACAAGAAGAGGACCTGGTGAAGTTTTGAGATATTTTAATTTGGATTTTACTACACTGTCCATCGCAAAGCAAGTAACTTGTGAAATTCAAAAACCTCCTTGTCTGCCTCTTTGGATTAAGAGGAATATTAAGTGAATACTTAATACCTAGACTGAAACAAAGATTTCTTTCAAGACATGTTCTCTTATTTGTTTAGTTTACAGGTAACATTTTTTCTAGATCTGTAACGAACATTGCCAAATGACTCTCAGTTTTTGATGGTATAGATCGAAACTTCTTGGCAAATTTCTCATGCGTCATGTCGGCAATGTTTTTTCGCTATTTTGATGGTACTTTGAAGTGAATAGTTAAAGAAGCACAAGTAAAGTGGTGTCTTTGCGACTTGTTATTATACGTTCGACCTGGCAATGGGCTGTGAGGAAAGAGGCATTGTCTAAGGAATTATTGTACTACAGGCTGATTCAACTTTACTTCTTGTATAAACTTAAGAAACACTTGAACCAATACTAGCTCGTTTATTTGAGCAAGTTTCAGATGTTCCTTTCTTTCAGAGCAATGTTTCCAACACCGTGTTCTTTGCTGTTCATGTCAATATTTAATTTCGATTATTATTTCCAAAAGATGTCGGCATTTTGGATGTCTAGCGCTTTGTTTTATGCGTCACTATTTGTGAATAACAACGATATTTTATTACCTTTAAGGTAGTCTAAGCAAATAGGTTCTGCGTTTTAAGAACAGGGAAAAAAGTTGTCGAAGTTGCTTCTGTCATTGCTACCTAGGACATTCTTAATAAGTGAGTCCTTATTAGTAAAAGTAAAATTGCACAATAATGTCTAGTCACAAATACTGTCGGACATTTTGATCGGAATGTTAGATTATATTTCCTTGCATACAAACTCGCAAGATTTGTTTTGATGCTTGCTGGTTATATTTTCTCCATTGTTTAACAGTTGGTTTGAATTACCTTAATAAAAAATTCCGGGCATTGTTTTTTTTTCATATGACCGCCTATTATCTGCCTGTTTATTTTCAGGAAGGTGGGAACGGTATTATTGGAAAGAATTTGCTTTTCAATTCAATCGGGATAACATCGTGAACACACTTGCGTTTGAATTGTAAGTCTTTTAACAATACGTGGCCCCTAACAATGATGTAAAATACGTGACATGCTCTGCAAACCTCAGATTTATATCAAAAGAGAAGTCACATACTGAGCATAGAAACATAAAATCGGGAAATGACGTTGTTCCCATACTAACACCACCTATTGGTACAAAGGTTCAAGTCTTTCGTCTTTTTGCTAAATACTGCACTCCTCTGTGATCCACAAGAGATAAACTTTCACATGAAGATAACTCATTTTGAGCATATTTACTAAGTGCTGGTACATTGTTAACACACCTGTCCTGAATGTTTGTCGCAAAGAGAATTGCTGTTTTATGACCGCCAACATTTGTCAAAACATGGCGTCGCGCTTTGCAAGATTTGATGTGACATCTACACCAACTGAGCTAACAACAATCACCCTGTGTTTTCGACATGTTATTGTGTATATCATGTTTTCGACTAAAGCTTTATTGACCGTCTTGGTTGACAAAGATATCGGTGTCACAATTGTTTGATACATAATGACTGTTTTTTATTCAGGAGTGAAGTATTAAAAAGTTCAAAACATTCTTTTCAATCGAAATTCTTGTCTGAATATTAAGCCTTTCTTTGAAGCGGGGTGTTCTTGTTGATCGATCAGTAACGCCGATTTAGTGTGTAATATTTAGATTCTTATTTACACACTGAACCTTCGAAGAGTGATAGTTGCATATCATTTAGCAAAAAGTTAGCTCTAATTTTGAGAATTCTTAATTGCTTTTAACATCGAAACGTTTGTAGTTTGCCAAGAAAACGATTGAAAACAGGTTCCGACTAGACTAGTATAAGCGTTTTTATCCAACATTGTGTAGGCTGGACATGCTAAGAAATAAAATATTGTATTGGATGGAATTCAAGCTTTATCTAGTGCCAACATTTTCATGCAAGATCGTTTGATTACCTAGTTGGCTAATCCAATGTGATTTTGGATACCAAAAATCTTTGATCGTTTACAAAGGGCGTAAGTGATGAATCTTTAAGTTTATTCCATCTAAAACCAACAAATTACGATGGATTTTCTTAAATCCTCGAAGGAGTATTGTGCAACAACTTGAAGTATGAACTATAACTGGATGGTACTGTGTCAGTTTAATGTTTGAAGCCCTGCAGGCTCCTCCAAAGATGCCACTGGCTCTCTTATGCACCTGATACATGTCGCATTCTTCAATGTTGTTCCCTTTTATTTTAGATTCTGTTAACTTTTGTTTACTTCTTTAATGTATGTACCTGTTGTGTCAGTGTGTCGTGCGTTAGTGCATGATCACACAGGGTCGTTTCGCATCTTTCTCGGCGATTGAGGTGCCTAAGTGGATTAAAGGCTCTTAAGTCCATTAACGAAGATTGGTTACATGTGTTTTTGTTTATCATACCGGTAAGAAAGAGAGAGTTCTTGTCAAGATTATCTCTAATTCAACTCATGCCTGTCGCAGGCGGGATTTTCAAGCAAAATTGAACCACATAGATTTGTAACAAAATCTGACTTAACTATTCGTGCCTCGGTTTTGTAGTACTGCTATGTGGGTATCGTGCCCTCGAATCATGATACGATTTCCGTGTAAAAACTTGATTTGGGCAAATTCATTACTTCCAGATGAAGTTACCCCACTGTAGATAATTAATTCTTTCATATTTTATCACGAAAAGACTCTTTTCCTGCAGGCCATGTGGGGTCATTAGGTGGCTGCTGTTATGGGCATCTGCATACCATGATAATGATCGAGTTGGTGAGACAAGATGGCAACTGCACGAAGACGGAAATCTGTCTTATGTGACTAGTGGCCGGATTCCGGTAAAGAGACAAATAAAGCAAACTAGAATGCCAGGCCACACGAATGTGTCTATTGTTAGATCTGCTGATTAATTGGATCAAACAAGATTGTTGAAGTTATTTATCAAAAGCCCTCTCTGCATGAAAGGTGAACTAAATGTTACGATTAATAAGGTTCGGTAGTCAGTTTGCGTGATTATAATCTAGATTTTCACTAATTAATTGTGCTAGATGGGTTTCACCGGAAAACCAAATCACCAATATTCCAAAATGAATTGTGCAACTCTTATCTCGTTTTGATTAATCACTATTTTAATGACTGAGTAAAATGCTCTCAAACGCAAACATGATAACTAACTGGGCACAGCAGCAGGCTCACTGTAGAAGTGATAACAACAAGGGTACGGGTCATTTTCTTTTAGCACAAGAGTTAACATGATAGCTGATTAGAACGTCCATCTTTCCTTGTTTGTCAACTGAAACAACAGCAAAATAAACAATATCTTAAGAATATATCAATCTTAGCTGAAAGTTCATGTTCACGACCCTGCACGAGCCAGGTCGTGCTATTTTGGGCGATTCTATGCGAGTGCCAGCTAAACTAGTAAGGGATTTGGAAAAAAAACTGATGAGAAATGATTTCACTTTAGGATTCCTGCAACACTCTGAAAGCTAAAACGGCTTGTACAGGATAATAAACAGACGCACTTGAAAGTATTGTTCTGTAGCTTTACACTGGATGGCTACACGTAATACTAGAAGAGCGATAAAGAGCCAGGATGTCCAAAATTGGCAGGATTTAAAAGGATTGCGAAAATTATACCTCCAGGTCAAATTATATGAAAACCTTTTTGCAACGTTTCAAAATCATCATCGTTATGCAATCATTTTCAATGCACAAAGGGTAATTTTGAGCCAGAAGCCCATAATAAAGAGCCACACACATTATTTAATATGACCATGCACAATTTTATACACAAAACAATCTTCTGACTTTAGCTATTGGGATTTCAGATATATTACTCCAAACTATTTGGAATTAGCATCTGTACCAGCAATAACTTGTAGTTTGCCTATTAAGAGGAGAATTCCTTTTCAGGAATATGTTGAGTATGCAGGAGCACGGCCCGTACTTGTGCATTCATTTCACCGTCCATGACAGACATTTTCGACACATTTCCATTGACTCATTCAACACATTTTCTGCAAACTGATCTATCCTAAAATTAATTACTGGAAAATGCTTATTTTGCTTAAAATGCGATTAAAATAAAAGAAAAATTTCTTTGAATGATCCTCTGTTTTGGAAACACTGTTCGACATATGTTGTTCACTAGGGGCAATTTTGATGATTTTGCTTCGAAACCCATCATTTATAGATACGCAATTATCCAAGAATGGTTTAAGTTACAGCATCATGCACTCAGCTAGCATAACGACTGACCGCAAGGGCACCGAGTTAAGGAATCCGTTTAGATAATATCCGAATAAGGTGGAAATCCAAAACGTTGGGTCGGAGCGATTGAAACACGGCACGGGTAAAAACTACAGAACAGGAATTCCGCTGGGTGGTCCCACACTCACAACACAGACATCAAGCGCGGAATGTCAGCTTTACTGCCATTAATTTCAGGGTGTACTGAACGTTTGTGAATGAGACAGCGAACTTGACCAACTTAGATCTGGCTGTGCTCTTTTTGGGTCAATGGCAATTGTATTACAATATTATCCGCAGTAATAAGCTCTTAAATAGCACATTGTGTATAACTACATGGATGTCACTCCTGTGAAGAATGAATTGTTTTTGTATATGTACACGACGAGCAACATAACGGCCTTAGTTTGGAGGGCACATGTTGAATTGTGGAAAAATTGGAATGGCGCACTCCAAACCCCTATCAACCAGGGAATACACTACTACAGTACTATCAACCAGGGAATACACGTTCCGCCCCATGCCGGAACGATGGTGAATGCGTTTTTTTTTTCTCTAAGGATTAAAAATATGACATTTTTTTTCTTCCTTGGAAACGATATGCTTGCAAGATATAGATACCCGTCATTTCCGCAGGTCAAAGAATTTGACAGTGAGAATGGTTTAGAAGTTGCACTTTTTTCCCTTTGATGTCGGCAAAGAAAACTGGGCCTTGAAAAACGCGAGTCAATACTTCAGCAGAGCGATAATGGAAGGCCAAGAGGCTTCGCTTTGGATGTTACTTAAAAGGGTAGTTTCCATGGCAAAATGAAGTGGATGAGTGCATTTGCCAGGGTGTGTGTGCTCTCAGTAGATTAGACTTATAGACTCGTAACTAGAAAATAGAAATCTGTCGACTCTTTTTGGCATCAAGTGTGAATGGAACCTGTCAGCTTTTCATACTTTGGTTAAGAGTATTTATTGTGCATTCATAGTGTTTCTAATGAACCTATTGTTAGCAGGGTTCAGTCGAAAGGTTTTGAAAGATTAGACCTAAGAAAAGGTTTGCCTGTGTGGGCTCAGCTGCTTGGAAACTTCTTACGATACGTAATATCTTAAGACACTCCATTGTTCTCTTTTGCCGAGTTTATGAAATTTTTCATCCCACGAAGTCCCGCTGATACGTATGAAAGTTATGTAAAGTACCAAACGGATACATTTGCTGGCATGTTCCAAAATTCGTATAGCAGTCGAATTGTTCCAAATCGACCAGAAATCATTCCCTGACGTTTTGATGCAGCCACTTTTCTGCCAATGCTCTCTCTCCGTTCCATTAAGAGAATTCTAAAACCACAGTGAAATCTAATTACGCTTTGTGGGTGTTGATACGAATATTTATTGACACAACCAGGGAGGGATATTACACATTATTAGGTAGAATGCATGCTGCTTTACATTATGTCAACATGACTACAAAAGTTAATTAGCGCGGCCTTAATGATCACACAAAACATGACCAACAGTCCTTTTTATGTGCCATTTGTCCCTGGGCAAAATTAATTAAACTTTCAAGCGGTTACATCCATCAAAAAAGAATTCTATGTGATGCATTGAGTTGATTTTATTTGTTTTTCAGCATGGGATGTCGACACTTTGTCCACTTTTAATTTGACTTTTTGTCGTGGATTAAATCGAGGAAGCATTATTGCACGTTCCATTTGGCAAAATGAAGACAGATTGTTCCTTATAATTAATCTCAAACCTTTATTAATCCCAAAAAACATAGGTCCTTTGTCCCATATTACAATAAAAGATAGCGAATCTGCGTATAGAATTACACTTTTATTCAAAGAACTTTACATATTTTAACCATTTATCTACATTTGTTTGTAGCCATGCATTTTCTCGATGTTTAATACTTTTTTGTTGAAGTTTTAGTAATACATTCTACGTATAATACTAAAATTGTTTAATTTAGAAATCAGAATATCTGTCAATGATTCTTTATTTTCTTTTTGAAATATAACTTCTCGTGAAGGATGTTAAATTTGTCATTTCAGTTCTCGTTATTAAGTCCCGTGTCGTGGCTCCATCTGTCTACAACTGATGCTTTCGTGCGTAATCTACTTTCAGTTTACTCTTGTTAGACTGATTTCATGCTAAACTAAGCATTTTCAAATGAACTTTCATTCGTCCAAAATTTAATGTATGTTAAGTCAGGTTTCAACGTCGACAATATATTGCAAGGCCAGACGGACAGCACACAGTTTATGTCTCGTTTAGCAAAAGTGTTGCTCGTCTGAATTTTAACATCGAAAGCTACATTTACTATACTAAGAGCACATCGCTTAGGATTTGCTTCAATTGGCATATTCAAAAGTTCCACAGTCTGTGCCTTGTATAACTTTCAATTTCAGACTCCAAAGTGTAAACGAGCCAGGATTTTCAAACAAGACTTTTCTTTTCCCACATCCGGGCCTAGAACAGAGCCTTCTAATTTTGTTATTTTTCGAAGCTAATCACTTGCGAATCGCTTGGCATCCATTAACATACCTGAAAGAGAAGAAAAATAAAAATACATAATATCAATCAACAGTGGCTTTGAACTCGCTGAAAGCAAGTGCTACGATCACAAAGCAAGTCAAAAATAGCACAGAAATGTCTGGAAGAATTCATTTTGATCCAAGTTTTATGTTTCAGGTTTTGTCAAAGTTAATGGGGTCAGTGATGAAAGAAAACTCTATTTAGTGGAAAACAGCGTCGACAACCTGTCAATGCTTTTGGTTCCCTATCCGCGGAATATTATTTTCGCCTTGTTTCATTATGTTTCTCATAGACTAGAAACAATACAAGTTTGTAAAATCGTTGTTCTGTATATGTTTTGATACGCTATATTGGGCAGATCGCCGGTAAACGAAAGCTAGAATTTTAATGTGGTCAAACATACTATTTTTGCAGATTACTACGATGCGGAACAGGAACAATAAATAGACTACAGTCCAAAATTTAATTTCATGAAAAAGTTCTTGCCAAGGTGGAGAACCGCAAAACCAGAATTCGTCTAATTCAACAAATTTTTAAATTAAAACATTTATTACAAAGACGTCCGCGTAATAAACAGGAAATAATTATACTTTGCTCATTTTACAAAGAGAATTTTAATTTAATTTTGTGTTGGAGCCAAAAGGTGCGTTATCGTGAAAATACGAGCTTTTTTTCGTAAATAAGGAACTCAATTTCAGCTTTGTGGTTTCCTTCATTTTCTAATAGCAGATAAGCGCCGGGAAAAAGGGGAAGCTTCGTGTAGCGAGGCGGCGTCAGTCTTGTAAAGTCGGATAATTTACTTCGTTCGCTTTTTCTTTACTCAATTACACGATAGTGTATTTTAGTTTTCTAATCAGCTTCTACTTATTTTCTGTTTGGTTCCGTTTCGAATCATTAATTTTGCTTTTCGCAATTAGGAAGAAAAACACTTTATTCGCGCACTTTCAAAGTCGCTTTTGTCGGCATCTAATCAAGCTAAAGTGTAGCTATATAACCTAAATATCATGGATAGAGATTTTTTTATTTTTAAGTATAGGCAAGGAAATGTTGTCTCTCGTATTATTTTACCCGTCACACACCAAGCATAGAACAAAGCTTTTAACACTGAAATGACAAATACTGCTGACAGGCCAGCGAGTTGTGAAAAGGCTCAAAGTGATCAGTTTTCTGAAAATTATTTATGAAGCGATTTGGGGTCCAATTTCGACTAAAAGCAGCGCCAAGGGAAAGATCTTAAAATGTCCATTAATTATTTCCTGTGCATGTAAAGTGCAAGGAAGGTTTTTTGAGTGCTTGGGCATAGAATTACTTAAGCCCATTTAGATTCGAAATAGAATTGATGAAGTTTCTTCTCGCAATTCCGGCCATTGTTCGCGATGTTTTAACAGTTGCATTAATCAACGCGTTTTGTTGAATATTTTGCCATATCTTATCGGCAAGGCAGCAGAACCAATTTAAAGTCTTAATTAATTCGTATTAAAAAGTGTCCCTCTTTGTCTTATCTCTCAGCCTCAGGGTGAAACAGAGATTCTAATCTAAGGCACTATTTTCTATGGATGCAAATTGCCTGACCGACGTGATGAGTAAATTTTACGAAACAATACCCTTTTCCCAGTCCGAGAATTCAGTTTTCAAAAACTCCAAACATAAGTGCGCGCGACGCAATGTTTATATTGCCAGAATATCCGTGTACTTTCGCATGATTACCGCGCTAAAAAGCAATATGACAATACAGTGGTAAAATTAAAAACATGTTTCCTTTCGACGAAAATAGCTAAATGAAATGTCAAAAATTGATGACTTAATATTAGCTTAAGCAAAAAGGTCGAAGATATTAAAACCAAATAAGTATTATTCGTGGAATGAAATTTATTGAAGTCATATTTTGACAGACGGTTGAACCATCAAAGGGGTTTCTCTCACCGTTTGTTTTGGAGCGTGAAGTTGTTGTTTTAGTAGTCTCGGGTCATCATTCTCACAGAACAGCCTTCCGTTTACGACGTTAAACCGGTCACCGGCGACAAGTTGGTTGTGACATGTCGTACATTTGAAACAGTCGAGGTGGTAAACTTTCCCCAAAACTTTCATTACGAACTCTGTGGCGGGAATTAACTTGGCGCACACGGCGCATGCTCCGCTGGAGCCATACAACCTGAAAAGCAATAAGAGCAAATGCCAAATGAGATCGTAGCGCGGATCTGATAACGCAGGATTTAATATGTTCTAAGTAATTAGAGATAAAAGCGTATAAAGCCAATATTTGGAATAGCGATAAATTGTTCTTCACGGGCCCATTCAATTTGTCGCCTTTAATACAGTAGACATGTTAACTCGCCTTGCATGGCATATTAAAAATCTTGTTTATTAAAATGAAAAATACTCGTCAAGTGAAATGGCCTGGCTTTTGTGTGCCAATTTCGGAGGGTCTTCGCTATTTTGCCACAGCACTGCGAATTAAGGAACAAATGAAGTAAATCGCCTTTCGTAGGTGAAATATTACCACGTTAATGAGTTTTGAGGTTATTTGGAACTACTAATACCAGGCATTCTCTGTAGCCTTTATAATCTATGTTATTAATTGCACTTTCATAATGGAAGAAATATTACATTGCCTAAAATGTATGCAAAATCCCACTGGTGACATGAGACAAAATAATGGAGAGAGAAAAAATATAATAGAAGATAAAGGCCACTTAAGAAGGAATTTCAAAACACGAGGAAACGTGACTGCCGAAAGAAAAGGACGAAACATGGTCAACATTCGATACGGAAAGCAAAAAATATATATTGCCTGGCTTAAAACTAGTCAATATACACAACTTCATCACGACAAATTTAAAGGAACAAAATAGATCATTACATGATGAGCTTGTCACACAAAATAAAAATACCCCCAAAACAAACTTAACTTGAAGCAATAACATAACAAATCGAGTAGAGCGGACGAAAATGAATAAAAGAAATTTCGCTTACTTTACGTAGTCGGTTTTACAGAGAATCATTCCGCCTTTGGAGTAGCACGACGTCCCGACTTCCCCCAGTCTTACATTACAGCAGGAACATTTGAGGCAATTAACGTGCCAATACTGGTCCAAAGCGAGGAGAAGAAAGCGATCCAAGATTTTTTCGCCGCATCCTCCACAGCTTCGAATTCCCCCTTGAAGACATCGACCTGAAGCGGAGAATACGAGCACGAAATTAGAACGAAAGAGAAAGTAAAAATATCACCGGCGCGGCAGTTTGCGCTATTTCTTTATCGTAAATTCAGCGTTCCGTACAACACGCAAAATCGCGCTTTCCGGTTTCTATTTTGCGCGCCGTCGAAGGAACACGTTTCAATTCAACCGAGCATAAATTGTTCGAACTCACCGTTGTTAGTGTTCGCGTTGTCCATTTTATTTTGCGGCGGAAATTTCAGCAGGCCTTTCCTTACTCGTGCGGTCGCGTTGTTAGCCTTTGTGACACTGAGTCCGAATTAGGCAGGGGTCGTTGTTTGTTAAAACAACTCGGGTAACAGCGTACGTTATTCAAAACATTCATCATATGACAGGGAATTAAGCCTAATCAATTCCACATCAAATCAGCTTCAAACCCTAAATGACCAGGACACAATTAGTTGTCATCAACTGAGAGATGTTGCCATTACGCGCACGATGAAACCGCTTCTGATTGGCTGCTTCTTTTAATAAGACAGCAGTTAAGTCATCTACACCCCGTGTATCGCTTGCAGTAATTACTAAGCCGATACGCTTTAGCCTTCGAAGTTTAATTAAGTCACGTGAGCCCTGGCAATTATAGCTCTTGTGGCTTTTTTTTTTGTGGGGAAGCACTTGTTATTGGGAACGTGGCGAGAAAGTAATGAAATTTTCCCTTGTTTATAGCGCTCCCTGCTGGCAATTCCGTCGAGATATATCAGACAAGAAATTCGCGCAAAAAACGAAGCAGCCCAGATCGGATGTCGCAAAAGGAATACCCAAATAGATCTTTCCATTCTTCTCCAGGCAGGCAATTTATTTAAGTCCCGAATCACTTGAAAGGGTCATTTGTTACGAATACAATTGCAAGTAAACGGAATGCAATTAACAAACTGACAACGAATAACCCGCCGAACATCTGTCTAAAAGCAAATTAAACAACGTCGGCTCGACCAATCACAGGTTAATACGCAGCACTCCAGCGAATTGCGGAGACGTGAACCAATATAGCCCAAAGGAATCATAGTGCTATTCATTACCACTAATATGATGCGTTGCCTAATTATAAAAGCAATTGAAATGTTTGCTCGCTTTGAAGAACCCATTATTGCGTTTTAGCTGAGTTAAATAGCCGAATGGCGCGCATGCTCGCAAACAGAACCACATGAATTTCATGTCCATCGTACGAAAACTTCTCCGCTTTTCTCTCGAAATTAAGGCATTCGAAGACCCAAGATCGGCTTCTACACGACTCGGAACCACACCAGGCAGTTGCCACATGTTCTTGTGGCAGATAAGATAAATGGCAAATTGGCTTGTCATGGTTATAGCAATAAATTGCTCGCGGCGGGACAGAGACTGGAGACGTATCTTTCACAAAACGCCGAACGCATCAGGGTTCCTTGGTCCGAGTTATTAAATTTTTGGGCCGCGTTGGTATACACAGTTAGACGTTGTTAGCCTTTTTATTGTCATTATTTCATTCAAATTGATGGCTTAGCCAAATGTGTTTTTGTGTTCCGTTTTACTTTGGGCCGTGTTTCATTTGGCAGTCAATTTTGTCGACTTCCATGTCAAGCTAGACACTTATCATTGCAGTTCCTGATCAGTTATCATCCTTATTCCTTCCTTCCTTCTTTCATTTTGCTACAATTGACTGTGGCAGTTTCCCACGGGTTCATTTGTGTAATTTATCGGACGACCCGAAGTTTACATAAGGCGGGACAATGCTTGTCTTCTCGTATTCTGTCTATACTTGTCACCGAGTGACGGTGTTTACACTCGCTCCTTGTGTGTGTGTGTGTGTTTTACATCACCTCGGTCTGTAGATGAGCTTTTTTTTTCTGCCAGCCCGCTTACTTAAGCTCTAAGATCATCCTGACAAGCGCTTTCTAAATTAAAAACTTGAGTTTAGACGAACGCCTCGTCAATTAGGACGTACACAAGAGCTTTTCAGACAACTGTAAAAACAAAAACATTGTAAATTAACTTAGCTTAAGACAGCCGTTCCCACGATTTGTGCTTTAATTCCGTAATCTCCGAATTCCTTTGAGCTAAAACTTTAATACCTCACTACATACATGAGTGGAATTGATCATTTCCCGAAACTGTCTATAACCTTCAGGAAAAAAGAGGAAAAAACTGACTGGCGCCGATGGTCAATCTCAAAGGCTTTTAATCCTGTCCCGTTATTAGAAGTTTAAGGGATTTTTCCATTTTCATTCCGGAGATTGAAAGAGTGATTTTAAGACCTAACTCCCTTAACAAGAGGCTGGATGTGATCTAAGAAGAGTAAAAATCGATATAGTTTTGGCTTTGTAAATAACTCTACGGGTGTCGTGAACTTCCAACTGCGTCGAAATTTTAATTGAATTCTTGTATAAACAATGAAATCCACGGCACGTGCCTATAACATCATCAGCAATGTTAATCCAGGACCTCTCTGTGAACGTGAATGCACGGAAGACATTAACAAGGCCTCCAGCGTGGGTTTAATATTCACTCAATTTTGCCTGGATACAGTTTAGCTTGGCAAAGCTCTCTGGCGACTGTTGGCTCGTTTGCGCCAAGCAAGTAGTATTTACATAAATAATTAAGTCTTTAGAACGTGTAAATACCGT
The DNA here is from genome assembly GCA_964020085.1 of Micromussa lordhowensis. NCBI lineage: Eukaryota > Metazoa > Cnidaria > Anthozoa > Scleractinia > Lobophylliidae > Micromussa > Micromussa lordhowensis. Next base: position 39,435,991 of record OZ026597.1, read on the forward strand.
CTTTATTGCGAGAGCAAACAGGGAAAACTAATTGTCCGTTGAAGGCATGTGATTGGTCAAAATCTGAAGTTTCTGTAATTATTGGCTAATAGATGTTCTGACTTTGGCGAGTGCGGTATAGCTAAGTATAATGGACTTTCATTGTTTCTTTTCCATTAGAGAAATTTAATCGCATGCTGACATCCTAGGGATTTTTTGCCTTCAAATAGCCGAAAGGAATAATGAACAGGCAATTAGAGTGCACGTGAAAAATTACATCGACGTAAAACACGCCAAGAAAAGCTATTAGTGTATCGGCAAGTTAATGGAGCGCCTCCCTATTTTTCTTTCCAACTGAGGGAAAAAAAAAGGTCCAGAAATGTTTTTTCTGGCATTACGAGATCAAAGCGCTCTGTTAAAATAAACAGTGCTTGTTTCACAATCTTTTAACACTTAACATTTCCACCTCATTTGGTGTGTCCAGTCTTAACTGAAATCTGCTAAAACATGAGTTAGATATTTCTTGTTGAATTGAAAAAGGCCAAAGGACGCTATATGGGTAAAAATAAATTTTCTCGATAAAATATATACAACATTCTGCCGCGATATCCGTTTCCTAACTAGCAGTAACACATTAATGAAAGTTGTTTTGTTAACGTTCTTTGTTCATAGGTATCAGCCAATGAGAAAACGTAGCAACAAGATACACTACATTAAACGTCAAAACTGATGCCAAGGGCCCTTGAGGTTCTTGCGAGCAATTTTCTCCTCGAAGTGTATACTTTCTGGTGTTAAAAGCCCCATTATGGCGACTACATACGTCAAAGAAAATAAATGTGGTGCCCTTAAGGCTGATGCTTGTCCAATTAACTCGAAATTTTGCCGCCCTAATGGATCTTGAGTTAATGGCTTGGCTAACACGCGGTGATATAGTACTCCGGTTCGAGCTTGACGAAAAAAAACTGATATGCCTTTGCAGTACAACCGCTGCCGCAAAACCTTATATCGAAAGTGCTGCTAATTCTGTTTAAAACGCGCGCTGGCTACATTGGCCCAGAAAATCAACCAGGTTGCTATTAACAACGGGTTTTCGAGACTCTTCTATCTTGTTGATTGGTTTTTGAGTGCGGTCTTTCCCGTGCCGAATTTAGAGGATGATAAAGCGTATTGCGTTTTTTTTTTTAATAAGAAATTCCGAAGATTGGAATATTATTTCAGTCACTATATGACAGGTAAAGCAAAGCCTCTTTAGGAACTTGATGTCCCTAAACCGTTCGCGAATTGCCGCGGTTTCGAGCCTGACTTGTGTTCAAAGTGGCCTCTCTCGGTTCAGTCGCTGACACTAATAAGCCTTTAATGTTGTGTCGGTTGTGGAAGTTATGATTCGAAACTTAATAGGATCTTTATAGCATCTGTAAAGGAAGCCGCATTTAGCGTTTTGTTTCTTTTCTATTTTACAAACGAGCGATTGATACAAATAAAAGAATGAAGAAGTATAGATGGCGCTTTACTATTATGTTAATTTTAAGTCATGGTTGCTACATTATAGCAGCTTTAAGCTTATCTAATTCAGCCGTAGTGATTCGTTCTAATATCTCGCTTTTCCTGCCAAGGTAATGTAATTTCAAAGCTTACCTTCTGCGAAGTCATGTACATCGTCCATGTCGCTTGGAGTCGACTTTCGTTACTTTGTGAAACTTGTATCAACGACGAAGGGAAATTCTGTCCAATTCAGCGGAGCGCACGTTGGGACACAAAGCGCACACGAGATCAGCGATATCAAAATGGCGCCAACGAACAACCTGCCTTATTCTTATTCATTGGCTATTAAAAGGCGTTTTAAGACACTTCAATTGCAAACTGGTTTGATGACATGTCGACTCCCTGCCCTACACATGGCACTTAAAACCTCTATTAATTAACAACTCGCCCGTGATATTCGTTCTCAAGGCATTATTTGCATGCAAATTAGCCAAAAGGACAACACAGCTGCGAACAGCGTATATTTTGATGGGCTAGGCCAAGACTAAGATGCCAGTTTGTTGTGTGTCGAATAAATTTTCACGGCAATGTTAAACTGAAGGCAAGACATACGGAACTACTAAGAAATATTGTACACTGTGACAGAAGTGAAATACCACATATGCGAGGAGACTGAATGAAGCTTTGAACAAAATATATATTCCCCAGTTTTAATTAAGTATCCATTAGGAAAAGTTCCGCATTGCCCTTGGTAATTCAAACTAGTATGTTCTACAAGCACTAATAAACAAAACTCCATTATTTATAGCAAGAGGCCTTAAGTAAAAAAGGACACATTAGTTTTTTTTGTCCTATTTTTGGGAGTTTGAAAGGCTTAAAAAAACCAACATGGGAGAAAAACAATAAAGATAATAACTTTCTACCTAGGAAACGATTACGAGCTATTTCTTACTGAATTAAAAAAAAAAACATATATTGCATATATTTCCTAACCTGCTCGTCTTATGTGTTGTTTGTAGGCGACGGCAAGTATGTCGAATGAAGATAGCCTCCATCAAGCAAATATCCCTTATCTAAAGAGCGTTACAGGAGTTACAGTGTAAACGTCGAGTCGACAAAAAAAGTCTATTTGGTTTTTGCCACTGACTGTGCAACTTTTACAATATTGAACAAACTCTCTCTTTATTTATTTAACTCAGTTCAATACAAGCCAATGCGAACAATGCGAATGGGTTGATAGAGCCCAAACGGCGCTCGGTGAAGAAATAATAAATGAGGATTAAACTAAGCACACGTAAATCGAGCTGAATACGTCACTTGTGTCTTTTTAAACCAGGCTACCGGACAAAGAAATGTGGTTAAAGCTGAATTTTTGCACCGCAGCTGTTGTCGGCCCAGACATCGGTGTTTAAAAGTTATTTATCTTATTATTTTTTTTTCCCTCAAAACATAAACATACGCCATCAGTCAACCGGGTAATTCGAACTTAAGACATGATGCAACGGTACCTTGCTAAATTCTCCCAACCCGTGCTGTAAAGAGGTGTGAAGACACCTAAGGAGAATTCTATCTTGACATCAAGGCTTGAAGCGCTTCAAACTTATTAGTGTTATCGTTACTTGGATGGTTTTGGATATACTCACTTTTGAACAACGTATTTCCCCTCTTTGCGTACCTCCGCTCTATCTTCCTCAGAGGGTAAACAGGCATGCCACAATCTCCAACCTCTGTTTTGTTTTTTATTATTCCCACAAGTCTATTAATGATTTGCAAAAGAAATCCCCCACCCCCCGTTTCACTCCCCCTGCTTCCCTGCACTCGAAACCAAATAAACCTCCGATAGCTCCATAGAGAAGAGATTTGTCGTCTCATTTTCGGTTTAAATTATAATTGCATTTTTGGGGCGTTTAATTCACATAGTTAAAAATATTTGTACATATATCTTTTAATCTGGCGTTTTAAAGTAGGTCATTTTGGTACCGGAAATGCGTTAAATTTTTCCCTGACTTGCGAATATAAGGAGGAATCAAGAGTATAATGATGATGAAAGTGACCTTTAAGGGCTCGTAAAAATATTGATCCCCAATGAAAACATTTTAGCGAGAATAAACGTGGTTTTCAATTGAGTTAAGTTGAAGTGTCGTTCCATCAATCAGTCTCCGGCTTATGAAGTATGAATTTAATTTATGACTGACAGAGATGAGAGATTTTTTTCGACTATTTCCTTGCACTAGTAATTTGAAGAAAGAATAAACTAACCACCAGCAACATTTGTCATTTAACGTGTGCTCTTAAAAAAAGCCACTTGAATGAAAGAGCTAAAAGACTACACGAAAATAAAGAAAGATACATGGGATTGTTCGGAGAGAGTCCGCCTTTCAGATGAGTTCCATACCACTGTAGGTTTGATTTTTTATTTTTTGTGTTCATTTTCAGGAATCGTTGGATATTCGTCATTTTGTCTCGAAATTGCTTCATATTTATTTTCATCCCATCGTTGTGAATTTAATAGGACGTAAAAGACAATGTCTTGTCGTTAATGGTTTTCCTCCTTCTGGTCACCAGTTGAGTTGACAACAAGGTAGAGGGAGTCGATATTGATCACTCATCGCATGGAAAACTCAGTGGCTTAATGGTTTTTGCTGGTTCTGCGTTGGAATAAAGATCTTAGCCCTCTGGGCAAGACTCTTTCTTCAGACAGACGTTACCTGCCATCCCATTCCAGATGTCGGGTAGAACTTCAACATAAACACAAACACGCGAAAAAGACTTCCTTTGAGTGTTAAATTATTAACTTATCTCTAAACCGCCTCGTGATCAGCGCTTGTTTAGAGACTTCCTACTCAAATATTTACTCTCAACTCGCCAAAAACCTCTTCTAGTATGCAACGGAGCATGCGCAATTCCAAAACACTTTCCACTCAACTGTGAAGTGAAACTCCTTTATGCGAATTAAAGTAGGAAAAAATGTGATTTCACGACAATTTCTCCTAATCAAAATTAAACAAGTTCTGTATAGAGGTGAGGAGAATTTATATGCTGTTATTGACACAAAATATCTCACCAGACCTCACATATTCATTGTATCACCGCCTTTGGGGTTAATTGATTTCTGCTCCGAGAGAACGACAGCACAAAAAAAAAAAGGAATTATACAATGCTACGAAATCAAAATTTTGCTGTTAAAACGCTTTTAGATTTTCTTCGCTATCTTATAACTCACTTGTGCTGACTGGTCTTCGGAGATAACTGGATTTCTCATTATCTTATCTTAGGTATTCCTGATCTTATTTGCAAAAGCTCTATGTGAAAAGACAGGCTTGTCGTCGTGTGAAGGGTAATTTTCAAGCTGTGTCAGAATTCTTTCAGAAGCAAACCCTTCTACTAACAAAAAAGTCTTCAGAAAGCTGTTCTATAATACAAAGCGCGTGCTTATAAAGATGATCAGCGCATTCTTGATTCTGTTTCGTTTCAGTAGCTGACGGCCTATTTAGTGAAGTGAGCCATTCCGGTGACTGGTATGTGGTCGGTGTTAGTATTCTTGAGTAAAACTGTTATGCCCTATTTTATTATCGTTCCAAAACGATTTTAAGGCTCGCCGTTATCTTAAGCTCAAGCTACCCATATTAGATTTTTAGATATTTTGCTTCGCATGTACACCACATGGTTTCGCTTGCCAGTGGCTATACCCACCTTGCTTGGCATTTTGACACAGCACATCTTTGTTGTTTGTTAGCTCTTGCACCGAGCCTGTTTCACAAGACCTTTCGTTGTCTTCCTTCTTGTCCATCGTGTCCATATTTTATTTGTCCGTTTACAATTGTTGAGCGAAGTAGTCAGCGCTTTAAGATGTAGTACTATATATACTGAGACTATTAGCGGCGCCAACAGTCTATAAATATACAACCTGTAGATGTATATATACGTGTTTGTGTGTGTAAGTGTTATTAACGGGGAAACAATGCCCACGGGCAGTGTATACCAAAATGTCTGCGTCCGGAGACATGCTGCTTCTTTTCAGCTGCTTTCATCTGTTTTTAACACATGTTTGTGTGTTTTCAGCATTGCTCCAGGCGCCAAACGTATGATATATCGGATCAGTTCGCGAACAAGGTTGGCATACTTAAGTCGGATAGGCCGCCGACCGCATCAATTTCCCGCCATAACAGATGGCCTCGCCAGCAGATATCACAAGTCATGGGGTTTTTAACCAATGGCTTTTCTTTTGTTATAGAATTCCTATAATCTACACTTGTCAGTAGCGAAAGATAGCTCTTAGATCGTTTTGTTAAGGGGGTTCTTGGGTTGAATTACGCAGGGAAATCGTCTTTTTGCTCGTCTATCGGTTACCAGCCCTGAGGTGGTTAAGTTCTTGTTAATTAGAAAGCAGGTTTTAACTTTTTATTTTTGACTGACATTCACGGCACACCTGGCCAGGCTGATCTGTTTTGAAAACCGTGTTTAGATATTTTAGCATGCAAGCCGGTTCATCAACCAGAAAGCAGCTGTTTCTTAAAAGCACGAAAAATATTTCACCGTAGGCGAGTCTACAAATAAAGCGATCTTGACTATTTGAGGCAATTCAATTAACATATTTTCGTCATTAAAGAAAAACGTGTTTCGGCAGTTAAGTTGTGAGTTTTCGCGTGCTCTTTGTTAGCGAGCTGTGAGAAAAAAAAACAAACAAAATTTGAATTATGTTAAAGAAACCAATTCAATGGTTTTTAATTGTAAGCTTCCTTGGGAATATCTTTTTGCGACATCACGTAAATCCACAGCTTTTATTTAAAAAAAAACCATCTGACAAATACATTAACTCATGAAGAAAACATGGCTACATTTCATGCCCGCGTTTTCTTCACATCGAGATCGTTTCGCAGGCCAAACTGACCGCTGAAAAGCGTGAAAGCTTTTGCAAATTCTCAATCTCATTAAAGTTCCGCTGTGGCGAAAATCTAGTTTGTGATCGTGAGATCGTTCAGCTGAGGGGAGTAATCGCACGGGACAAGCTATCCGCCGCCAGTAGACTAAATCTTAATAAACTGCACCTGAGTAGGTTTGAAACAGAAGGACGCACTCAACGCCTGTCCTCCTTGACAGCGAACTTATAACTGGGTTGTATTCGAGAATGTTGTAGCTCAACCACATTTGTTTTTACATAACTTGCGTTTTACTGACTTGTTACTAACAAGTATATTGTTAAACCGCCTAGAATATATAGCTGTTTCAATTAAGGTTGTCCAGTACCCAAGCGCACAAACATATGCGACAGTACAGATGGGCCACATACACGGGTAGTGCCAGTTTTAGGCAGTTTGATTTGAGTTCATGGTACTTAATCACGTATACATAATCATGGTTTCTCTTCATTCCCGCAGAATACCGTGAACTTCGACCAAACAACCGCACGGTTTACTGCTAGCCATAATTTTTTTCTTCGCTGGAATTTTGGCGTACTTTCACCCCTCTCGACACAGCTGCAAATATATTTCTTTTTCAGTGACATTTATGGGGTAATAATAGAACTAATATCTATACAAGTGGTACACACACATCACCAAAGCATATCCGCGTTTCTAAGGTCTCCTGGACACTCCGAGACTTAAGTATACCCAAAATAATCTACTAGTGAATGAGTCCAATAACAAAACAACATTTTGTGTTTCTTTAAACAAGTAGACGTTTTTGTCCGATATTTAATCACACACACTCTAGTCAAAGACATGCAGGCACGAGTTTCATTTTCACACTGACATTTCTATCGACTTCATCCGTGCTTGCGGTTTTGGCTTTTCATATGCAAAGTTCAATTAAATGCTCAAATAATTAACAGCCTCTAAAGAAATTAGTGATAAAAATAGATCTCGCTACATTTATAACATAATAAGACAAAACGGATCAGAAGAAGCCTTATTAAAATTAGTGTTTTACTAGTTTCAAAAGCGACCTGTCTACAGCTGATCGAACTGAGCTCTCCGCAAAACTAGTTTGATATCAAAGAGGTTACCGTTTTGTTCAACGCCTAACAACAGGCATGGTTCCTACAGCATAAAGCGAACAAAAGTCTGGTACGCCTTAAAATAAATGCCAGAGAGCTGAAATGGAAAACAAATCGATCACTCGCCAGACAACAAAGGCAACGCTAGGAAACTTTGTTTAACCACCGGGACCTTTTTAAAAATATACTGAGGCTTTAAGTGAACAAAATTTTCATATAATCAAATACCAAAAAATGCGGCATTTAGTTTTGGTCGTAGGTGTAAAATTCATTGGAATTGTCAGAGATGCACCGCGGACCTCATGTACGTTTATTCCAGGATGTATACGTCACTGCTGCTAAGTTGTTAGATATGTACTTTTGTACATGAAACATTCTCACGCGCTATTGTCATTGTGTGTTTACTGCTTTACAATAGCTTTGCGGTACAAGCCAATGTTTTAAGGCATGCCTTCTGATCTAGCTGTTTGTCCCCAATTACACATCCAGCAAGTAATATATTAGGCCAACAACCTGCCAAACCTAATTCCCTTTCTAGCTCTCAGCAGGAGCTGGTCACGTGATTAATGCAGAGGGCTAGTGCCATATAGAACAGCGCGGTTAAAAGAAAAACTCAAGTGTAACGTCAAGAACTTGATTGATTCCCTCGTCAAAACTGTCAAGCTGATGCATTATCAGTTCTCGCAGTCGTAAAGCTTTCTAGATAACAGTAAAACACAGCTTAAGGACGCCAAATCGCGCGTGGTCGTTGGCCTTGGAATAGCCATTATTCAGAGAGACTCTGCAGATAGATATCTTAAGCAAGAAGGTTGCAAAAGTTATGAGGTTTATCGAAAAAGGCTAATCGGTTTTTCCACAAGTTTCTTACACATATTCAGATCAATTGAAAGAAAAAAAGAAAAACATTGGTTAATGTTTGCCTAAAGCTGCTACGAATTGAACGTGAGCACACACTAGCCGACAATAGCGCACGATTTCACGGTTAAATTACTCAGCTCTTTTGATGAAACACAGAATAGCGTTGGATTACTTATGCATAGACAAAATAAATTGATGTTTTTAACACGACAGCACTTTGCAGACAAAAGCTGCACAACGTGCACGACAGGTGCTAACGTACCACGGAGAGGCTAAGTGAAAATATCAAAATTCAAATTGTCTTCTCCTTTCGCAGATTGTTCCGAGAAACTTTTAGCAACTATTCGGCAAGTGCGCTCGTCGGTGATTCCATGTGACTTTTCGCTAAAAATATACAACAATGCAATTTGATTTGTCTCAAATGATAAATAGCTGCCTTAGTTTCTACACAGATACTGTTGTTGAAAAGAGCTGCTCTTTCAAACCGATACTCTCCGCTTGTAATGCAGTTTAGTCACATATAAATTAAATTAATATCTTTCCTCTCGGGAATGATGAATTTTCTGCTTCAAATTTAATAAAAGCAGCTAGGGGGATTAATGTTTAATGTATTATCCTCATCTTCTCACATGGTGTAAAGATAGAGCGATTATCCGCGCCGTGACACGAAGCCAGGAATGCTTGGTCACCTCTCTTGACACAAAAGCACATAAACATCGCAAATGAAATAACAGAAATGAGTATTTTTGTAGCAATTACAAGTTGAGAAATGTTTAAAGCTCTGTGTATAAGGAAAACCTTCTGTCAGAACCAGTGTATTTCCATCACAGATGGCCGCTTTCATGTATTTGCACCGAACATAACTCACTTTGAAGGCTTATCGTTGAACTCAGCATTTCATTTTTTTTATCGCGAACTCTCACTGAAGTGCTTGGTGTACAGTCCGGGCCGGTTCTGCCGTAGATAAGAGTTTGTTCCCCGATCGTGCGATAACTAACATGATCTACCTGTGTAATATTAATGTCAGCCATAAGCTAAGTCGTTCCCGTATCGTGGTGAATTACGAGATACGTCACACGGAACCTTCTAGACAACATTTTCCAATTAATTTGATGACAAGCTGTCGTAGGTTCGCAGTTGAACTATTACTAAAATAAGAAATGTAACGTTATCAAGCGATTTAACACGTAAACGAGTTTGCCCATGTTGTTAAAATTGTACCATGGCAAAATTGTAGTTCACGGTTTAATGGAATACACGTTTATCTCTGGGGAACAGGAAAACGACGTCTAAAATAACCCTGACTATCTTATCGGGGATAAAACACTTTTGCTGAACTTGCCTGGGCAAAACCTCACGTACGCAGTTTTACCCTAAAGCCTTAAGCCTGCCTCCAAAATGTTTCCCTGAAAGTTCAATCAGAAATTTGACCCACTTGATAGAGAGAAAACTCTTTTGTTGACATTTCGTGTTCTGATATTAGCAAATTTTTCTGTTATGTGCGGGTCAAGCCTATTAAACTTGCTACTTTAGAAGCAAAATACTCACTGATATCCGCACGAGCGACCACAGTAAAAAGGCGTGTATTTTTCAATTTCGACATTAAACATAGCGTATTTATTAACCCAATATTTACGTAACCATCTCGCGCAGGAGTGTTTCAGCACATCCTTTGCGTGGGTCATGCTTTCTGTTTAACTACTACCTACTGCAGGGCTTCATGAGACGTTAATTAAACCGCTGAAACTGGTCATGGCTTTTAATATCACCAAGTCAACGCCCCCTTGTAGTAAACCATTTATCATAAACTCAGTGAGGTGTTTTACCCTAGAGGAAGAAAGTTCCATTCCAATAGTTCGCCGACATTTTACTGTCGTTTTAATCACAACATTTTATCACTAGATAAGAGGTGTTTGTTTTCTCCACAGAGATTTTGTTAAAGCAAAACGAAACTCACTTGCTAGCGTGTTTGTACACCTACGCTGCGTTGTAATTAATCGTTGCCTTGACATCGGAGGATTCGGTCAAGCATGTTTAACACTTCGTAGCGTTTTAAACATGTTTGGCTCTTTACCGTTAGCTCGTAAGTGGTAATAAATTATTTCGTACACTTTGGAGGCGACCTTAAAAGCCGGTACCTCTCACGGGATATATCTCGAGGAAACCCGAAGTGGGCGTAAGACAGATATCGCAAACTAATCAAATAACTTTGTTTTTTCACTGATTGGAATATTGTCTTTAAACCCTTTTAGCACAGCGTGTTGCCAGCTCTCTCACTTACTATTAGTTAACGGGCTTTGGCGTCACACTCTTTAACAAAAAACTTCCTGCGATAAACAAAATGTATCCCGAGCTTTTGACAGTCATGGACGAATTGGGATTAATAAGCACTTTTTTGAACTAAAGGCTTCTCTCGAAACAGGATACGATAAAAAAGGGCGGATTTCTGTTAATATTTCCTCGGCGAGGTTCGCGACTTAGATACAAAAAATACGGAAGCTTTCTCTCGACTGGACGGTTCCTATTACATTAAAGTATTTTATCGCGTAGAAAATGCGCGCTTATCCCATAGCACCAGGTACCTCCGTAGTGACTATCTAAAATTTCGTACTACCAGTTCCCTGAGTGTCGAGGTCAACGCAACATATCTTAGTTGATTACTCTCTTTATTCTCAGCACCTACCTGACGGGGAATGTACCGAATATAGTAAGGAGAAAATAGGAACAGATCTAGTGCACTGAAGGCCCGGAAACAAGGCTGAATTGCAGGTTTGAAAGCACATTTGGAAAAGAACCATTTCAAGATAAAGATCGCTGTAGAGTTGCTTTTAGGCTAAGTGCACATTAAGGCAAACTATACCAGCTCTGAAAACAACGTGTTTTAATCTGAAATACAGCACTTAACTTTCGACAACTGTGAAAACAAACATAAGTCCCTTTTAAGCCGTAAAAGCATTGCTTTTAAAACCTTAGCCCAAAGTTTAATTAATGATCGCAAGCGTCCAAACAGTGTCCAAAGGCAGAGTGTATATCGCCCATAGAGCCCCGACCAAAAGTCCATACGGGTTTTATTGCATGGTTGTTTTATCTTGCTATTTTCTTGTTTTGTTTGAGTTCTGGATGTTTCCTTTGTAGTCGATATACAAGTAATTCACCATACTGAAAACATGGCAAATATTTTTCTTAGTGCCTCCATTAGCAATGAATATAATATTACCTTCTCTTTTACGCAGCGACACATTTTTAATCAACGTAACATTGTTATTTAAGTACACAATTGCTTGAAGCGCCCCGCCGCCATAATCTAACATTTTTAATATCTGCTGGTTGATAATTTCAATTTCGTGCTGTTAAAAGCGGTGTTATTAATCACACAAGTTTGATAGGAGAAAAAAAGAATTAAAATGTGTCTTGCTGATACACTAGAATAGCTCAAATGATTGCAAACGTCTTCTCGCAGCGTTTTTTAATAAATTCCCGTCCATTCAGACTGCGAAGTGTCAGAGAAATAGATTACTTGAAAAGCAAACACATAAGATTGAAAGGCAGGCAAAAACGTGCATCTTTTACGCCCATAAATGGCTTCTCTTTGCGAGAGAAAACGTTGTAAATGCAATTATTTGGCTGAAAATTCCACACACGAGCAGCCCTCAAGCCAATCGCAGGAGTTAGTTGTTATTGAAAATGTATACAATATTAAACTTCCATGCATGTTTAATTAATCCTCAGTCACAGCTTAATCAAAAAGGCCGTGTGTCGCCATCTTGTTGCTTGTTATGATGTGGTTTTAGCGCTAGGAGCAGAAAAACTCGTGAAAATATGTACAAAGTTTTCGTGCTTAAAACGTGTCGTTTCAAGGGGATTATTGCTCGTACGGAGATCAAATCAGAAAGCTTTCAAAGATATCAGCGAAATTTCAAATGATAAGTCTTATATTGGTAGGTCAGCCGGGAGTGAAAAATTGGTTTCACTTCGGCGCTTGGTTTGCGACAAGCTGCATATTAACAAGCGAGATGCTGTCATCGAAAATATCAGCTTCTGGGAAGATAGCATTACTGCTAAATTACAATTCGCCGTCTGTTATCACTGAACTATCACTTCTTACCGTTTATTTCAGCAGACATCGCTCGGAGCTTGAATTTTTCTCGGTCGCCGTTTGCTGTCAGAACTTGACTGATCTGTGTGTATCCGTCCGTTTCAACACTGCGGAAGCAATAAATGAATGCGATCTGAAGCTTGCAAAAAAGAAAGCATGAGAGATTCATTAGCGTAGAAAGGCTTAGTAATATTGCAATAAACTTTGTGAATCTGTGATGGGTCCAGTATTCTATGCTCACCCTTTCAGTGTCGGCTGCTTCGAGACTTGGCGCGAGCGCTCCGCGCGAGGACCTTGACAAAGTGGGTTCGATTTTGAATTTGAGCCCTCTTGCAAAACAATCGTGCGGAGAAGTTGGGAAATTTGATAAAAGTAAAAGCTACTCTTACGTTATCAAAGATGCCCCCACAAGGAGATTAGCATAACACTAATGAAATTTTATTAAATTGAATGCAGTGTATACTATTGATTAGGCCATGTTCCTTACTTTTCAAATAGCCTTTTAATTATTTAACCGGATCTGACCACAAACCCATGTAAATTGAAAACTGCCTCGGGAGCTGTCGCTAATTACGAATACCAAAAACAATTGTTTTTCGTTTCTTTTCGAACAAAATTAAACGGAGTTTCGCGCTAACGAACAATGATCACAATGCAGTCGATTAATCCTCTTTGAGGTGCAGAGTGTAGATGGCAAGTTAGTTAAGGAATTACCCACATCTTTGGACAGACTCTGCGACTGGGGCATACGCGATAAAGTGTTCGCTCGCTTGCGTTCAATTACACCCCATTCTTTAATTGAAATGTATAAATAACACTTAAATCTCCTAAGAAGCAGAGGTAAATATCGTATTTCTTTACACGTTCCTTCATTAACACAGAAGCATTAAAGTTCTTTTTGACAAGAGAGATAAAAGTTGCCCAGACATTTGAGACCTTTCTAGTGATAAGAACTCCCAGAAAGAAATTATCAAACATAACTGATAACCGCGTCGCTTTGGGCTGGTTCCATTTTGCGTTGTTTAATTAATCCTGACAAAAATAAGCCATTTACTATTTTTCTGTTCTCACTTGTTAATTACCTGATGGCTGGCCAACCTTTCGCGAGTTCAGTAGAAAGGGAAATTAAAATTTTTGCTGGCTTGCTGTGGCACGTTCATCAATCGACGCTTTCCAATTACAAACCGCGAAATGAAGATCTTGTTTGTTTTGTTTTCCGTTCGCTACAGCTCAATTTGCTTTATCGTTCGCCAACCCAAGACCTGGCAATTTTGGTCTTAATTGAAAAATAAAAGCGAAAAGAAGTTTGACGTTCGTCAAAATTTATCACGAGCTCTTGTTTACTTTTCAGCTCTTATAAAGTGTGTTTCGCTGTCCAGAGTTGCGACCTTTGTGAATGTACAACCATACAGTTCGTTTCGGGGTTAAATCACACTCCCGCGAAAATGTATTTCGCTTTGTTCGCTCAGGTATTGTTAATTTGGTCTGAGGACAAGGAGAATGAATTTTATAGTAATGAGAAAAAAAATTCATAGTGTAATATGTTGAAAGCCTTCATGCCATTAACAGAATAGCGCTTTTATTCCTATCCCTGGTCAACGTTTCCCTCGTTAACAATTAACATGTTTCGCGGGTAAACTTGCAAGCAGACAAAGCTACAATACGCACTCTAGGTATAAACAGTTGAAGCCAACCTGTTGTAAGGGTGGCTTTCCTTTTCTTTTGACACAAACTGAAAGGTTTCACTTACCAAGAACAAGCCTTATTTTTGTCATTGTTAGATGGCTAAAAGCCTTTGGTTTAAAATATTTCACTGATCTGTGTTACATTTAAGATAGGTATCCACAGCGAAAGAGACAGTGAAGAGAGAAAGACTCCCTTGTTTGCCGTCAAAAAGACTTATTTATTTGAGCCTTAAGCTCGATGTTGTATTAATTTTCACTTTCTATGGCAAGATAACATCAGATGGGCAAATGCAATTTAATTCTGACATTTCTCAATTGGCTCGACAATTAATGGATTTCCTGGTGACACAGTACGGCTCAAACTTGTTAATTCCTCTGAGTGCGTCGTCAGAATTCATTTTTCCGAAATGAGAAAAATATATATATGGCAGGGGGTAAAATGAAATTATATTTGCTAAGAGCATACGGAGTTCTGTCAAGGGTTCTTTGTCATTAATACCCTTTAACTGATGAAATTAATAAATGGAATTTATTTTATCGCTATTTTGGTGAGAATGTAAAACAATTATTTCACATTAACATGCTTTTATGGAAATAACGTTGTATTATTATAAGATGACAAAGGGGAACGTGCTACATTCGAAATATTTTCTTCTGCTAAAATACACTTTAACTCTTGGACCGGATCTCGTTTAGAAAGAGGCTGCTGTCGCCTTTAGAAAGAAACAATTGACGGGAAAAATAATCTTTCACTTTTTAATGTTAAGAGCGCGACAGAAATTTTAATTTTGGTGATTATGGGCCAACATTTTCTATGATTGCGTTTTGCTTCAGGAAAAAACCCTTAATATTAGAATCCGGCTTAGATTCATAAAATCCAAAACTCTGCTAGATGAAAATCTTGTACACATGTACATGTATTTACATGTACATGTACACATATTTTAAGAATAGAAAATTTGCGCTTAATATACTGAATTGATCAGGCAGCTATTAAGACATTTTTTTCAGTTCTGGCAGAACCTTTTAAATTGAAAGGGTGTCGACAGACTGTCAAAAATTTCATCTGGTTTCCGAGGTTAATTAGTTAAATATGAATTTCTTTCGATGCCAGAAAACGAAAAATAAGCTGTAAAGAATTTTAAGGTGAAGACCACCTCTCTTTCCTCTTGCTACGGGTTTTCACACTGAACTGAATCAAATCGTCATGTCTGAAAGAAAATTTGAGGCTTCTCCACAAAACGACGCGCTCGATCGATCGTAATAAGTAAACAAGCTCATAATTCCTAATGCCAGAAAGACAAATTTTTCCTCTTTTGAATTTGTTTTTAACGCCGAATCGCATCAATTTTTTCTGAGAGACACGATCTCTTTAAATCCTAGAAAGAATATAATTAAAGAATTGTACAATTAACCTATTTGCCTAAGGTCTAATTGTAAGCCACTTACCTGAAGTCTAACGGTAGTGAAAATATTAACGACAAATTTACAATTTCGCTCTAATCAAATGCGAGTGTTAATTTCTTAAAACAATAAGAGGTACCATTAAGAGGATGGTTTTGTCGTCGTTAAACTTGATTAATGACAACGTGCGTCATCGTAAACTGTCCGGAAAGACAATCAAAGATTCCTAAAATGTCTCCTGAAGCACTACTTTTGTGATTGTGGAAGTTCTTTCGGCAACTTTTTAGTGATCTGTATTCCTTTTGTCTTAAAATTATCCGTTTTATAGCAGTTCGATTGATCATGTTTACGATAAAGCAAAGCATTTTCCGTTTGCGAAGCTGATGTCAGCCTGATGGCGGCTCATCAAGCAGCACAAAAGGTAAAATTTGTACCAATCCAAACGGATCATGGGACTTAATTGTTCATGGGCGCCAGCGGTCATCTTCCTTGATGTGTAATGAATTTATTCCGGAAAAAAAATGACTTGAAGTGAATCTAACTGAATTCAAACTAGAATTCCACTAGCATCGCATACAAAACTACGCTTCGAAGAAAAACTACACCATGTGGTGATCACGTGACAACAATCAATAAGTTAATATAAAATAATTGAGAACCCTCTGAATTCCGCACAAAATAAGCTGATAGTGACCCCCAAGTCAATAGTAAAATACTTGCTTAGGAACAACAAACACTGGGTCATGGTTGAAAAGTGGACTTCTTTTATTACTATTATTATTATTTTTTTCTCTGAAGTGATCCTGATTTTACCAAGCTAGCCATTAAGCCAAAAGCAATGTACAGAATGACATTACGCCGTTCGAAATCTGCATTGCGAAATAGTCCATAGAGTAATTACTGACGATAAAAAAATACCCACGCCTTTTACCTATTAGCAGAACAGATGGTTACTTGAAGCTTTGATCATATGCACCTTGAACGTTTCATTTGAGGGTTAGACACCACAACTTTCGGGGCTCAGTCCCGTTTTCCGTAGCATGAAGCCAGACCAAGTGTATTGTGCACCCCCTTCCCTCCCCTACCTACCCCATGTTGCGGTTGCTAGTCCCATCGAAGGTTACCCATTAGGAGTTCTCGGAAGCATTTTCCTGGTAGGAAGTTCAACGCCTTATTAACCAATCAACCCCTGCACCTCCGATTTTTTGTGCAGTGGGCCCAAGACAATATATTTTTATGCTGAATGATGAGGTTCTGATTCTTTTCTGCTTCATAAATTTATTTCCATTGCACTGAAATAGAGAAAAAAATGTTGCTTGAGAGAAACTTATGCTATGCCAGGGAGGGTTCAGCTGAAGGACCAAAATTTCACCAAAAATTCTAGCGAATTAATGCCTTTCCTGAAATCCAAAGATAAGAAATTAAAACTTTCTTTTTCCTTTATTAATGTTGCTTTTCCAAATGTAGGGGTAATTGGAAAAAGGCAATTTCAATGAGGCAGAAACTAATTGGAAGATTGAGTATTTTGTGGTATTGTGGAAGAAAACAAATTAGGAAGAAGACATCAGGATAATGAGCACATCACAACAGATGGCTTTTCACGAGATATATTTATGGTTTTAAACTCACTGATGCATCGTACAAAAAAAAAAAGAAAATTCTTCCTGAGTTCAAAGACTCAGATTGCATTTTTTAAAAAATCAGGATGCATGTGCTGAGTAAATTGAACCAAAGGCAGCAATTATCATTATTGTTTTGGCCAGCTGTATCTAATTAAATAAACTCATTTTCGCAGCAAAGTATTTAAAAATTGATTCCCATTCTACAGGAAAAATAATCGACGAAAAATGACTGAGCGGCAAATAGTTTTTGTTACTTTTCTTATTGCGCCCCATTACCGCGAATCGCTTTTGTTATCTTAGTCCAATTATAACCTTTGTTTTATCAGTTTCATCGAATCCCCGCTGACAGGCGAGGCAAAGGTCTCCCTTATTAAAAACACACAAACATTATTTTAATTCATAGAAAAGTGTAATTTGCCAAGCCATTCAAAGCAATGATAGTTTGATTGATTCCAAACTGTTCTAAGTCAAATATATATTCCTAATCATCTTTCTACGAAAAAGAGTAGTTTGGATTTGGAGTTAAATTAGTTGAATGCCCAGTTCCTGCAGGTGTTACACACTTGCAAGGAATCATGGTGTTGCACGCGTGCAGGGAATCATGGTGTTACACGCTTGCAAGGTATCATGGTGTTGCACGATTGCAAGGAATCATGGTGTTGCACGCCTGCAGGGAATCATGGTGTTGCACGCCTGCAGGGAATCATGGTATTGCACGCCTCCAGGGAATCACTTTTTCAACACATATCAACTGACATATACCATGATTCCATAAAAGAGAGTACCTTGGCATTGGGTGAATCGAACCATAGGTTGCCATCCCAACAATCTATGCAACTAATCAGGAGAAATAGCTCTGCGCTTGCAGAAACGTCCTAATATCCAAACAAACGCCATCTTGGCGATTTTCTTGATCTTTCAATAGATGACTCAAAACGAGAGATAATGCTCAAAACGAATCGAATCAATAATATAATACCAGAAAGTCCTAAACATATTAGTAGAAACGAAACAAAAATTCCAAATTTCAAACAACACGCCAGTGCCATGGAAGTATCATGTTCAGGAAGTGCTAAACACATTTAACTGCACGAAAGATGAATATAGGTAATTCAAACAAGAAATTACAACTTTCGAAAAGCACACCTGTGCCATGGAAGCATCAAGTGAAGCAAAAGGACATTTCATACCAAATTGTTTGCAGATAAATTCTGCTACAGTCGCAAAGTTTGGCAGCTTTTAATTAAATATTGAATGTTTTATATTGACGATTTGAGCACAGACACTTTCGGCACTCCCCCCCACCCCCACCTCCCCTCTCTCCAGTCTAAATAGGTTAAACCAACTCAGACTTCATGGGTCTGACTTGATTCGAAGATCAGAAGCTGGAGGTCTAAGTATTGACTTGGACGAAAAATAATAAAATCGTGTTCCTTTATTTCTTTGATGCGATTGCCGAGACAGAAGTACCATCATCATCATCATCATCATCATTTCTCATGGCGCCAGTAGGCGCATAAGGCCGTGACAGAAGTACCATGCATTTAGGAAATAGAAACATAGGTACTGTGTTCGTTCTATTTGCGAGAACTAGAAATACTGTAGGAACCGGCCGCTTCTTTGCGTTTTCAAAGTATCTGCGACGCGGATTTAGATAAAGTTATGAACGATTAGTAGATTTCTATACGTGATAGTTAGGCTGTGCCCTTGTCAACTATCACGCGATAGAATTCTCGTCGAGCTCATAATCTAATTGTTAAATTGAAACACGATTTTAAACCAGTCAGCACGCGTGTTTTCTGTGGGCTATTTTTCCAATGCATCGTACATCTACTTTATAGTCGTAGCTGGGAATGGAAATTTGATGGTATTATTTTCAGTCCGTCTGTAATGACTGAATGATATCAAACTTTGTCCTTTTTGGGCGGAAGACATAACGTCTCGGAGATATGTGGAAACAGAAGATATCGCAAATCATGTGAGTGACTTATATTATTCTTGAAAATGACCAGATAGTAAATCAAACAACTAAAAATGATCAATCAAAAACACGCCTATTATGGCATTTTGTATAAAATCACCTCAAAAAATGTATTTTCGATGTTTGCTTGCTTTCAGGCCCCTGTTCAATACAACAAAGTTACCATGGTTTGCATTGTTTAGATGTTTCCTCATGTGAGAGATAGCCTGCTTGGTCGCTACCTGGGTGATAAGCATTTTTTCTTTTTCTTACATCCGTTATACTTGTGCAAATGGCTAACCTCGTGATATTTTGATGTGAACTGGATCTAGAAGCAAAGATATCGTGGACTTTGATAGTATAACTTGCAAGGCAATACAGAGAAGGTTCAAAGAATAAAAGAACAGGTAATTAAACATAGTGGTGGAAACCTGAGAATTGACTACAAGAACAAGGAAGACTTGTGTCAAAGGTAGGGGTAAACAGCGAAACAGAAGTCGTTTACCTCTACGAAAGAATTTGAAACACGAAAGATAGTATCGCTGGCAAATAGTTTTATTACAACTTCGCTTAGGACCAGCCCTCAGTATAGGACACCTAAAGCACGTCAGTTAATTATTTCGTTCGTTCGTTTCTATCCCCCTTTTTTGTGGTTGGAGTTCTATTCCTTTCTTCCAGCCGACTGCAGCCACACTAAGACACAAACAATAACCACAATAACAAGAAATGGTTATAAATTGGGAGTGGCTTTAGGCGGGCACGTGAACTTCCAATGTTTAGCTCGTGATGTCGAATGTTCTCCATTTATTGAAAACCGTCAAGCTCTACAACTGTTAAAAAAATAACTTAATTTAGTGATTTAACAATAGACATAAGTTTGCCAATGAATGAACTCTGTAATGGATCAATTACCCTCGATTCTTCTATTTCTTTAAGAAAAGCCTGAAGTTTACCAAATACGGTATGCACTCGCTATACGCATTCCGTTCTGGGCTAGTCGCTTCCATATTGGTTCTCCTCTCCCAAGAGAGTCAATATCTCGTTGTCTGTCGGTTTGTAACGACAATTTTTAATTCGTTACAAACCCACAGACAACGTGATATTGACTTTCGCGGGATCAATCTATTATTAGTTAGGTTATTTTGAAAATAACTTAACTATTAATAGATTGAAAATAATTATCACATTACGTGCGTTAGTTTCTCCCTTTGTTCATCCTTTGTTGGTAGAGCACATCAGAACGGCGAGATTGACTCTGAAGTTACATGTAATGTGTCCCTGAGTTTTCCTTTATGGACTTTAAGCATGCCATTTAGGACTACGTAGTCTCTTTCCAAATCCCTTTTAATTTCTTACATAATTTAAAAATTAAATAAAATAACTTTTTCTAGCAATACCGTTGTA
Organism: Micromussa lordhowensis; assembly: GCA_964020085.1. Taxonomy (NCBI): domain Eukaryota; kingdom Metazoa; phylum Cnidaria; class Anthozoa; order Scleractinia; family Lobophylliidae; genus Micromussa; species Micromussa lordhowensis. Next base: position 39,456,479 of record OZ026597.1, read on the forward strand.
ATCACTTAATAACCAGGGACATCAAAATTTATACTGCAGCAATTAGACAGATGGCGCTCACGTTTTGTTTTAATGAACAAATTAGGATCGCGATATCGTATTCTAATTGCATGTAATTAATACCTTTTAATAGTTGTTTATTATAAACTTGATACGTTGTCTCTTAACTAAAGGGATGAGTTATTTTTTTCAAGTTTTCAAGTTACTCGAGAACACTCACACACTGATTGAGACTTTCGAGTCTTTGCTTTGCACTCTTTACAAGTGTTTACGGCCAATGGAATTGGTTTCTCATTAACACTACGACCTCCGACGTCTGCCTCACCCAGCATGCGTTTATTTTCATAGTCAATTAAAGAGAAAATATTAGTTGGTGTGTAATTATTGCCGTCGGGGTTAGACATTCTACGTTTGTTTTCTTCTCGAAATTAAACATTTGGCGCCTCGCAAATATTGAGATCCTTGTTGTTAGTTCTTCTTATAATCAATTTTGTAGCCAAAGAAGATGATACGTCTGTCGTTTTTCAGTCTTTGATCCATCCTTCTTAGCGTTAAAATTATAAGCCTTTTTCATGTCAACTACAAATTTGAATTTCAAATTGTCTATTTTTCGTAACGTTGTTTTGTCTAGAGGTTTAAATATTTGAACTATTTGCTCATTAGAAGGAATTGGAGGTCTGCTTGAGTAGGTTTTAGAGTGTGTTTAGAATGTGGTCACATTTCATTGTTTTTAGTCTGTCCTTGAATCAAAAGTGTCCACGTTTGATATCGTCAGTCTCAATTAGCCACTGCTTGAAAAAATATCACATGCCTGCGTTGTACTTCTTAGCAATTAACCACAATATCATTTTAAAAAATGAAATCAAAGAGAATCTTAAGGTCAGTTAGACAATCGTCTGTACTAATAATATATGCGCCAAGAATGTGTGTCCAAACTAATGAAGTAATTTTCGAGGAAATCTACCAAAACGTGTCTTTAGAATCGACCATTGTATATTACAGACATCCACACGATGACACTACCATTCCACCATACTCTGTTAGCGCGATCGATCTGTCGCTTGCCTGATATAATACACTAATAGAATGCAGTTTGGTAGGAGCACATAATGGGGATGGAATCCGACCATCCAGTCTGTGAAGGATGCTTTGCAAAATGGCGTGATTAGTCGGTTCTAGATGCATGTCTAGAACGTGTGGACAGACTCCCTGACAGTAGTTGGCGGTATAACCACTCGGGGCAATAATCCAGTTCCACTTAAGCGTTTTGAATTGTACGTAAGCCCAACGGCGTTTACACCTATTCAGTGTACCTGAACGTCTTACACGGTTTCTCGCGGTCGTAGAGACGTTTTGCGAAACGTTCTCGTCGTCATCCTCTGGCACCATGCTATTATTGCAGTTTTTTAGAGTCTTTGACACTTTCAATGAGTTTGGAGTGTACGTTACCAAGAAAGGTGCCTTTCTCCCATGTGCTCCAATACGAAAATCTTTCGGAAAGGCCTTGACCCCATCTACTGTTAGACTCAAGCCAAAGTTTTCTTCAGGCTTATCTATCCAGAATTTAACTGCGGCCGTGACGTCCAAACTGATCCACCGGCCGACTTTCTCCTTGTAACTTACATGGTGGGAAGCAACAAGAACTCCATTGTTTCTGTTCTGGAAATTTTTTAGGCGAAGAACTCTGATTTTGAAATGCCCTTCTGTGTTTTGGCCCAGCGGTTTCTTCTTGTAAATCCTCAAATGTGCTTTCTTGACTTTCTCTCCAGCTGCTATGACAGACAAGTTGAAATAAAATCCATGATGTAGTGGCCCAATTTGCTCGCCATCTCCTGCGGCTGGAGACGAAGAAAACAAATATGAGAAAGCCTGTTGATATTTATTATTATTACGAAATGTTTTACGTCTAACAACTACGTTCCGTAACTTATGGGATTCTCTAAAGAGCACTTACGTTCTCGGAAAAACACTCTTACTATGTCTGTCTCCCGTTGGTTTACACCAGTACGATGTAAAAGCGTCCGCTTTCTGTACAAGTTGAGAAGGAATCGTGGCACGCTCTCCCTTTGCTTTGACAGTTCGTGCGATTGAACATCCCTCGTGTTGAATCCCCGAAGCAACGTGGAAGATTGACTGGAAATCTTATCAGATATCTCGTGTGAAAGGCAGAATAACAAACTGAATATAACAAATCTCGTAAACATAGTGTAGTGTCATTCGATTATGCTGTACGTACGGAATGTTGTTATCGACTTGAGAGATGTGCGGGTTTTAGAGTTCATGCGAATACCGCGTACACTATATACGTCGATACCAGCTCTCTTTCAAACAGCCCAGCCGTCTTTTGGACGAGTCATTTATAGATAGGCGAGCGGCTTTCTTTACATCTTTTACAGTTAAGTTTAACCCATATCAGGGCTGAATATTCATGTGATGTTTTTCAATGATGATATGACAGCTCTTCACGGTCCACTCCACATACGTCAATAGATTACTTTTAGCTCTCGTGAAAGTTTGTAGAACGGTCGCAGGTGCGGCGGAAATTCATTTCTATCGGGACCAGCCTTGTCCTTTAAAACTATTATTGTTTATTACAAAAGAAAATATAATATAATAAAGAAAGGAAGGGCGCGGTGATTAAAGGTAATACAAGAAGGAATAGAAGTGATGACTTTGTATTTTCATGAACAAATCTTTCCTAGATTAGGGCCTTGTCTACTTTCATGCAAATTTCCGAGACAAAATATCAGAGACGAAGAATTTAAATTTCGTGCTGAAAAAAAAATAATCACGTGCCATTTTAAAGCACGAATGCATCTTCCATTGTTTTTAGTCGGTGATTATTTCTAACAACTGACCAATTTCTCAGTATATATAAATGAAACAACGGAGCATTGTTGTCGTCACCAGAGTGGAACCAGCTAAGAAGTCCTTGACTGCAACGTTCCACCTCGATGACTGCTCTAGTCAGAAAAAAAAAATCAACCGGATGGGTGTGCTTCGTGGGAAGCGAATTACTGTGAGCTGTGTATATTTTTTCTTTCAACGACTTTACATCGTTTGAATGTTTTTGAGATTTCGCTTGTAGAACCCCTTGTAGCTTTTTGTTTTCTTCCGCCACTAAAACAAACTTTTGCACAACAGAACTTTCACAAACACAATTTTCCTTACGCGCAAAGCCTCTTCAAGTAAATTGACGGGGGGACATAACTTACTTCAATGAACATTGATAACTTTATACATCGATAGGTTTTAAGACCCGAAGCATTCATTTCAAATCATGCCAACTTTATTTTGTTTTAACGCTCCTTTAACTGAGATGAAAACATGGAAAGGAATACAGTTATACGTGCTGTAATCATAAATGAATAAATTTTGGTACAGTTGTGAAATACGGTAATATATTTCTTTGATCAAATCTCAGAACATCCATATACTTTGGTGAACTGTGCTTGACTGCATTGCCTTGAATTTGTTTTCAATACTCCACATCCAGTGCAGACATTTCAGACACACCGATGCTGGTGAATTGTCGAGTTTTGAAGGGCTAGTATTATCAATTACTCTTATGAGAGATGCCTTATACAATAAGCTAAATTATTCTTGCATTTTCATTGGTTCTCACATATGATCTTTATTGGAGGAGAGACGTGTAAATGACGTCATTATTTTTTTTCTTGTTTCTTCATTATTTAAAATAGATAGATTCCACCATGCCCTTCGTCTGTTCAGTAATAGGTAGCTTAAGCATTGACGACGACGTCGCTTAGGACGACGAAAAAAATGGATTTATATTTTACCTTTGAATTTCGCAAACGTCTAGAACTTTCAAGTACACCGAGTGGTCTAGAACCCTACTCAAACTAACGATGTAACTCCAGCGATCATGAATTCCAGAAGATGATAGATTCCACCATGCCCTTCGTCTGTTCAGTAATAGGGAGCTTAAGCATTGACGACGACGTCGCTTAGGACGACGAAAAAAATGGATTTATATTTTACCTTTGAATTTCGCAAACGTCTAGAACTTTCAAGTACACCGAGTGGTCTAGAACCCTACTCAAACTAACGATGTAACTCCAGCGATCACGAATTCCAGAAGAAAATACAAAAAATTAGCCGTCGTGGCTCACGTCCTTCAAAATACGCAAAACTTGGTCATTTTACGATTTTGTTTGGCAGGGGACGGTTATGCCTTTTGTTTGGTGACGTTCTCGTCGCCGTTGCCTTTGTGGTTTGCTTAAGCTTCCCAATAGATCGAAGATGACGTCAAATGTGGTAAGACCTCAAGGCACAATCTCCTAACGGCTCTTGTGCCGCTATTTTGTTTTTACCACATTTTCATGTGACTGTGATCTGTTACTTAACAGACGCACTGCATCATGAAATTTACTGGGCAATTTTACCACAGGAAACATATATAACAATAATATAATAAAACAATAAAATAGGTCTTATTTAAAAAGTGATCAGCAAATCCAGTGAACAGTGTACAGAAGAAATACTCGAGAACTGAATCATTCAGTCCAATATTGATGCTGCCATCCAAGGTGGCACATAATGAATCTACGTGTTTGAATTGCTCTCGGGAATAAAAATACCGTGATATCGAAAAAGGCAATTGGAAGCTCGGTGTTCTGAGACGCTTATGGATTTTAGAGGCTCCCAGTGAGAGGAGGTATCCATATTTTCCTTATAAATTTCAAAGCTTCTCGTGTCGCAATTTGGACTTAATTCCCTGATGTCACTGTCATTAGTTCGTCATTTCAACCCAACGACTGTCATTAATAACGCAGGTATACAGATCAACAGAAGCATTTTTTTGTTAGTTTTGTGAAAATGTCTCCACCGACAAAAATTTCCCAAATGACAAAACATAGTTAAGACCGGTTGAAATTCTTTGCCAAAGGGAGAAAGGGAATCCGCACTTTCTTTCATAGCTTCAAGATATTTTTAGCAAAGCTAGTGAATCGAGTGAAACTCGGAGGGTATATAGTACGTCCAAAATGAGATGATGACACATTTTATCGCGCGCGCACTAATTCGTTGGCTGACGTTACAAACCACTTAATTTTAAACTTGAACTGACCGTTACATTCATCACTTGAAAATGAAGTCAAGATAACTTCGAAACGTCGTGTCATATCGCTCATTTTTGTAACCAAATGTATCTCAAAACGTCTTCTTCTGACACAATATCACGTGAGAATTATATGTCATTGTATTTAAGCAGTCATCATATTGGATTCCCCATCTTAGATTACTTTTTTTTCCAAAACGAAAGGAAATAACCAACAACTGCATTAAAGTTAAATTACGTTAATAAGGACAAGAAAATACCAAATTTAGAAAAAAATACACGTTGAAATATGGTTGCCATGGAAACGTGATAACTCCACGATTGCACTGACGCTAACGAAATTCATCCTCCTAATCTTAGTTGAATTTCACGGGTCTCCTAGTCTCGTTTATTTAGCGTTCACACGGTGCGTATCGCAGCCTCGATTTTTTTTTTCACAAAAAGGCTAAGGAAGTATCGAAGTCCCTAAATATTTTTAATTTTAATAACGCATTTTTTTTACTTCTCCTGGTTATGCCATTTAACGTTTCTGTGGCAACCATGTATTGAAAAGAGTTTTTTGCTAGATTTGGATTTCTTGATACTTGATACTGCCGTCATTTTTAAAAATTGTTCGTCATATTATGACTTCACGATTAACAAGTGACTACTTCGAAAGAACATAAGAGTAATGAGTTCTTTTGACTATTGATACTTTTGGAGAAACTTGGGGGTTATCTTCAAGCCAATGAACGCCCCCTCCTTCCTAGGCTCGCAAAGCAAAACAGCCAAGGTGAAATAGGGTTAAAGATTTTCTCAGCTGACAAAACTCAGATGGATTTTGGAATAAAATTCGTCGCAGATTTAAATCTCTCGAGATCATTAAGCCTCGAATTCAGCGGTCATAAGATTTCGACTTGGCCCCTCATGCCTGCTGACTGAAAGGACATCTGAGTCTTTTTACTGGGCTTTTTGGAAGGTTGTGGATGAGAAAAGAGACGGCAGAGCTAAGCTGAGCTAGATTGGTCTAAAACTAAACGTTCTGTTTTACCATTTAGATATATTTTGTTGGTAGCTATTGAACTGAACTACGAAAAGCTAACAAGTTAATCAATTCAGCGATATTTTCTCGTTATCTCAGGGGTTAGGTTTTCACTGTATATTTCAAAGAATATTACTGTGTCAACGGCTTAATTTTTTCAAAACCTGGTGTTCGAGAACAGTAGGCCCTTAGCAGTTCAGCATATTTTAAAAGGAAATTAGGCATATCTATTAGTAAATTGTTCTCAAGGCTCAAGATTCTTTATCAGCCATCTTACATCCTTATCGGCTTTTCTAATGCGCTACTCATTAAAGAGTTATCGACCCATAGCGAGAGATCAGGTCAATGGCAAAACAAACGCTTATACATAATAACATCGGCGCATTTATTTCGAAATCATAACAACAGTCGTGCCCTATTGAATTTGTCTGATCTAAAGGCTCGTCAGTAGAATTTGAAAAGTGGCATTTTTACTGGATGTTGACGCCCGAGTCTTCACAATACACCAGATGATATAAACATGGATAATCTTAATGTGTTGTTAGCAGCATTTGCTTTTGTAGTAAGCCCTTTTCCGATTGCTGATGCAACTCGTTCGAGCAGTACATCTTCCAGTTTGCAGTTTGTGGTACCAGGTGGCGGTTTCTCACACGTCAACCAAGAACACGCTGTACCGAGATTTCTTCAAAAACTTTATCGACAAAGGCACTATCCCGCAAGGAAAAACTGCAGGAACACAATAACTGCTTTCTTTCTCGAAGGTAGGTTGGTTGAATCTACGTTCATCCAAACATTAACACCTGCTTAACGATTTGGTAGTGGACGTCAGTTGTCTTTCAGTCGTCACTCAGGACAATTATATCAGTCACTTAGGGAATATTAGGGTTGCATTGTTAGACACCAAGGTAAACAAACTTGAACTGTCTTCACAAAATCTTTTACTGATGTATGTTTACTTATTGTTGTCATACTGGCGAAACTTTCTAAAGAAAACGCGCGACAGTATACTCTGAAAACAAACTTTCCAAAGATGTGACTATTTGATCATAGTTTCTTTTTCTTCCCTGGAAAATAGGAGAAGTAAGACAAGCAATACCCATGAGAGCTTTTGAATTAATGTTTAATTTACGTTCTATGACATCAAAGAATTTGGTGAAAGCTGAACTTCGTGTTCTCAAGAAAAGGGCAGCGGGCGTCGAACAACTGAGATGTGAATATTCAGTTATGGTGCACAGCTTCGTTACCGGAAAGAATACCACAAAAACATTGATTGATTCCTTAAGAGTAAAGAACTCCTTAAAAGGTCAGTGGTTAGAGCTGAACGTCACGACTGCTCTGAAAAAGATAAGCCAAGAATCAGAAAGAAAGTTGGGATTCCGGGTGTCCGTTGATGGTGGTTTGTGTGCTGAATTTCATATTGGTAAGAAAGGAAGACATAGGCCCTTTCTAGTGACCTATACGAGGGATTCGGGAGATGAATCTTCCCAGTCAATTCTAGCAAGAATCGAGCCAGGAAAAAAACGGGCCAAACCATTTCTAATGTTCCGCACAAACACGACAGTAATCGATCGTCGAAGTCGAGCCATCGAAGAAGTGTACTGCCGCCGACGCCGCTTTAGGGTGCGTTTCAGAGAGCTCAAGTGGAACCGATGGATAATAACTCCTCGAAGCTATTGGGCTAATTACTGTGAGGGATCCTGCCCTAGAGTTCCAGTTTACCCATTGGACGTCAGCAATCACGCTATCTTGCAAAAAATTCTCCAATTCCATGCTTCTTACAGCCACGTTCCAAGTCCTTCGTGTGTTCCAACAGAACTTCATTCGCTCGCAGTTTTATTTCGCAATAGGGAGGACAACGCCATTACACTGAAGGCATTTCCTGAAATGACTGTGGCGGCGTGTGGATGTCGATAGACAATCATCAAGTACTATTTATAGTGGTGGCACGATAATTTCTAATGAAAAGATAAAAAGACTCGATAATTTCTTAGAAGCAAAGCAGAGCATGTTGGTCGGTGTTGGGGGTTTCAAAATAAGTGTTGAAGATACCGGCACCAGATAGTTTTAACGGCGGTATATAATAATACTGTTTATAACAATATTTATAACACGCAAACTATATCCAGGGTTGTATGGAATAAACAAACTTCTATGGATTAGCTTAAATTTTTGATACTGGGGATCAGAGTAGGAGCTACCTTTGTGACAACATAGACCCCTGGAACTAAGGTGAAAAATGAGATTACCTTAATTATTTCAGTTTTTAACGGTCTTTGGAAATGAAGTTGTATTTTTCCATAGCCATATTTTGCTAGCCGTCAACTTGACTACCAGAAATCACTTATTAGGTAATTAGTCCGCCGAGCGGAAGATCATTGTCTATAATCATCAGCGTGTGTCTGCCGAGCACGCGACTACAAGGTTTCCGCCAACTGCTGCGATCTTCAGAACAAGTGGTACAATTTGACTCAGCTGCAGTATCCCTTCAATTTCAGAGACGCTGAACATATCTCAGATGCAGTGTGTTTGGTTTGTGGTGGAAAATACTAGATAAAACCAACCTAACCAACTTTCACTACGGCAGTCAAGAAATAAAATTATTTAATTTCGTTCATAATAAACCCTTGAATTAAGGTTAAGCATTGAATTGTAATTTACACGTATTTTAAAACATGTAAAAAGTAGCATGATCGTCAAATTTGAACGATAAGCGAGCCACAGATTTTCCTAAAATTCACTGATGCCCCGGCAAAACACCTGAGAACTGCAGTTGTCCTAGAATTATAGTGACAGTCGTGATTGAACCTCAACCTCTCCTCAGTGTTGTGTAGATTGTGGACTAGCCGTTCAACTTAGGCCCTCATCCTTTATCTCTTACAGTATTTAGGCTCTGAAAAGGAACCAGATGGATTTATTTATCTAAATATTTAGAAATGTGCGTGAGATGGAGCATGAACGGTCATATGGCTTAGAAATGTTCTCATTATCTCCGAACAGCCCCCATCTTGGCCTAACCAAAATTGCTCAAAAGTGATAAAGAGAGCTGAAATTATCCAAAGAAAGTAAACTCTCACTGCAAGATATTCATCTGAAGCAGAAAAATTCGAAAAAAGAAAGGAAAGAAGGTTTCCAATAAAAAATGTTTAGCTCGGTAACGAAAAGAGAAAGATGGAATGGTATCCTGTAGTAGGTCTAGTAGCGTGGGACAAAAAAAAGATCTGAGACACCGACAAGATTCGTATCGCAACCACGAACTCCCTAGCCTGCAGGCGGAGAGCGCGAACCAACCAGAACACGAGAAAGTGGCAACTAAAATACTGTTTTTGTGTTTCGTTATTTTTTTTTTGGTCTCGGTCTTCGCATATGCTGTCGCCCTTCGCGTTTTTTTATCCGAAACACGAGGCAGACACTGTCCACTGACCTACGGAGAGCCTCATTTGGTGCAAGGCTGTAATTTGGTTTGTTTTCACAACCCATGACTTCCAAAACCATAAAGCTGCCCAGTATCCCTTTGAGAGACTCGTGATGTGTTAATTGTAGGCCATTTACTATCGACGTTACTACTGTTGCAAGAGACTGCCAGTTTAGTGAAACCAATTTCTGATTTTCCCGGCCTACTATGTAAAAACTGTCACTGATTTACTTCTTTAAAACTGTGTTCATTTCACTGATAATCAACCTTGCATGTTGGCATATGCAGTCGCACTCAATAAAACGGATTGCTGTAGACTACGATTTTCGTAGAGGAGCTTATGTGCGTGGAATGCGTCTTCTAAGTGGCGTTCGATTTCCATTTTGCAGTCGGCGGGATCTTCGTATCAGACGCAACAATCAGTTTTTTTTAGTGTGACTACATTTGCCAACATGCAAGGCTGGATGTCAGTGAAATAAACACAGCTTTAGAGAAGTAAATTGACAGTTTTGGCATAGCAGGCCGGGAAAATCAGAAATTGGTTTCACTAAACTGGCAGAGCACGGAAAAACACTTCTGGCAATCACAACAAAACGAGAGAGTTAGATGGCTAGTCGATAGTAAAGGGCCTAGCTCATCTCGGCGCGAGTCTCTCGAAGAGTGTTCGCGCTGAAAGCACTAAGGAAATACCCGGGTTTTCGCAGGTTTCTCTACTTTCATTAAAGTGACAGCAAATTCACGATCAGATGTGTGTGCTTCCTGTGGGAAGTAATGGATGAGCAAGAATGGCTCCTTTCGTTCTTTTTTCCGTGGGGATAGTTGGAGCTGTGAACGAACACGAGGGCTCTGATAGTTCATTTAAGACATTTTAATTCCTTCCCTTAAAGTCAAGTGATTGTGTCTCTTCCCGTTTAGGAGTATTAGCAGCAAAACTTTTGAAATAAACCCAATGGATACCTAAATTTATCAGTATAAAATGTTCTATTTTCCTGCCTTTATCAGATACGAAAGTAAGGCGATGCACGAAACATCAAGCGGTGTGTTGAAGATAAACTCCATCGTCGTAGTACCATCAGTATCATAGAAAATGCTGTGGCAGATTTCATAAGCTTTAATATATCTTATATCAAATTTAACTCATTGTTTTACTGCAAAACAAAATGTTTGCGTTTTTATATGACACTATTTTTACCATGGACTGTTTTCTAAATGATTGATTTACTTTTCTTCAGTACACTGTGAAAAGTGACGTGAAGTTTATCTGATGTTCTTGAATGTTGTCATTCTTTAGAAATAACGTAATACAAGAGACACAAACCTTCTTTACACGCTAAGAGACATTTGTAAACACACAGGCAATCCCACACTATGGTTGTGGGATCAGGCATATTCTGTGTGAACAGCGGTGATTACTGTTTGTTATTCTGGCAAAATTGGAACACCGACACGCTTGACGCGTTTAAGTTTATCTGGATCTTGACCTGCATAAAATTGGTCTTCCATTACTTTTGCTGTAGTTGGCGACGCATCCCGCTGGAGTGACGGTGCCACAATCCTGCCATTGACATTTTGGGAGTTGTGCCTTGGATAATTTTCAGTCGCTGAAGGCGGATACAAAACACTTTCTGATCTTGAACTGGCCAGGCTTTGCCCATCAGTGGATCTAGCATAGTACCAAGTTGCTCCATCCGTGCCATAATCTTCCTTTGGAAGTGGGAATGGCGGTTGATTTGATGCATTTTCCGACGGCCATAACTGTACCTCTCTCACTGGTACTAAAACCTCCCCTTTGTATCTTCCGCTGTCTTCTAGCTCCTTGGATTTCCTTTTTCCATCCTTCCCTTTAGGAGACTTTACCTTCCCAGGTTCAGTGTAGTAACCTGATGGAATATGTCCATTGGCACTCGCAGGTCTTGGTGGAATCATTCCTAATCTCACCATTCTGGTCTCAGCTTCATTCGGTGCTTCCGTTCTGGGAGGATTCCTCTGATACGCAACATATTTATCTGCTGTAGATGGTCGATAATTATAGCTGCTTGACCTGTCGAGTTCTCTGGAATATCGTGCGATGGAAGTGCCAACTACGAATGGCTCATCACCGACTGCTCTTGTTAATGTAGTTGTTGACCGAAACTCTTCGTGTGGTTTTTCTTTAAGGTACCAGTTGGTGTTGTTGTTTGTGGGAACCAACGTCATGGAATTAGACGGGATTCCCACGAGTTCTTGATTGATATTGGCTTGGGGCTGCTGTTGCAAATGCTCCTCTTGTTTCTTTCTGCGATCCTTCCTGGTAACAAACGACAAGAGGAAAGTGTTACACTAGATATTAACCTGTTTCGTCAGTTCCAAAAATAACAACAACAAAAGTGAATAATCATCTCGCTTATTAGTCGCCTATCTGATCGAGGAAAAGAACGACAAATTAAACAATCACCTTGTGGCAATTGATTTAAAGTCTAAGGAAACTGCGTGGCCTTTGTTTTAGGCTTTCCTTTAAGATCACTTTTGAATTACTTTAATAAACCAAGTTTCCACTATTTAGTAACTGAGGTAGTGTATTAAACTAATAATGTGTTGGCGAGAATCCTTCGCCTGTCATAACGCAAATTTGCTTCATCGTTAGTTACAGGGATAATATCCATTTTTTTAAACAGCATTATGAACTAAAGTATACAAAAGCTATCAAATTACTTGGCCCAAAACATGCAAAAGTAAACGATGACACACAGCAGGACAAATATCAAGGCCGCTAATCCTGCGACGACGCCAATAAACCAAGGCTCTTCCATGTTCTGAAGAAAAAAAAAGAAGAAACAAATTACCGTCAGTCCATATGAATAGTGCTGTACCACTTTAAACGCCTTATTCGAACAAAAAATTGCATTTTCCATCTTAGTTAATATCACTTAGGGAAGGTACGTTTTTTATTGGGGGGGGGGGAGGGTGGGCCGGGGTATTTTAGAATTTTTATGCTTAAAAAGAAGTGGCCCTCCCACTTCCCAGATTGGATTAATGCATGACCCTTCATAAATACCTAAACAAAAGCATCTGGCCCTCCCCCCACCTCCTCCAAGACAAAAATAACCGGAAGTGAAAATAACTGACCGGAGGTGTTGCTCACATAACCGTGTCTGCTCGCAAAGCAGTTAATTGTGTGGCGCTGCACGGTTTGCACAGTGAAAAATTGAAAATGGGCAAGGATGTGCGAGGAATAGAAAGAGGGAAATGCGCTTGTGGAGAATGTGAGGATTTTATGAGGTCAGATGGAGCAACCTGTGGCTATTGTGGCTGTCTGCCGACTCGCCATTGTAAAAAGGATGCCCGCTACTCCTCTGACTCTGGTGGCTCATCTGGTGCGGGAGCAAGTCAAAGTGCAACTAGTCCAGAGAAATGGAAAGATGAAGATCTGGGGTGGTTCCCGAACCCAAAGGGCGAATATACTGAGTTCTCTAATTGTATTCTGCCTAAGTTCTACCTGTCCTTTTGGGCCACTTGTCCCTACAAGGAACGCTTTCGCCGCTGTTTTGTGACTGAAAGAAAGCGCCAGTGGGAAGTTCGCGAGGCGTTGAAAGCAATAAATCACAAGTTGGCTTTTGTGACCTCAGATAATCCAGCGGCCGCCGGGAGATTCATGGAGGAAAATTTTAGCGCAAAACGCCATGACGCTACAACGATTAAGAACAACATTGATGACCTTTTCAACCCCCACCAATGGCCGTGATCCGGACGACTTCCAGCCTCGAGCTCAGATCAAGAGATTGTTTGAGGAGAGTGAACTAGTCAGTGGGGACAGTGAGGCAATTCGAAGATTTTCAGAAAAATACATTGTCCCCGAAAAGCTTGTAGCAGAATATGTTGAGCACCTTTCCCAGATAAAAATGCGCAAGGAGAAGAAGAAAGAGGAGACTGAAAGGGAGCGAACGGAACGGCTGAACCGGGAGTACAATGACATTGACTGGGTTGGACTGTACAACTCCGATAAGCTGGCGTCCTTGAGGGTGGACGAGCTATCCTTGTACTTTTCCCATCACAAGATCGCCTTCAAAGGGAAGAAAGCTGAAAAGGTCGCAATCATTAAAGCGCACATTGGCAGCTTGCTGTACAATTCAATGGAGCGTCAACAACATCGGCAGCCCCCACTCAGAAATGTACAGCAACAAGTGACCTCATCACTTTCCGAGATGGAAACCGACTCGCAAAGTGATGTAGTAGATCGAGTTGTCGGTTCAAGCCCGAGTAGCTCAAGTAACGAATCGTCGCCGGAGACTGATTTTATACCAGAACCCTGCGTGGAAACATTACCGACGTCAAAATATGGACGAAAGCGGGCACGGGTCGAGAGAGCCAATTATGTTAGTTGGGACAACATAGTTTTTTGACAGAATATTTCGACATCTGTATGAAATAACTGAAATTAATTTAACTGATAGCTTTGCTTGTATATACAAGTTTTAGGTTTTTATACACTTCGCGTGTTTTTTAGTAAATAGAAGTCAACTAACCGACATGGAGTTATATTTTCCTTGCCAAAGAGAACTATGACCCTCCCCCGGCTGCGTATCAAAAAGGTTTGACCCTCGCCAATTTCTAAAATATTTACTAATGACCCTCCCCTCCGAAGCCCCGGCCCACCCCCCCCCCCAATAAAAAACGTACCTTCCCTTAGACGGTCTTTTTTTTCGATTTGGAATTTTGAAGAGAGTCACGCCGGATCAACTGTCAGTCAATAATATTCATTAAGGAAAAACTTTCGAGTTGTTAATCCGATGGAGCTCAAACTTTCAACATGATAGAAAATTCAAATCCAAACAAACGTAGGTTTTCTGTTTTTTTTTTTTTTATTTGAACGGTTTTTAGCCGAAAATGACGTCATCAAACTAAGAGCAAAATTTTATTTTCACTTTTTGACCAACTTAATGCATGACTTTGAAAGTTGAGCGAATTGAAATGTGAAAAAGTATTTCAGAGGGATGTTTAACTAAAAAAATATTGCTTGTTGAAATTTGCCAAATCTCTTAAAATGGTAACAAAATGGGCCAAAATTCAAATTTTCATAACTTTTGAACAAATCGAGCTTTTTCAATTATTTTTTTCACATTTGAATTCATCTCAACATAGTCTTGTGCAAAAAGTATTCGAGGGTCCAATTTGTTGTGTGATATTGGGACAAGTGGGTTCTTCCATAAATGAGTGACTAACTGCAAGGGACCGCATACGATAAGCGCTGCCAACGTAGGATCTGCAAGAGACCTGATCAGCCCCCCCCCCCCCCCCCTCCCCCGAAAATAAATATATGAAGACAATAGACTGCAAAGCTGATACTACGTGAAAAACGTTTCGAGACACCAACATGACAAGAACCGATAAAGGAGGATCGCAACAGTGGACAGCTGTTTCGCCCTTATTGGGGCTCGTACAAGGAGAAAGCTTATTCCAAAACGATCTTTCCTGAAGAAAAGACGTCTTAAGACAATTGCAGTCAATTTGCATACTCCAGTCACATAAAGTACGATTTTCTCGACTCGAATAGCACCTACACACAAATTTCCCAATTGAAAACATGGAAGTGAAGTGGTTTGACGTGGCAAATTAACGATGTTCCATAGCACTGTTAGATGCGAAGCTTAGTAATA
This sequence comes from Micromussa lordhowensis, assembly GCA_964020085.1. Classification (NCBI taxonomy): domain Eukaryota; kingdom Metazoa; phylum Cnidaria; class Anthozoa; order Scleractinia; family Lobophylliidae; genus Micromussa; species Micromussa lordhowensis. The sequence goes on from OZ026597.1 coordinate 39,471,625, forward strand.
AACAAGCTGTCACCTCCAGCAGCTCGGAACGTGAATATGCAAATAAAGGCGTTGAAACTTTAAAATGTGAATTTCGAACGTGGAAAGACCAAACGACGGAGTCAGCTGGTTTATTTTAGAATATTGACTAATTTGTTATGATCTCTTGGTAGGGATCGACAGTTATATCTCCTTCATTTTGGATCTCCACACTAAACTTTGTAGACTTTTGAACTGTCTTCGCTTTTGCGATCGAGCGTGTCCGTGGTTTCGTTTCCAACGAGTCAAGTAGACTGAAGCTGTATATCTTAAATGAAATTCTATTTTCTATCGAGGAAAATGTGAAAATGCACAACTACGAATTGAATCGATTACGGCCAACATACCTGTCATGAAACACGCGCGACTTCGAGTGGTTTTACATGCACATGGTCACTTTCATTCTGGGTATCATGGTTGATTAGTGATAAAACTCGTCAATGTAAGCCAACGTCAATAGGGTCCAAATTCAAAACTTAAGATAGGTGACCGTGCATTAAGATTTATCTTGTCTTGTGAAATTCAGGTCAGCCGGTTAGCGTTCTATTCGATCGCTTCCCGGAATTAACGGACCCTCCTGGCGTGTTTCTGGGAACGGCTGGCTTCTTAGACAATTGGCGAATTAGGGTCTCTCAATGAAAACGCCAAAAGACAAAGGCTTTGTGTTCAGACGTACATGCAATATACTGAGTATGTTCCCCAGCTTGCAGTGATCGCATTTCGATCCAAACAAAACGATCTACCTCGTCCCGAAGCTGAAACGTAGAACAGTTGATTGACTTGAAATCCTTCAAAAAGGCCTGATTTGAAATTCTTCAACTTGAATTGAATTATAACATGAACTGCTCAAGAATATGTCGATGCCATATTATCTGCATCATTACCATGAGCTGGAGCTTAATAGAGGAAAAGGTTTTAGGATACGAACATATAGCCTTGTTTTAGGCCTCAGGAATAACCGAAATGAGTAACTGCATGATGTTAGACCATATTACCATATTCACAAATTACTAGCAACTGTTGACTCGTGAACTTGAGAAAACTTAAATAACAACAAATAATACTACCATTAATAATACAACTAAATACTTGAAGCAACAAAGAAAAATCAAATTCTTATTCTATATGCACAGGGTTACATTAAGAATGTCAGGGTAGTAAATCAGTCGAAAACGTCATCCGCCTCATCACAATACTTGCAAAACGCCAACACTGCTTATTACCATAAGTCGCTTTGATACATGACCATCCATAACAAATGTCTCGCTGGTTGTTATTTTTCACTACAATACGGTTTAAAATAACGACACGTACACAAATTCGAATTTTTGGCAAAGTGGTAAAGCATATTGTTGCAGAAACCACAACAATTCGTTTCATCAACCCAACAGCCAAGCCCTTCTCTCAGTCTTCCGCGTTCAGTTATCAAACGCACAAGTAAATGGACACAACGCTCTCAAGGCAAGCTGAATAATTTCAAAGAAATCTGTATTAATTGCAGTCGCTTTTTAGACGTTTGCTGCCTTACGTTAAATTCTGCGGACTAACAAAGTTATAAAGTCGATGATCAAATGAATCAAATGGTAAAACCACGCTGCCATAAACGAAGCTCATCTTAATTCGATAATTAACTTCTAGAAATTTCAATAAAATTATACATGTACCTTTGCTAAACTTACAACTTACTTCAAGTTTGCATTGATTTCATGATTGTCTTAAAGACCGCCTGTTTCAACCAAAGTGAAGAAATTTCTTTCAAATGCTCGTGGTGCCGTCTCACCGCCCAACGGCTTACTTCATTATGCAAAAAAATAAGTAAGTAAACGTCTTCCTGCCCGCAGTCGAGCATTCGTTACATACTTTCTTAAGTGCTTGCCAATATTCACGAATGGAATTATGGAAAAACTTGCAACATTTATCTCTTTCCAACGGAAATAGTGTTAAAAAAACATATATTTATAAGTCAATAATTTTTGTACTAGCTTTTTATCAAACTTTTGCCTGCTTATTAGCAAATATAATCAGGAAAATGTTTACGCGTGTAACTTGCATGTTATGAATCATATAATTTAATATTGTTTTCGTTGTGTTTTTGTTTCGCAGATTTACAGCTAATTATACATGTATTAGTCAATGGGATTAGTTACGACATTATGATTGCATTTCACATACAGCCTTTCTACACGTCAAACTGAAAAAGATTGTATATTGTGAAGTCGATTGCTGAAGGGAAGGGTGGAGGCATTTGAGTACACTTTTTTTTCTTGAAGAGCATATGAACTGCGTCGAATTATAAAGGAATTCACCTACGATAAGAGATCCTTTAAATACGTTTTAGAAAAGAACTTTAGAGGTTCTTAAAATAATAGTAATCAACAGGACAATTTCTGTCAGGTGAATATAATTTAGTACAAAGTATCAGGAAGTATTTGTGCCTGGTGTAATATAACTTACTTTGACTCTATGAAAAAAAAGCACAGAGATAAAGGCATGTTTGTTATTGGCCCAAAAACTTGCTTATGCTTTAATGTAGTTTCTCTCCGAGATAAGTATGTTTAGAGAAACACTTTCGATAAAAATCTGCCTCCCACGTAAAAAAAAAAATATTTAAAAAAAGAACACTGAAAAGAACTCGCACCGCCCTTCGTAGAATGATTATAAAATGATGGGACTTGGAGCGATAAGAACATTTGATAAAATTGGCCAAACTGATAAAAAGTTTAAATGGAAGACGTGAAGTTGTATCTGAAACGAAAATACTCAACTATGTACTTTAGATGATGCCAGCATTTTTCGATAAAAACCAAAACAAAGAACAACAACATCAACAACAACAACAAAAACAACAAAAACAGAGCAGAAATCTCTTTTGCATCCTCTCTGCAAAGCTTAAAGGAACTTACCGTCCACGCTAGTGTTTTGCAGTAAAGACGACCATTATGCATTTCGACAATTCTTTGAGATAAGTAGCTTACTTGTGCCTTCCCCTTTCAATAATTATCAAAATAGAATGCTGTGCCTGCTGTGCGAAAAACTAATAAGTGCCCTCAAAAGAATTTGAGATGCTGCAAGACGATCGAAGATAGAGAATTGGGGCATGTCAATATGTAAACACCTGTTCTCTGGTTAATTTAAAGTAATTTCCGGTTTACTCGAGAGAAAATCTCTCAATGAGGGTATTTGACTGTGCCAACCCTGAGGCCATAGAGAGGCTCTTAAAGACTTATAATAGGTATCTAATGAAACCTTCAGAAGTTAATACAACGTCATTGCCTTGTGTAGGCAATCGGAGCGCTCGCCATAACATCGCACACGAGAAAGAAAACAAACAAAAAATGGTATTTCTGACAATGTAGCTTCGCAGAATAGGTAGAAATAGCTATTTTGCCGGCACGAACCAGAAGCCTGGGTCCGCGTGAGAGGGATTATGGGTAGCTTTGTGAGATATGTGTTTTTGTCGTTGCAATTTTGAATCAGTCTAGTCAGCACTTACTCGAGCTCCGTTTTATTTTGTTAATTTTGAGTTATTTGTTTTCTAGATATTTTGTGTTTGTTATTTCTTTCGTACCTCAGCCCCCAGAGTTGGCGGTAGCCTGCGTAGAAAGCGTTTTCGTGGAGCAAAGAGCGAAGAAACGGGGTTTTCGGCGTTATGCCCGCGCAAAATATGGGAGGGGAAGGAAGCTCTCGACCCATTTTTCGCGCGGACAAAACGCCAAAATCACCGTTCTTCGCTCTTTTGTACCACGGAAACGCTTGCTACGCAGGCTAAGTTGGCGGCAGTGCAGCTGAGTTCAGCAGGTGGGGGCATACGTTCCCTTTTTTCTCCACAAAGTGGTTTTGGGTTTTCGTATCCGGCGGTGCCGTATTTAGGTTTTTTGTGTAGTCTGATCTTTTGCGACGGCGAGTATTACAGTTAATTGTATACTGATACGTTGATGGCAGCTTTGCAATAAACTGGCTTTGAGGTCCTCGCTGACCCTATAGGCCCCTGTATCGACACTGTTGTGTGTGTGTTTCTCTGGGTAGTGTAGGCAAAATCAAACAAACAAAACAGATCGCAAAGCCTTTTTGCGGCCAGTTACAAAAGGGTTGCAGGAAGTGAGACTTTCAGGATCTTAAAATGATCTCAAATAACAACTCTTACTTAACAGTGCCAATGTCAACGAAACGTATTGGCAAGAAGAACAAACGTGTGAGACATAATTCCAAGAGCCTTAATACCGATGGTTTCTTATTGAAAAAAAAAATATTATCTAGAATGAACTATATCCCAATAAGCTCACTCCAAATGTGTATGCCTGGTGTAGTCCGAGTAGTGAGAAAAAAAGGATATATCATTCTTTCTTTACCTGAATATTTATGAGCAGAACAATACATGAATTATTTTCCTTCGTTTAGAACAGACAAACGAGTCAAGGTCATTACCGAGCCAACTTGCGACTAGCACATGAGCCCAGATTTCTAAATAATTTCAAAACTGGCACGTGTTGGAGCGAACTTTAAACAAACAAACAATAAATAAATAAATAAATAAATAAATAATAAGAAGAAAAGAAATACTAACTTACAATAATAATGTCTCCAGTAGAGAGGTTACGAGGGTTAAGGATTAGAAAATTACTCTTGTTGCTAATAAGCTTCCCCCGTGTCTTCTTCTAGGACAAGCTTTTAAGAACCACTTGGAAAGGAAGTTCTTTGACTCGCTGGGGTCATGTGTGTAATTTATTTCACAAGGTGGCATTTTATTTCCATATAAAAAGGAAACATATCTACTAGAGGAAACTGGTTATTGCCTACATTATGACTTATGCCGGGTTCCGATCCTAAAAATATTTGCAGAAAAGGAACCAAACCAGGAAAAATTTAGTTTAGATGTTTCTTTTATAAAGAAATTTAAATAGTGTTCAAAACGCATTAACAAGATAAAGAAGTTTGTGTATTATTTTTGCATACGTGCGGTCACGCTTGCTATTTATGTTCTTATCAGTTCTGTCATTCATTTCAATGGGATCACGTGGCGTCTTTGATATTTTAGCTTATTTCCTGCTTAAACGAGGAAATATCCGATACCAGTGTCTACAAAATTGTTCCAGCAAAGCGACTTGAATTTTGCCTTCAAAATTTGATCTGGCGTCGTGAATCAACCTTCCTAAAACGACATTCGGGTTTAAACCAAGGTCGTGTTGTTTTGTCTTCGCGTGCATTTTGATTAATAAAAGGAAATTAGTACAGATAAATTGTTATTAGTTATTATCTGATATTCGATCAAGACAAATGCATGGTTGGCACTCGTTGTCGCGAGGAATTAGCCTAAATTATTTTGAAACAGAACTGTAATTTCTAGCATCTTTCTGGATAAAATTGAGAATCCTAGAAATGAGAATAATATTTCAAGCGTGTACTGCTATTTATCATGTAAATTCTGAGCGGAACATACCAGCTAACCCTGTGACGCATACATGTGAGGAACATGTGAGGCAAGCTAGAATCTGCTCTTTAATATTTTGAAATCAAATGAGATTTTTCTCCTTACATTTATTAAAAAATGCTACTCTCCTAAAACTTTAAATTAGCTAAATTAAGCAACATAACATACAAGCTATGTGACGCAGATGTTAGTGTACTGTAAGGTGCAAGTGGTTTTCGTTAGAGAAGCTGCGCTTTACCAACATCCGTGTTAAAATATTTTCAACTTACTTCTGACTCAATGCTCCAATTATTCGCCTGGGATTTGAATCGAAGCCGTTTGGTGCCAAGAACCTTTCCTTTTGTTACATCCTTTTGTCGACGTTTCGTGAAATTTCCCAACAGTATGCGTCAGTATTATTTAGGACTTATTCTTTTATCGAGACACGGTTTCGAACTAATGAATAATAATAGATGCCAATTTTCTAAAACCTCTTAGACCTCATTGGTTGAACGTGACGTCAATGGACGTAATTGTTGTGGTTGAAGGATGATAAAGCTTAACAGACAGCTGTAAATGGCTTGTTTCTAGTCTCCGAACAGTCATGTGTGCAGCTGCGAAGTTTGCGTGATATTTAAATGATTATTTCAGGATTGCATGTCACGGGAATCACGGTGATATTTGTGTTACGTCTGTCGGTTTATGCAAATAATTCGAGCTCTTTGTTTAAGTTATCGCTCTCAAAACTGAGTGTTTTGGACGTCACTTGCAAAGTTTGTAAACAGTAATTACCGTTATAGAACCGCTATACGTATAAAGCTGCGATCTTTTCATTTTTTATAATAAACTGTTAGAAAATGAGGTTAACATCGTTTGAAATTGCAAGCAACAGATAAGGAGATATTTCGGTCCAAAGAGAAATATTATCAAATATTAAAAGTGAATATTTTGTTAGAGTTGCAGTGTTTGGTATAATTTTTGTATTTTTTTCTTTTGACCAACAAGGATTGGTTTCTGAATACTGAATGATAATCTTTAATTTAAATAGTTCAGCCATGAAAATATCTGTAAAAGTTTAGGATGTTATTTTATAATTCCTTTTATTTTTTTTACTAGTAGGGTTACCATCATGTTTTTGTTATCATTATTATTACAATAAGAGATTTGCTGATGTGCCATCAGAATATGAGCTGATGTCCCGCAATTAATAAATTATAAACCGATGTAGTTGTTCCTGTATGACGATATCATTATTATGACGGCATACTTAGTCAGCGAATTGTTTCAAATGACTTAAAATCAACGGGACAACTAAACACGCATAACATAGTTTATAAAAACCTGCAAAAACCTAGAACACATAATTTCCTTCGTCAGGTTACAGTCAACTCTGATTCTTGTCTATTATTTTTCTTCAGTGGAATCCCCATTTCTCAAGTCTTCAATCAGTTTCGAACCGACCCCGATAATTTGAACCAGAAGTCATTTCCCTCCCCCAGTCGAACACTAATTTTATCCCAAATTCTTGAACTACTCGATTTTTGAAACAATTTCTTTTCCCTTGGAGGCTGGAAAAATCAGGATTGTACTTAATTATGAGCCACAACCGTAGCAATGTCGAAAATGGCTATTTACCAATCAATTAATTTTCTTTCCGAATGTAGACCACATAATCTTGATATACAAAGATCAAACATCTTTCCGTCCGTCGGCTGTTTACTTTTTTTTTTTAGTCGGCTGTTTACTTGCTGTGGGTAAGGAAGGAAATAACCGTACGAACGTTTTTCACTAATTTCTCCAGCTTGGTTGGCTAAAAGTTCCCTATTTTTCTTACAGTTTAAATAAGATTTTGGCCAGTTTGTACGTGACAAAATCAACTAAAATAAGGTGTACGTTCGTGAAACGGTTTTAAGTTACCTGATTTTTATTTTTTACAGAATGACAAAAAAACAGGCCCTGCGTGATAATGGAGGAAATAAGAGCAATATATAGAAACAAAACGACCTCCCTTGTAGCTACTGTAGGAGGTTTCCCGTTTTCCGTTTTAAGGTTGTTTAGGTTTCCCGTTTTAATACCGCCTTTGATGGTTGTCTGGAAAAATTTCGCAAAGTCTGATTATCGTGACATGCCTAGAGTGTTTATACTGAAAACAAAAACAGTAAATGGCATGGAAAACACTGAACCGCTTAAAACAAATAGTAAATTGTGTTGTCGCCGTTTATACGCTTGGCCTCTCCGTGTCCATAAAGCTAAATAGCGATATAGGGAGTTCTTTGATCAGAAAGAGATTGTATAGAACGTAAAATGGATTTTATGAGGAAAACATATTAAAATGCGGCGTTGATGGCAGGCGTGCCTCAACAATATTCGGCAAATTTGTGGTAAGAATCAGTCATTTTTTTCCTTCTTCTTTTATTCATATGTCGATAATTATTGTTTGATCTTTAAACCCTAATCTATCTGTCATTCGCGGTGTGTAGTCAATAATCATGCTATGACTCTCGCGAACAGTGGCATCTATGACGCATCAATGATCAGGATTCGATCGAAGTTTACATCCTTGATAATTCACCGCGTTAATGTCTGAAGTCGTACAGCGTAAGTTGTTGAATTGTTTTTATTTTTTATGAGCAGCGTTTGATGTTTCTTTCTTCAAACTCAACAGACTGAATTTGGTTTCAGTCGACAGGTTTTCGCTTTAAATGAAGTGAGTGCAGCTTTTGCGATGCATGCCACGTGAGAAAACAAGGTCAGTATTAAGAAAGAATACACCACAAGTTCGGGTAACAAACGGACAAAAACTTTGTACCGATGTTATTTACATTGTATTGCAAACTTCTGTGCGACTGTTTTAAATATCTTCTCAAAAGAAATCATTTCTAACAAAACCAGATGTCGAAAACTAATCAGATTTTGAAGTTCATATGGAACACTCGTCGAACGTACTCGTGAAATGAAAATGATGATAAAATTTTACCAATGTTTGGACAATTTCTCTGAACTTTGAAATTTATTTTCTCGAGTTTCCATTCGAAATTATTTTTGGTGTTATATCAGGCAGCTGTTTATATATTTAGCTTTTAGAAAATTCAGAAGGGACTGTAATATACCTAACGTTATTCTGACGTTATACGGATTTCGTCTTAACACTTCCAAAAGTAAATACCATGTGCTTTCTTTAGTAAGTTTCTCCCTTCATAGCTGTGATAATGAATAACTGCTTTCAACTGAATCGCACTCAACCCGTTAATATTATTGCGATTTTTTAACTGCGACAAACTTAAAAACACTAGATAGAGAATTCAGCCGAAATTGGTCGATGCAAAACTGAAGCACATCTTACCGTTGCACGTTCTATTTCTACTGAAGAAAAAATTGAATTGCCAAGCGTTGAACTCACCTTAAATAGCTGGTGTTCTTCGCTGTGTTCCTCATTTACAGTGAACGAAAACAGTGCGCCATATCAGCGTGGTGTCAGTCAGTCAAAACACAATATTTCTTCCATTGTTCGAAGTACATATTGGCCTTCTCGTTCTAATTTGTCCTGAGATGACTCGCAAGTCTTAAGCTGGTAAAAGACTAAGCCATATAGTGCCGATATCTGCGACAGTGTTATGGCAGCAAGGTCGTTCTCAAGAGCAAATACTCGTTCAAGGCTTCTTGATAGCCGTGTAAACATGACGCCAATCTGAAGGCGGAGTTCTTTTATTCTTTGGAAAGCTGAACAACTCCTTTGAGAGAACTTTGTGTAATATAGCGCTGAGGGAATTTTCGAGATGTGAATTTTTTATCCCATGAACAATGAAATTACAAGTGTTGATATTCAAGCTGACCCAATTATAGTTTATTTAGTTAACAACTTCAGTACTTTCAATTGTAAAGTAATAGTTGAAAACTTGCAAACGAACCAAAGAATCGAAAGTGATTGTGAAACTGGCAAATGATTTAGCTTCGTACTTATTTAACAATAAAGCATTTATGAAAAGCTTTGTATTTGAATAACCTAAAACGGCGATGTAAACTATTCTTTTTGACGAGGGATGATGTGCTTAAACAGGGTATTGGAACAGATTTTTCTTTACATTAAGAATTAACAGTTTTACTCCCATCTACGCACAGTTCACAGTTAAATTAGCTAGTCACGTCAGTAATCGAAAAGTATGAAGTCTACCTCTTCCAAAATTTACATTTAAGGAATAAACAGTAGCTTTCGTGAGCTCAGATGAATGATATTTCCTTTTTCATACCAAAGAAAGCAGAAGCTATATAAAAGAATATAGAGTAAACATATCACAAACTAGATGCCATGAGAGATAAACTGAAGAGAATTTGTTGCTCCGTCTGCTTTTATTTGTTAACGTCTTCCTGGCAATTGATTGCTGAGTTTATCATTTACACCCTCTAAGGCAAAATGCTGATGAGTTCAACAAACCACTTCAAGCATTTCTACTGGCTGATTATAAGTTTAGTTGATTTCTTTGTGGTTCGACGTACTTGCTGACACTTGAAGGCAATATCTTTTCAATTCCCATCCTCGTTGCGTAGTTTCTTTCAACTAAACAATAGTTCTTGGAAAGACTTTATGAGCTTTGAAAAAGAAAACAATCTAACCTTCATTGTTATGATAACAAGCTAATGTGACGTGATAGACTGTTTTTACTTTTACACAAGCTTGGTCAGTTTCACCGTCAGCTAGTTTGTTTCAAAAGAGATCTGTCTCTGTAAGTAGGATGCACGTAACACTTTCATCAACAAACAATGTAACTTCAGAATAGTGGAAACAAAATTAACATCAACAATAAAGAAGAAAAAGACCTGGGTAGGAAAATAATAATAATAATGGTAATAGTTAGGTGAAAATAAATGCTACATTATCGTTTTTCAGGTATGATCTTCGCTAAATCGAACTGATTAATTTTCTTGCGTTTGAACGTAAGAAAATTACCGGTCACAGTTAAAACGTGCACACTAATTTGCGCCGAAAAAGTAATTTTAGGTTTCTTCTTGTTACAGTAAGGTGTTCTGTACCCTTGGATTTAACATCTCGCGCACCAAAATCTCAATTTTGAGTCAAATTTGTCAAATTCTACCAGAAAGAAATGTGTTTGGCTTGTAGAAGTCTAAAACCGCCGATTTCAATCCTAGCATTCATTGACCAAAAATGCTGACTTTGTTTAAATACTACTAATTTGCACCTAAATACTTATTTTCGGCTTCTACAAGTTGTGGGAAGTTCTAAACGCATGCGTTTGACTTCCCGCGCACCAACGATGAAAGTCTCAATTTTAAATTAATAACTCAAACTTGCCCATTGATGCATTGTCTGGGTTTTAGAGGTCGTTAGAAACTCCAAACGCCACCAAATTCAGTCTTCGTACACAAAATAGTAAAGACAGTTGTGGAGAATCAGTTCTAAACACTTGGAATACATCTATTGGATATATATGAGATTCCTCGGCCCAGTTGTAAGTATGGTGACTGACCCTTTTCAGTTTTTGCACTGACACTTTGGATCGGCCTTCCAGATCAATTCAGACTTGCAGTGGAGCTGCCCTTTTTTAGCGTAATCTAAGGACTTATTTAGTCTTTTTTATTAGCTTTTACCTCTTCTTCTTTTTCATTAGCTTACGCCTCGGGATATAGATGTTTAATTTAGTGTTTTACTAGTGTTTTGCCTTGTTAGGATCCAAACTGATAAAACAACAATATATCGGCACAAAAAGCCTTTTATAAATCAATTAATTAGTATGGGGAATCAAACTGTGACGAGGGAAATTAGGAAATAATTTCGCGAGCGCTTTGTAAAAAGTATTATAATTTCCCGAGCCTTTGGCTAGGAAAATTATTAGCAATTTGATAAAACGTAATTGAAATTATTTCCTAATTTCACGGCTACACATTTGATTACTTTTTAATATCATGGGTGACAAATTACGTTTAGAATCGTGGATTTATGACTTGTTTATTATATCGAGAAATTTCGCGCCAAACGTTGCCATGGCAATTTTGTAAATTAAGGAGTAATTTGTCACCCACGATATTAATTAGTTAGTTAATTTATCGCTTATTAGCTCAGTTTTGAGTTGATTTGCCAACTTCTCCCGAAAGCACGTTTTTGGCTTACGCGGGTCGCGGGGAGTTCTAACAATTCTAGTGCTCAATGGCCAATGTGTCGAGTTTCTGGGTTGCACCAGCAGTTTTAGGGAAATCTAAAAGTAAGGCCCTAACTCATGATGTTCAAGAACGTTGAGTTTGAGTGAATATTACCAACTCGCCCAAAAACATATTTGGCTGTTATGGCTTGTGAACGCTTGGATATATGTTTTCGATACCATGGCTCAAAATCTCAATTTTGACTCGTTATCTCGAATTCCGACCCAGAAATACTGTTTTAGCTTTCACTAGTGACGAGTGCTACTACGAACGATTTCAATCGTTGAGGAAAACGGTTAAAAGATGTCAAGTTTGAGTAAAAACAGTGGTTCCTTTCGTCTTAGTTTTAGCCGAAATCACCCCTGTTCAAACATGTTTTGTGCTTTGCTGAATTGCTTGACGTATCTACGTCAAAACGAAATCAGTTTCCCTTAAAATCTCTGATTGACAGGTACGCTTAGAATGTAAACAGATGTGTACTGCTATTGTATTAAACAAAAAGAAATATGTGTCTATTAATATGTTTGGACAGTGAGAGGTTGGCGCAGCGAGCGAACACATCAAAACACAATCGGTCGATGACGATCAAAACAGAAAGGAAGTTAACACCACAAACTACTTTTTAAAGTTTATTCTTTAAGTTTGGTTTAGCAATAAAGGGTTGAAATGGTACATCGTGATTTCCTTTGCCCCTCTATGTAAATCAGACAGCTTACTCTTGTTTATTTTCTTTCATAGATGACCTCATTTCAGCCTGACGTGTTCAGATGTCGATGGCAGGGGGCTCAATACTATTGGCCGAGTCCTCGGACAAAACAACTTTTGCCTGAGTGACATTGAAAAGACTCGTCCAGGCGAAGCCAGAAGCGTGGGAATTTACAAAGAAACGAGCTCAGACCGAACAAGATAACAGTTTGGAACTCAAACAACTACTTGCAGTCTTTGCTCACGGTAAGAAAAAGCTCTCATTTAATTTTCTTTAGGATGCTATAAATAAGTTTACGAATAGCGCATTTGGAATTGTTAGACTCTGTTTTGGATATGGGGATTAAGTTGTTCAGTTAATGATTACAAACGAGATCTTGGGAACTGCTTAAGGAAGTTTTATATCTCTTCCAGCACTCATACAGTTGATTAAGCGATTCGTTATCTGCTAAAATACTGGATGGTTTCATAAAAATATTCAATTTAACTGTGACTTGAACTACATTCGCACATATGGAGTATAGCAAACAGTGCTAAAACAATTACAACGTCTTAAGGTATTCTAATCGATGAAACTTTTAGACACAGTCCGGGACACAGTCTTATTTGTTAATTTCACTCTATGCCTAAGACAACTGTTTCTTGCAATGTACTAATGCTGGTTAGATTTATAAATGACACTCAAACATTTTGAGTCTTGTGCTTTTTTATGCTAATGCTCTTTAAGGTATTGTTCACCTTAAACAAAGCAAACTCAAACTTACAAAAGGATAATTCTAGAATGTAACATTGTTCAATGTTGGCTCCGCCAATCACTCGCGAGCTTTTTGGCAGAGCCATCTCGCTGGACAGCTGAAATCAAAGAGCACCAGATAGCTATTACGTCAGAGATTTTTCAAGATCTTGAACTGAGATCAGCCACTGAGCAAAAGCGTGAGAAAAAGAGAAGCTGAGAGTTCAGAACGGAACAGATACTCAAGCAAGTTTGCTGAAGTTAACTGGAATGTTCTAATTTTATGCTTTCATACCTGAAAAGTGACAAGGTCATGATTTCACCATGAACAAATTAATCTAGAAGCGACTGTTCTTTTTGCATAAGAAAACAAGTCACGTTGACAGTTATGGATCTTTGTGGTCTGCATGTGAATTAAAGAGTTTACAAGTTTGACGGAACATGCTTCAATGAGCAGATCAACCTCAAAAGGAAGATGCTAGAAACTATGTTAAATGCATTTTCATCGCTAGCAACATTCAAAGGAGGTCAAAGACTAGATTTGTAATGCATATTTCGGCATGAATTTACTTTTTCTTGGAAAGAAATCATGGGAGTATTATGTTTAATTGTTGTTCAACTCTCTTGCTGGTTTTGCTTGTTTGTATCTCATTCGAGTTAACACAGAATAGCTAATCTTTGCAAATAAACGGCCATTAACGACCAGTTCAACCGTGCACGACCATCTAAGAACGATTTAACTAATCAATTAAGTAATCATCAACCATGCATAAGCTAACGAAACTGTGAAAAATAGCGTGAAACATCTTCCAAAACACTAAATCCTTATTAAAAAAAAAAAAAACGTTCGGAACATGACGTCATAGCCCTGAACGCTTGGACACACGTAAACGTTTCATTTCTAACTTAGAATGAAAACATATGACGCAGAAGATTGTTTGGGCTTAAGCTTTTTGTTTCTAGAAAAAGCGTCATTTATTCAATGGAAGAACCTGGACTTGTTGCTAGGATATTTTGACCGACCACTACACCAAAAACTTTGTCAAAGCTACGTGCATTTGAGTTATGGTCCATTCGCGAGCCTATGTAAGTGGGACTGAAGTTTCCAATTTTAAATTTAAAAGTTTCTGAAAGAAGAACTTTAATTTACCGGACACCTAACGACATTCCCAAAAGGTAAGATAAAACCTTAACAACAGCCATTTGAACTGGAAGCTTTCATTGCATACGAAAGCTTAATTCACAGAATAACTAAAATTACGTATATGACCTTAACCATGAAAAAACATAACGGGAATTCTATGTATCACTGTGTTCTCCAGGCCTTTTTTATTTCGTACAGGAAGCTGGTAGTTTTTGAAATGTGCCGACTTTTATTAATTGCTTTCTGTTAGTTGTTAATATTTTATGTAGTGCTTAAGATCTTTGCAGAATTTCCGTTAAATTCACGTTCAAAAATCGGTGCGTCACCTCAGAGTTGAGCCAAAACATTTCAACTTTTCAAGCCAGATTGAAATAACAAGTCACTAAAAATTTTGGTTAAATTAGAATTGTGGTTCAGCGCAAGTAAAAAGCTATTTATAGATTTAATTCATTAGTAACTGAACCGAGGAATGCAAATAATGGGCTGCAAATGCCGAAGGCTATTTTGTATTTGCAGACTTGTTTTAACAGATAAGACCTTGCAAAAGATTAAAAATACCCTTTAAACCAGTTTTGTTTTTACTTGAAGTCTGCTTTCCAGTCGGTATTTGACTCGTATTGTTTTCTATCATTTAGAGCTCCTTTTTATCTTTGCATAAGTGTGTCAATCTGTCAAAATAATCCGGTCTGTAGCACGATACCTGTCACTGCACTTAACCGTACACAAAATTAAGTTCCTTCTCTAATTTCTAAAGCTCCATCGAATTGCACAAATTTCGGCGATTGTGCTCCAGAAACGTGCGACAGCGGTGGTCAACTTCAACCAAATCTGCCTCATAAGATCATCTTAACGTTTTTACATCTACTGAAGGTGCGACTTTGTAAATTTTATGCAGCTCATCTTTTCCATTAGTTAGGGAATGTCATGGCTTTTTTTTGAGGTATAATTAGGTGGCTATTTTCGGATCATCCTACGACGTCCGAGTAGGTAAAGTGGTCTAAATGTGACATATTGGTGACGAAGATATCTGTTTTACGTCTATAAAGTATAATGTTCGTACGACACTTGAAGAACATTCTAGGCCAAAAGAACCGCATTTTAACTAATCTTCCACAATTCGACTACCAAAAAAAATATATAGGACTATAAATGCGCATTTTGTTTACTAGAGAACACGACTGAGTATAATCATTGTAACAGCGTCCCGCTGGAGAAGTTCATTCCCCACACTACAAAAAGCACGAGGCAGGTGTTTAGTAGATCCACTATGCAAAAAAGAGAGCTGTTGTCAAATACACGACACGCGTGCTTCAGTTAAATGCAGCACTCCCTCTTGCCTCAAGCGAGCAGCGCTGTTGATTCCAAATAATTCACGCCATTCGTCTTTCAACAGATCTAAATGGAGCTTTGGTGGATCATCTTGGCTGGATGCGGAGGAGGCCTTCTCTTGGCTGTTTACGTGGCTGTGGTCGTATATAAATTATTTCGACGTAAGAAGAGGTGAGATTCTGCTGCTGTTGGCGTTAAGTTCTGCTGCTAAAAATCTTAGGTTGTGGATCGACTTTAACACATTTTCAATATTGACGACTTTATGACAAGTAATGATTTAGGTAGGCATGATAATCTACAAGCACTTAAGGACATTGGCATTTCAAGGAGGTTTTTTTTAAGAGTAAGATTAATGATACTAATAGCCAAAACGTAACAGAAGGGATAGCAATCAATCTTCTCCGACCCTTAACTATTCAGGCTCGCAGCTAAATCTATTATCGTACTCGAAATAAACGGAAAAAAGCCGAATGCATGCCTACATGCATGGGTGAATGAGGTCAGTTCATGTCTTCGTGGACAAAGCGCACGTTTACCTACATTGCCAACTAAGAAGCCTACCGAAAAATAAACTCCTTGGTGTTAGCAGTCTGACATCTGTTTCGTCTTTCCTTGGCCACGTCGATATTCAGCCGACATTGTTACAGTGCCGGAATATTTAACCAAAATCATTCTGAAGGCCGAAACTTAATTTAACCATCATCTGATAACAATTCACAGAGTGCTTGTGGACAACGCTATCCCCAGCCAGCTTTCATACATATAGAGGAGAGATTAAGAAGGAATCCAGCAGAAGTTCGAGATAATTTACATCGTACTGCAAACTTGTGTGGCTGTTTTAAATATCTTCTGAAAAGGAAATCTTTTCCAACAACACCAAATGTCGAAAACAAATTTTGAAATTCATATGAAACACTGGTGAAATCAAACTGATGATGAAATTTAGCCCGTGTTTGCACAATTTCTCCGTTTGAAATTTATTTTCTCGAGTTCCCATGGAAAATAGTTTTTGGTTTTATTTCAGGCAAATATTTATATCTTAAGATTTTAGAAAATGTGATAGAACTGTTATATAATTCTGGTACCAGGTTTTGTCCACACACAAACACAAAAAACTTAAATTGCTCGATTTCCTATCGGATTTCGTATTAATAAACAACGCTCATATCACTACTATTGACGCGCCAGAGCTTGTTCCTTCGAGAAATTCCTGCTTTTGATGAGCTACTAAGCGGAGACATAAGACTCATAACTATGAGAACAGGGAACCACATAGCCTTGCAGTTTTCCCACTAACATTAGATTATAATTGTCTTCTGGGTATTGTTACAGGGTGCAGATGAACCAATATCTGGACCCTGGACGTCTGACAGATGACAAAGATTGGGCTACCCATGTCCACGTAAAAGAGGTTTCAGAGAGGAGGGCGGATGGCCTATGCATGGATACTCTATCAAGGTCAACCAAACTTCGTCGGAAAGAGTCTATCCCATCTGTTAACCAGTTCCTAGGGGCTTCGGAGGAGGTTCCAAATGTGCCTGCTGATTCCTCGCAGACCAACTCCAACGATAAACAAAACGAACGTAGCACGACTCCAAGCCCGCAGCCACAAGCATCGGCAGGTTTTAACCAAGACGCTTCGCCTTTCGTGGTGACTGCGGCGGAAAGAAGCAGCCCTGAGGTTGTCCGAAGGTCTGAATACACCTGGGAGACTCTGCTATGTCAGCCCAGTGATGGCAGAAGTAAACGAAGTCAATCGTTTAACTGGGACGATCCTGAAAACAAAACTCGCTCCTTGACGCTTGCAAGTGACAAGCAAGGTCAAGTGAAACGAACTGTTAGGAGTAAATCTCTCAGAGGATATACGCATCGTGAATTGACCATCTTACGTGCTGCTGAAACAGAGCAATTTGATACAGCTGTCATCTCCGTGAAAAGAGGGGACGAAAACGCGAAACGCAACCAATCGAAGAAGAGCCCTAAGACTCAAAAAACTGTCACCGGACCAGTAAAAAAAGTGAGCAAAGCCGAGGGCACCACTAAAAATAAAAAGATCAGCAGATCGGGGTCTGCACCATCCGTGAGAGCCAAGGAAAAGGTTGCAAACACTGACGCAGAAGGTAGTCTAAATCGACGACATTCCTCTCGATGGATTCCAGATCCTGACTACCAAGCTGTGTCGATGGAGGAGCTTGTTTCAGCAGCTCAGCAGCAAGTCAAAGCCACCAGAAACGAGAACGTGTGTATTGTGGAGATCCACAACGTGCCAAGAGATCGTGATCCAAAGGCTGGTACATTAGAGGGAACTGCCACGTCTCAAGAGGACGACACATCATTGAGCACCTCCCTTCAACAGTCAAGTCGATCACATGAAGTTCAAATGAACTCTAGCACCACAGTTGGTCGGGAGACAATATTACCAATACCCGGTGTTGCCAAAAGGGTACAAACGGTTCTGCCGAACGATCAGAGCCCTGACAAAAACGGAGAAACAAATATATCTATGAAGAATACTCAGGAAAGAGAACTATCCGTCATAAACTGTATACAAAACCTCGAGACTCAGATTGTCGATGTACAGCCAAATACTCGCCACTCCCAAGCAACAGACTCAACTGGAAATTACACGGTGGACGTAGGCGCCCCTCTAACAATCGACATCAACAATAATTCCCAGACGTTTCAAAACTGGAGACCAAAACAAACTGCAAGAGAGACGACAAACGAGACAAACGTCGATAGCAGTCAAATTGGTCAGTCATCGTTGAAAACTAAACCTGAAGTCAGGTCGATAGGCAAATTAACTCTCGTGAAACATATCGAAACGCCCGCTCGAGGAGGAAATCCTAGAATAACTCCTACAAACCCTACAAGAGCGGATCCAACAAAGAGTTTTGAAAACGCTTCGTCGATCCAGATGAGGCAACTAAGAGATACATCATCGCCAAGAAATGCGACTTTACTTGTGAGAAATTCCAATGAGCAGAGAGAAAACGAGACGTCACATGTACTAGTCAGTGCACCACCACCACCACCACCACCACCACCACCTTTTACAGTGGATTCACGGTCGTCCCGCCAAGTCCTGGGCAATGAAGTCAAGATAACGATTGCACCAAAAGACAGCGAAGACGCGATCTCTGTGCAAAAGGAGACAGACATGCCACTAGCAAGAGACCCAGACGTGAATCCGACTTTAGAAGAAAGGAAGAAAACCTGGAAGCGGGAGCAAATATTGGATCAGCTACACAGCGCTCGGGCAAGGAATGGAAACCAGAACTACATATTTGGCACAGGGCTGGCGTACCAGTCGTGCATGCCTGAACTGCAAAATAAACTCCAAAAATTAACACTTGCAAAATGATTTAGCGCAAACTGCTTATTACCGCTGGGGTAGATCAAATTAACACAGAAAAACTGACGTAATCTTTGACGAGTTATTCGGCTTGTTACATATATCTCAAGCCTTTATCAAGGTTGTGTTCTGCAAAGTTTCGTCTTGATTGGTGTAGGAAGTCATATTTAGTCAGATTTTCAATCATAAGATGCTCCGAGAGAACTTTTCTAGTCCTTTCTTGGAATGATAATATATACGAATGAACAGTCTAAATTGTGAATATTGTAACTACGATCAAGAAGCTTTAATGAGATTTGCGTCGAGGAGCAAGAGTTTAAGAAACGCTTGCTTCTAACTACATGTAAGCAGTTTTCGTTGTTGATAACCATAAATTAAGTTTTGGCCGCTGACTTTTTGGGATGTCAGCTTTGTGAATATAAATGAACCATTTTAAATCCAGCTTCTTTTCGGGCTTGCCTGTTGTTATACATATAAGAACTATTAGTTAGAATTTCTGCCGCGTATTTGTTAGTCTTAGTTTGATTGCATACGAGTTGACTATAAGCAGTCAATTTTAGTCCTCCGTTTTATTCAATCCAATAACAGCCACAGCCGCAGCAGCAACAGCAATCCAGTATTGACAGCCGTTATTCACAGTGACGCTTGTTCCAAAGCCACGATTTACAAATCAAGATTATCGATTTGGCCATTCACACAGGGAATTACGATTACTAACTGAATAGAAAAGTGTTCATCTAAGCAGCTGTGAACTGCAAATACTAAAGCTTTATACGTGAAGATGCAGGCCATGAATGATGCCCAGTAAATCCTCGTCACCTCCACTGTGAAAAAGAAGGAGCACTGGGACTTCTGTGAAAAAAAGGACAAAATAATCTTGGAGTCGAAAAAAAAAACTTTTCACGTTAAAAATAATACTCCTTCCTACATACATTTCATTGTATCATACAGTCACTTTCTAACTTTCTCGTGCATTTGTTATGGCAAAGTGTAATTCTAATTACTTCTTAAAGCAAAGTAAATGATGATATTTCAAACATTTCTACCACACGGAATTCCTTCGCGATCCTCCTTACAAAAGTTAGCGTCCGATTTTTGTGTCTCCCTCGTTAAATAAAGTCCTTATTATATAGGTCAATTTCGATGTATTAAAATTCTAACTTAGAACAGTGGTTAGAAAATTTTCAAGACTCAGAAATTTTATTTTATCGTCGATATGTTGACGACACTTTTTGTTTATTTCACTCGGAAAATGATGCCATTTCATTTTTTGACTACATCAACTCTAGACACCCCAACATTAGGTTTACTATGGAAAAAGAAACTAATCACAAATTACCCTTTTTAGATGTTCTAGTTGATAATAATGATCCCAATTCTCTTCTAACTAGGGTTTACCGTAAGAAAACCTTTACTGGGTTATTAACGAATTACTTTGGTTTCACCTCGTACTCTTACAAATTGGGTCTTATTAGGACTCTTGTTGATCGGGCCTACAAGATCAACAACACCTGGTTGGGGCTACACGAGGACATTACCAAGCTCATGGATATCTTAAAAAAGAATCTTTTCCCTGCCCATTTAATTGAAAGGGTTGTCAACCGCTACGTTACTGGGACCCTAAATAATCATTGTCCCCGGAATTCCCTTCCCACTTTACCTACGTTTTACTTTAAGCTACCTTACATAGGTCATTTCTCTGTTGTCACTCAGAAAAAGGTCCGTCGCCTTATCAAGCGCTATTGCCACGATTTGGACATCAAATTAGTTTTTTCTTCCTTTAAGATAGGCAAGTTGTTTGGAGTGAAAGACCCTATCCCTGGCTGGCTTCGTTCGCGTGTTGTATACAAGTTTGCATGTGCGGGCTGTAATGCCTGTTATGTCGGCGAAACAACCCGGCATTTTTCCACACGCGTGCGTGAGCACTTAGTCACTGATAAGGCCTCGCACATTTTCAAGCACCTACAGAATTCTGAACACTGTCGCGCTTTGTGTTCAGTGGACTGTTTTCACATTTTAGATCACGCCTCCACGAGTTTCCAACTCAAGATAAAAGAGGCATTTCACATTCAAAGAGAAAAACCTTCCTTGAATCAACAAGTACATCATACTAATCTTAAACTATCCTTTTAATTCTCACGTTGTCACGTTCCATTTACATTCAGTTGTTACTAGCATAATTATCATTTTTTCCTATTTATAAATTCAACTTGTAACGCTTTGAACATTAATTAACTGAAGATGACAGAAGTTTCTGTCGAAACATGTCTTATAAACTTAAAAGTGTTGTCGTTTTCTTTAAAGTTCTAACTTAGCTCCGAGGGTCAGAGAATAAAACAAAATACATTACTTATTCATTTCCCATCCTCGATGTGATTTGTTTTGTTTCATTCCCCTAAGACTCGGAGCCAAGTTACAATCTTGATATATTGAAATTGGCCAATTTGGTTTCACTTACTGCGAGCCGCCGCCGCCGCCGCCGCCGCCGCCGAACGAGCTAAAGGAAGAGGCGGCTTGTTGTTGCATACCACCAAACCCTTGTGTCCCAGGCATACCAGCCACAGCACCAAACGTTGGAAGGCTAGACTGGGTTGCCAAGGCACCGAATGTAGGGCTGCCTTGAGATCTACAGATCAAAAAAAATTCGCGAGGTTTCAAACATGCAGCTAGCGGTCAGAAAACGAAGCTAGATCACCGACTTGCCACTCTTCCTCTAAAAAGGTAACGGACAACAACCTTGTTCTATTAGAGCTATTTAACAAATGTTTTGAAACATCCATCACATTGCCTTTTAACAGGAAACGTACGTGAGCCCTCTCGCTTTCAATTTCTGATTGTGTTTGATGAAGTAACAATATAAAGGAAACTTACTGTCCAAATCCGCCGCCAGATGGTGCACTTCCAAAGACCCTAAAAATGAAATGCGCTAATTACACTTAAATTGATTCAACGTTCAAACATTATAATGCTTTTCTACACATATTGCTCGAAAGTGCAATTTAGTCTCACGATAGAACGACCACCTGATACCGTTGCAACTCAAAGAATACGTACCAATACAAATAGCGCAGATAGCCAAGATGGAAGGAAGAAATGCACTGTACATAATGTAGGATTTTTTTAATCTTTATTATCAATATTACTTTATTTATTTTTACTTATTTTGTCTTTTCTTTCTCGGAGAAATTAGCTATACAGCTACTCTTGTAAATCCGAGGTGAAATAAAGGTGATGTATGTCAGAGTTACAGTTTCCTTACAGAAATCCTATTTTACAGTCCCCATTTGCCAACGCCAATGTCAGCTCAAGGAAATGAAGTTTTCAACCGTCGTAACCTTTGGATACATTTGAACAACGATACTATGCTATCTGTTTATATAACTCCCCTTTCCCACCCGTCCTTCCTAAAAAGAAAACAACAACAAAAAAATAGAGTCAAGACACTTACCCGCTGGATGGACTAGCACCCAGGCCTCCTTGAGGGGCGCTTCCAAAGGCTGGAGTACCTCCAAATGAAGGAGCGGAACCAAATGCAGGCGCACCACCAAACACGGACCCCCCAGCGGAGGGTGAGCCAAAGGTCTGTGGTGAACCGAACACTGTGGTACCTGAGACAGAGAGAGTTTACATGAGGCAGTCATACAAAAGATACTCGCTCTAAAAAGGAACCTTAAAGGCAAGCAAATGCAGGCTATGTGTACCAGAAGGTGATGAAGCACCGAAGCCAAAACCGGAGGCGGCCACTGTTCCACCTTGAGTGCTGAACGAACCTCCTGAAAATCCACCAGAGGGCTGGGTTCCAAATCCAGATTGAGAAAACGGGCCACTGCCAAACGCTGGCTTCGGTGAATCAGACATCTAGAAAATACAACGATACGAACAAATGTAGATGCGATTTAGACTGGCAATGTCGAGCATGGAAAGTGGCAACTTAAGGGTCACATGTAAGGCTTGAGATTTCAGTTTAGATCGATTATATGTTTCATATTTCTTAGAATTCACTTCGTGAATTGCGGTCTCAAGTAAGTTCAAAACAAAACTTTGAAGACCTCCGACTTCAAGCTTCGTTCAATATATATATGATATCAGTATTCATCCTACATTGTAATAGTTTACATGCAATCAACCTCGTGATACCGTATATGTTACTCACAGTTTAGTTAACAAACCTTAAACACATCCGCTCCAGACTTTCCACCAAACAATGAGGACTCTGGAGTAAGAAAGAAAAGTAAAGTACACAAGAATTCGTCTGCGCTCGTATTGAGTGGTCTTTAGCAAGATTGTTTTTACATATTCTCTCATTACTCACCTGCGAGAACCTAACCAGATGTAACACACTAAGGGCAGATTTACACGCTGCGATTTGTCGTGCTGATTTGTCGGCCCCGAGAAATCGTGAAGCAAATCGGCGCGTGTAAATGGCAACCCGATGCGCGCGCGATTTCAGTCCGACATGTCGGTCGATTCGGAAAAAATCTGTGATCGCTTCACAGATATTCCCGCGTCGGGGCCTATTTTACAGCCCAAGCGTACGTCTCCCTTCGCAAAATGGCGGACGTTGAAAGTAAACCTGCTAGGAAAAAAAGGTCGTTTGATGAAAAGGAGATCAACCTTCTTATATCACAATGGTCGGAATATCCCTGCCTTTTTGACAAAACTAATCCCGACCACAAGACCAAAACAAACGCTCCGATTTGCTTCACAATTTCTCGGGGCCGACAAATCGGCACGACAAATCGCAGCGTGTAAACAGGCCTTAACGGTCTTGACATTGAGATCTAGAAATTCTCGTTGGCACGAAACCCTCAGCCCCCTGCAATTCTTATACTCCCCTCTTTCGTTACCTCCAAACAACGCCAAAGCTGTTTTACTACTTTAATACACATATAAAAAAGTACACACGTGTAGAAGTTGTTGCTCCAAATCCCTGTGCGACGCCAAAGGGGTTTGTCTTGCTGGCCTGTGAGCTGGCTTGTCGTCCTAAACCAAAGCCACCAAATCCAAATCCTAGGGCTAAAGAGAGTACTTACACGTTACGGCGGATAAAGGTTCTCTGCCAACCTAAGTGCTGTCTTGATTAGTGATACTGAGCCAAATAGCTCAGCAGTCAGAGTGCTTGACTTCTTCGCTACTTGTGGAGTTTGTAACGCATCGAAAAATAACCCATATCACAGTGACATACAAGCCTGCAAGCTACAACCAAATAGCTTTCAACTCAGAAGCTGACCAAGAGGACGGCCCCAGAGACCCGCCCATCACCTATTTCTGCCATTTTATTGGGGAAAATACTTTAGGAAAAATTTATGGTGCCCCACCATTTAAAAAGTTATGGATATGTCCCTGCAACTATATGGTCGGTCACAAGCACATACAATAACCTACACAGGAGATGAAATTTAGAGTAATGGTAAATATTGAACTGCGGGATGCGGGAATTCTTCTTCTACTTTACTTTCATTATGGTTGCTGTCCGTATGAACAGCGAGTATGCATTACAAGTTACTGATGTTAGGATCTTCTTACCATTCTCAGCTGGCTTGGATGCGGTTCCAAACCCTGTACTGGCAGGTGCCCCAAACGTTGTTCCGGTACCAGCTGTTGTGCTTGATAACCCAAATACTGGAGCAGAACCAAAAGTATTACCTTGACTACTAGCAGGCGAAATAAAAGGTGCAGGAGAACTTCCAAAGGTGCTGCCATTTGATGCCCCAAATACGGGAGTGGGAGCAAAGGCGGTGGATGTAGGTGCTGCAAATAGGTTGCCAGCAGTAGTTGTTGTGGAAGGAACTCCCACAGAGCCAACCCCACTACTCACTGTAACCGGAACCACACCAAAAGCACTCGCAGCAGTCGAGACTTTGCTGAACAGACCACCTGTACTAGCAGCCGAGGTTGAAGAATCTTTGGAAGCAGGAATTGTTACGGTAGTTGCTGTAGTGGGTGGCGAAAGAGAAGTTAACGAGGAGCCTCCTGCTGGTGCCAAGGTATTTGCTGAAGCTGGACTGATACTGGGAAAGAATGCACTAGCAGTGCTTGTAGCGGAAAAAGCAGACGCAGAACCAGCAGGCAAACTAAGCGGATTACCTGCAACTGTGGTGTTAGAGGGGGTCGGGGTGCCAGATTTAACACCACCAAGAGAAAGATCAAATACGCCAGCTGGTGAGAACGCAGGTAGTGTGGCTGGGGCACCGAAAATTGTCCCAGGACCAGGCAGTGTCTTAGTTGCAGCTGTAGATGACACCATGCTGGACTTGCTACTTTCTGATAAGGCCTGTGCAAAAACGCCTGCCACACCAGTAGATGCAGCAAACCCGGGTGTTGTCATTACGGCGGGGGTGCTGGTATCTTTGTTTTCTGATGGAGTCCCTTTAGAAGGCAGGGAAACCTGACTTGGTAGTGTACTGGAAGTGGATGCTGGGTTATTAGAAATTGCAGTGGGCACTGTACCAAACAAATTGCTGGTGTTACTTGCAGCTCCTCCAGGAGCAGACGCTCGCATCAAAGAACTCAAGATGCTGGGAGGATTACTGCTTGTATCACCGCCACTACCAAACACATTGCCAGCGAGGGTAGGTGTAGAGAGATTAAGATTCCTAAAAAAGCCTTCACCAGCTGGGGTTGGAGCTGAAAACGGAAATCCTGGTGTTACTGTTGCTGGGGTCACAATTCCACTAGAAGTAGCAATGGGCAGATTTGCACTTGTCACTTGCAGGTTCTATCGTAATATAAAGACAACGCAGTTAAGTCCAACCTCTTAGCAACAGAAATGGGTTACATTACGATTCAATGTTTCCCATAATGAACTACTTCCATAAAGAAAAAGTTAAAAGTCCGTGTCTACCAGTGAAAAAGTTAACTTGTACTACCAGATATTCTCTAAAATCAAGAATAATCAAGCACGAGACAGCTAGAGTACAGGCTGCATAGCAAGCGTGCCCGTACAAGCAAAGAATCTTGTGCGCCCAGAAGACGAGGAACTCTTCGCTCGCAAGGGAACGCTTGCTTCGCAAGGGATAGCTAGAGTTAGATCAGAGGAGGATAAAATACGAAAGAATGAGACTATCGATCACTGTACACAACTTGCGACACTGGTATCGGTATGACTGCTCATTGCAAGCAAGAAACGTAGTTTGCCATTCCTCGTTAAATGTCTCTTACTTTCTATGATCTGTTTACTTCAATTTGTGACTGCCAAGGTTACAGCTTCAAACAGTAGTAAAATCCTTGCCATCCTTATTCTAAAATACATTCTGTCCATTCTTGGACTTGACTTCAATACCTCCTTCTTGTCTTCCCGCCTGACATTTTGTTCCCCACTTGTGGCTGCCGCTGGAGAACTTACTTCCCCTGCTGCAAATAAATTCCTACTCACTCTCGGACTTGGTGTGATACCTGCAGCTGGTGTAGTGATGATGTTTCCTGGTTTGGCAGCACTGGGTGATTCGACACTTACTGCAGCTGTCTGACTGAGCCCTGTGTCTTTTGCTTTACTGCTAAAACTAAATGCACTTGTAGTTGAGGAGGAAGTCACAGAGGAAGACCCAAAACTTGGCAAACCACCAGCTGGAGGAGCAAAGCTAAATGAGCCAACAGCTGTGAAAGATTTCAGCAATCCACCGGTGCTGGAAGCTGTCGATGAGCCTTGAACTGCTGGAGCAAATGCAGGTTTGAAGACTGTTGTGGGGTTCACAGTGACGTTAGGAGCAGCGGTAACCTTTGAAGCACTTTCGGGCATTTGCGGTGGAGAGGTTGGAGGCTTGAAGGTTACCACAGGAGGACCAGGTTTACTGCTGTCGCTAGATTTAAAGACAAATTCTGTACTACACTGTGGCTTTGTGGAACACGTTTGGGCTTCGGCTGTGGCGGCCATCAATGCTGCATTTGCAATAGCCTTTGCAGCATTGATTTCTGCATCATAGTCCTTAGGATGTGAACCCTCTTGTGCCTGTGGTTTATAGGTAACTAGTGTTACTGGTTCGATGCTGGCTGAAGGATCAAGGTTACCGCCTGACTGTGTAGCACCTTGCGATGCACTAGCTCTGCTCATGGCAGCCATTGCTGCAGCAATGTTGGGAGGTGTTTCTGTACTAACGACCTTGACATTTGGAACAATGTCGCTTTTTGCTGGAAGAGTTGCAGCTGTGGTGGGCTGCCAAGATAAAATGTTGTTTTACACATTTTGTTAAAGGAAAGAAAAACATAACCAACAGAGACTAACAGATAGACAGACAGACGGGCCAACAGTAGTCACACTAAGCAATGTCAACTTCTTAACCTTGATAAATTAAGTTTGACATGGACAAGTCGCCCCAGATACTTTCTAGAATGGAAAAACAAGGGGGAGGTATTGAATGCACAGTTAGTTTTAGTTTATTTACATCTCGATGATATCATGTGACTAACTTGTAGAGAATAAGAGAAAATTATTTTTCTTGAATAAGAACAATGTACACATCAAATAATGTTTTACCTCTGTTTTGGTTGCTGGAAGGAGAAGACCACTTGTTGCTAATGCTGGTTCTGTTTGTGCTGGTTGAGATCCAGGCGGCTCAATGCTGTCACCACCAGATTTATCAACTGCAGAAAAAGCTCCGCCCACAGTAGGCTGTGGGATGAACTTGGCATGTGACCTCTCAACAGCTGCTGTGATCCTCACGGGATGAGATGGCTTCTTCAAAACAGCTTCATCCTGTGTATTACCCAAACTGAAACTCCCCTTTGTACTTGATGTTCTCTCAAACTGTATAGGTGAATGACCTGGTCCACTAGCCGGGGCTTTGTGGATTGCATCCGAATGCTCAAGCTCTTTCTCTTGGCAGGGTTCTTCCTCCTGAGCTCCATCTTCTGTAAGACTTCCATCATCATCATCATCATCATCAGGCACCTTAATTTCCTCGGGGATAGGATCACCAAAGCTGAAGCGTCCTTTAGATCCCTCTGATGTGTCCTCTGGCCGTATGCTAGGTGTTGAAGAGAAGAATGGCACTTCCGGTCTACTAGGCTTCACTAAGGGTGTCTTGGTAACAGTACTTGGAACTGTAAGGGAAGTAGTCTAGCTGTTAGTCAAGCACAAAAGGAAAAAAAACAAGTAACCGGAAAGGTTGGCAAAGTCGAGATTTTATTATCTTGTTTATAATAATGCTTTGAATCTGCCAGAAAATCCCACCTTTGAACTGTTGTTTTTTACATGTCTATGGTACTAGCATTTTTATTTGTTTTACCTTGGTCAAAACAGTGTCTTCTTATATGTAGGTGATCGGGTATGCGGTGGCAAACGAAAGAACAAAGAATTCAGAATTCAAAAACAAAGACAAGCAACCAATCACATTGATGCACAGTGTACATGTTTTTATCATTACCTCGTTTAGCCTCAACGTTTATATTGTACGATATCCATTCCAATGTAACTCCAAACCTTTTTTTCTCATGTACTGTTTCTATTCTAGAAAAATTTTGCAAGGTGTGGTAATAATTTGTTTTTTTTTAGGTACAACCTCGGTAAGCCACAAAGTGTAAAATTTCCAGTTCCTATTTTCTGATCAAACCATCATGAAGACTATTAAAAACAGCACATAAGCCTGTCACTTGTGTAATCTTGGTAAAAAAGTGTTGGAGGTATATTGTCCAAGGCTTGTCTAAGCAAGGTGCCCAAGGCTTCTTATGTAGGAAATCTTGGGTGCCCAGCTCTAACAAGCTTTCATAAGAATGAAGTTAAACAAGTCACCCAAAGACAAAACTTGGTCGCCTGAGGCACCCGAGTGCTGCTAGACCACAGCTCTGTTGTCCATATTGTGATAAAAAATGAACCAGTTCCAAGTGTGTGCATCTACTAACTGAACATCAACTTACCAACCGTGCTCCTTCTTATTGGGGTATTTCGTCGTTTTTGAAACATGCTTCTCAACTGAGCTTGCTTTTGAGGAGATATTGGAGCTGTGTATGGACAGGATACTCAAAATAAGTTTATCATGGACTTTGAAAGAGTAGACAATGTGGTAGAGAGAATGTGTTTGGAACGATATTGGATCCTAAAGCATAACTGTAAAAACTATTTTCTTGTTTCTAAAAGGTCAATTTAAAGTAATTTAACCGCTACTGTGCTAAACTACTTCACACCTGATACATTTTTGATTGGCGATTTTAGTTCCTGTTTTGACACAGCAAAGGGATCACGCACAGAGGACAAGTCATCCCTGAAAAATAATCAAAAGTGGTTTTGCCACGTCAAAACTGGAAAGAAGCGAAACATATTTAAGACAATAATAATTTGTTACTCGATTTTTAGACTGTTAGCACAGCAGTGTTAATCATCATGACATGCAAATAAGTTGATTTACAGGTGTACATGTATGTTAGAAACTCCTGTAATCTGTTTAAACATCTTGATACATTTCTTAAAATTCTCTGCAAAACAGCTTGAGACGACTCAATTCTCAGCTGAGTCACTGAGTGGGAACTTAATCCACAACGGTGGCTTCTTCAAATTTTGAAATGGAATGCTGTCCTTACATGTGTTGTTATTGACTAAGTTCGATGCTGACCGG
Source organism: Micromussa lordhowensis (assembly GCA_964020085.1). Classification (NCBI taxonomy): domain Eukaryota; kingdom Metazoa; phylum Cnidaria; class Anthozoa; order Scleractinia; family Lobophylliidae; genus Micromussa; species Micromussa lordhowensis. The sequence goes on from OZ026597.1 coordinate 39,501,016, forward strand.
TCAACGGAATGGAACTGGATGATCAAGAGGGTAAATTTATCTTTTCAATCCCCTGCATCCCTTTTATGGTTGCTAAATTCCGTAATAACAGAATTACTGATGTGCCAGTTCTGTACCTTAAACTTGATGTATTTGGTGGACTTCTCTGCCAGCTGGTTGACAGCAGTTTGCGGTTCTTCATTTCCTGTGTGATCTGTTCTAATCTGGCTGCCTAACATGTCCAATCACAGTTACACATCATAGTCTTATAGCTCAGTATTGCATGCCATGATACAATACGCAACAGTCGGAGAGACTAAAAAAAGGGTTCGTCCTCTTTCTTCGAGTAAAATGTATGATCTTTTCAAGGACATTAACGGGTCGAATACAAAAAGTCTTAGAATCCGACATTAGATGTTCGGGCTTTAGAAGGCTGTTTCCAGGAACTTTTCTAACCACTATGCTTTTTATGGATGAAT
>OZ026597.1:39506473-39513973 GCA_964020085.1 Micromussa lordhowensis
AGGCAACAGTTGCTCTGCATGGTCTTGACATTTTCAAGTAACTTCGCCATCTCTGAGTTAAAATGGCTGATCTGTAACAAAAGTAAGCAAAGGGAAATATGAAACAATAATGGGGTTTCTGTCTGTCTGACAATCAAGCTGTCTGTCTGTCTGCTTATATGTAAATGTTTGTGTTGGTATGTCTGTTTACCCGTCTGTTGGTCTGTCTAATTGTCTGTCTGTCTGTATGTCTATCCAGTCAGTCAATTGATTATTCCCTGATTGATTGATCACCTAATTAATCCCATAATGAATGACTACTCAGTCAATATGGAGGCAGTGTAGCTAAGTGGTCACTGTGCATCTGATTCACAAGATTTCAGACTTCAGATTTCTTTATTGTTTTGCACTATTTACAGAAACCACAACTTTAACAGTGTTCACAGAAATTGCATTAATTAAAAAGAAAAGAAAAACATAACAATAAATAACCAAAATTAATTGTGCTCAGTGACCAAAGTAGCACAGGCTTTCATGTTGGTCACTGACATTTAACATGACTTATTATATGGCTAGCTCTGTGAGCAGGCAAGATGATTCAAATTCTGTGCTCTGATTGGCTACCCGAGCGGGCAAGATGGAGTTATATTGCCCACTCGGGACTACCCGCCTTGTCCCGCAAGAAAAATTTCCCTGAAAGCCATTATAATAAATCCTTTATTGACAAAGCTTGTTCGGTCAACATGGCTTGATATTGGCCTCATTCTTTTTTTGCGTGTTTATAGACCTCGAGTCCGTCTCAGTCCATAAACATGCAAAAAAAGAACTTGGCCAATATCCAGCCATCTTGACCTCACACTTGGTCAATAACCCATATACAGTGTATCAGTTACAAGAAACAATTAGACAAAGACATACATGTATAGTGAACAATAAATGTAAAAAAAATACGGCAGAACATAGGTAGACTATGTGCAAAATGTAAGCAGGTTAAACAAAAGAGTAGGATAGAGTGTTTAAAAGGTCTATTTTATATTGGTTGTAAAAGGGGGTGTAGGGCAGTTTTTGTTGGAATAGTTTCCCCACAGTTTAGATGAAACAAAAGCAAATGTAGAGGTCCCATAGTCATTATTTGCTTTTGGTCCATGAAAATGTAAATTAGAAGCAAATCTGGTATTGTGGGTATGTATCTCAGAGGCCTGAGTAAGGGTTCTATGGAACATTGTTGGAATGTTAGTTAAGCCATTTAGAATTTTATGTGCAAAGAGAGACACTTCAAATTCGTACACATTTTCGAATTTGAGAATTCCTAAAAGATTGTAATATGGTGTAGCATTATCTCAGCTATGCGCAAAGAACATGTTTTGCTAGCATTTATTCTGCTTAGTTGAGATTATATGCAAACTAGTTTTACACGCACTACTTATGGTTGCATAGGATACATGTAGGTACAGTGTACGGATAAATGAAAGAATAATATAACTGTTTCAATGTACATGTATGAAGATCGATCTACAAAATATATTAATTTGTGAATAACTGCTATTTTTTGCTAATTTATTGTTAATGTGTTGAGTGTGCGGTCCCCAGTGTAAATTTTGTACATTATGTAAATACCTAATTTGAGTTTTATGTGCAATGCTAGGAATATGAATATAGGATCTTACAGTCTTGCAGATGATATTATCATGTAGGTTGTCTTTAATTAAAATTTATAGATAGTTTGTTGATTTTACAATATTTTATTCAATTCTTCATTCATACAGAACTCAACATGATGCAGGTTATTACTTGAAAAAAACATATCCAGAGGTCCTGCGTTTGATTCCCGCTCTCCCCAAGTTCAAATCCTCGGCTGCAATTGTAAATGGCCAACTGGTTTGCCTCTGGCCAGTTGGGATTCTTAACAATTTTATGTTTAATTTGAATTATTTGTTTCAGTTGTTTGCTTGGCCATACTAGCCTTTGTGCTATAAACACTGTCAAGGTTAAATATACAGTAGGTTATTATTATTTTCGACCAATTGCAGTCATTTAAACAAGTTAACCAGAAAAATGCTTCTATCTGTTCTTCACAGGATTATTTTTTTATCTTTTTATTTGTTTATTTATTTCTTTTTTAAGCAATGAAATTTGTTTGCAAGTTCAAATTGTTCTTAATGCCTCAGAGTAAATGAAGATTTAAAATATACGTGGTGGGTTTTTTGTTGTCAATGCATATGATAAGAGACAGTTGTAGGATTACCTATTCTTTACAGAACAACAGCAATAACAAATTGTTCAAAATTTTACCAGGAAAACACTAGCAAAGCCTGTGAACACCTAAACAGAAGATGAAAGAATGAGGCCACAATTACCACTTCTTGGATATTTTCTGAAACGGAAGCCTCAATTACATTGCCTTTTGAAACTGGAGCAGTCTAGAAAAATAAAATAAATATATAAACAAATGCAAAAAACAAACAAACAAAACAAAAGACCATTGCATAATTATAAAGAGGTAACATTGAGTATTATTGTATTATTTAGTAGTGGTAAAACAAGGGCAACTACAGAAACAGCGAGTGTAGTTCCACTGGTTGTACTTTGTATGTTCAATGGCTGTTTTGGAATCCTCAAACAGCTTAATTGTTAAGTAATCATTCCTACATGTAAAACAACTTATTAATGTTGTTGGCTACCTAGAAAATGGCTTACATGCAAGTACTCTGCAATGTAGCAACTATGGTATTGTCTAGGAAAAGAGGGAGGATGGAAGTGCTCTGGAGCCTGGGATGGGGGTGACAGTACTACAGATGGCAGGGTTGAATGAATGAATTAGAGGGGAGGACAGAGGAAAAGGATGGAAGCTAAAGTATAAGTATTATTTACATGTATGTTCTTTTTTTTGAGACAGACAAACAAACAACAAAACAAAGACATATACGCACTGGGCAGTTTACGTGATGAAAACAAATACCTTGAGCGTGTTTTTCACAAGAACAACTACAACGCTGACTTGATTAGACGAAACATATACCGACCTACCGAAGCTGATGCAACAAACAGGAACCCGACACCTGTTACTACAGTGACTATACCTTATATTAAGGGCACTTCTGAGACCATCTCAAGGATCCTACAGCCCTACAACATCCGCGTTGCCCACAAACCTACGACTACGTTACGACAATTACTGACCAACGTTAAAGACAGGGACGAACCCAACAACAGACAGGGAGCAGTTTACAAGATCAAATGCTCCGACTGCCAGGCTTCCTACATTGGTGAGACAGGCAGAAGCCTGAACACGAGACTGACTGAACACAAACGAGCCACGAGAAATGGTGATGTCAACAATCACATTGCTGTACATCATCAACTGACAAAGCACAACATTGACTGGGACACTGCTCAATGCTTAACCTACAGTACAAACTATTTTCAACGACTGACTCTTGAAAGCTGGTACACTAACTTAGAACAAACGCCTCTTAACAGATGTCAACAGCTACCAGCACCTTACAAACGACTTATTCACGACGCAAACGAAACCGACAAACGGACTTCTAACAGACCGACTTAATTTGACTAACCATACACGGACCTCTACGCTAGCAATTTGACTAACAAAAGACGGATTGAAACTGACCAATAACTGATGACAAACTTTACACAAGTCTTTCAGCCAATACCGTCATGGCTAAAAAGACCAATCACTTTCAACGGACCAAACTTATAACATCATTGACTGACAAACACTATTCACTTGACTCTGAAGATGACTTCCGCTCAGGTTGTCGAAACGTCAGTCACCAACAACAGTTCTTCTCAGAACTACACTCGCCCGGACGATCATACCATACGAACTACTGATACTCCTGGGTTCAAACCACTTACTATAAAGACATAATACATTTGTTCATGTACCTTTCTGGTAGGTTCTCTGGTAGGTTCTCTGGTAAGTTCTCTGGTAGGTTCTCTGGTCGGTTCTCGCCTTACACCCTCACTAGGAGTTGATTGTCCAGGTAATTTGAAACCCTGTGGAGTGGGTTTTGTTTCTGGCAAACTTGAACCTTCTTCCTTATACAGATCCTGCCTTGTAGCAGGGGCTTTGGTTAAAACAGCTCTGGCAGGTGTTGGCTTTGGCTGCACCAACTGAGAAGGAACTGAAGAACTTGCCTTTGGTTGACCATCCCCTTTACTGACTGAAGCAGTGGAGAGCAAAGGCGTTTGGAAAGACGACAGTCCAGGAGTAACAGGTTGGGTTTGACTGCTGGGTGTGGGTTTTACAATCTGTGGACTACTGGCTAAAGGCCTCCCTAACTCTGCTGCTGGGATTTGGGTCTGTGTTGGAAGCTTAAAAGTAGCTGTCAATCCTGCCTGCTTCTGGTTGGTTGGCAAAAAGGCACTGTTGGGGGCATTCCCCGATGAGGAAACGGTTTGTTTTGAGCTAGCAAGTGAGAACACACCAGTTGGAAGGTCCCCTGATGTTCCAGATGAGGGTGTACCAGAAGACAAAGGAACGTTCTGCTTGGAGCTGGCAAATGAAAAGGTACTAGCTGGTGCACTTGAAGGTATTGCTGATGTTGTAGTCACTGATGAAAAGGAAACTGGTTGTTTGGAGCTGCCAAATGAAAAGGAACCAGCAGGGAGGGTCCCTGGAAGACCTGATGAAAATGAACCAGATGGAGACGAAAAAGCTTGCTTGGTTCCAACAAATGCAAAGGCCCCTACAGGAAGGTCTCCAGCAGTTCTAGGAGCAGATGGAACACCCCCTTTGGGAGCCAAGCCTGGTGTACCAGTTAACAAAGGACCTTAAATTGCAAGCAGGTATTAACTAAAAGTTAATAAATTACAGAGAAGAAGGTATTGGCAATTAAAAGTTTTAAGATTCAATGCAGTGCAGCATAGCCCACAGACAAATGGATAGTAAACAAGACTTCCACTGTACCTAATGGACTACAAGTCAATTCAAGTACTGTCAAAATTTTGTAAGGAAGTTTACAATGTATAAAGGGGGTAAGTTTCCAAAGAAACTGTGGTGCAGCGTCGGTGGGGAGTAATACAAGATAATTTGGTTTTAACACCTGAGTTGATAACGTGAAAGGGCTAATGCTCGAAACATTAGCTTTCGAATCTCTTTATGCTGGCTACATGTAATTCATGTTATCAACTCAGTTGGTAAAACCAAATTATCTTGGTTTACAATGTACTTTGGTACATGTACATAGGCTTGCTTTTGTGCAATGCAAACAAAGATTGAAAGAATCAGCAAAACTCACAGTTTGCAATTTACTGTACATGATGTTGATTCTACATTTCTACATCAGGTTATGATCAAGTAATGGCTATCAAAAACACTGCATACAGGTATGCCTTCTTGTTTGATTTTTTGTGACTGCTCCTGGGTTTAATTCTGGAAAATTGACATAGTCATGTCTATTTTGCCCATCTTATCTACATGTACATTTTTGTGTCACATCACTACATACATGTAACCTTCCACAGACTATGCGTTTTGTAGTCTAAATTTTCTTAAATTGAAACACTTTGGATATGGAAACTGTTCCCTCAAGGTCGCTATCACACTTTACCTGCATTTGACGCAATTGCTTTTCTTTGTCCTCCTAGAGGCAAAGGCTCCACTGGCTTTACGATAGTATGATCTGTATTAGGAGTTTGATTCACCATATAAAATGGGCACAGCACACCATCTGTTGATAGAAGCATCATTATCGGGGCAGGAGAAAGGCGTTTCTCTCCTTCAATAACTGGCCTGGTTGAGCTAAAGTCAAATGCCAAACCCATGGGAAATGTCTCATCATTGTTATTAGTCAGCGGCATCTCTGCACGGCCAGTTTCTTCAAAATTCCACTTTTCCCACAAGGCTGTCACCTATCAAATGTGTGTATCATTGTCAGGATTCAATTTTAAAAATTGAGACAGAGGCTGCAGAGTGTGTTTCAATTATGTAAAAAGTCAAGTAACTAACACTACATTTAATTCCTTCATTGGCAGATACATTGTTGGTCTGGATCAATAGATGTGAGCTGATCAGTTATTCTCCTTCAAAATTTTACACATAAAAAATCAATTGTTTTGAAAAAATGTATATTTTTTGGTCTCATTCTTTATTTTTACCACAAGGGACCTCGCTGCAGTTTGACTGAATACTTCTGATCTGGTGCTTTCACTCACTCAACAAAGCTCATACAGGTGTATGATCTAGTAAATTTCTTTACCTCTCCTCCATATTTTCCAATCACAGCAGATTCAAACCCATTGGAACAAGCAGAAACCATCATACTCCTGCAAAATGATTGCTTATCTTAATTAATTAAGAGAGTTTCAACATTATTACTAGGCATGTAGTGTAGTTCAAACTGAATCCCTAAAACAACTATACACCACCATCTGAAACGAGAAAGTCACAAGCTGCATGTACTGTACATATCTTCTAACAGTCAGCAGAGCTCGATGTGTGATTGCTGGAGTGGCCAATCTGAAAACTTAGGGGTCAGCTGGCCCCAAGGTTTTTTCCTGAAAGTCGAGCCCTGGTTAGACAACACTGCTTCAGGAATTTCCTTAAAGAGGAGAATCAAAATGATGCAGACTAAACAAAAGTATATTCCTAACCATTCAGCAATGTTCTTCAAATAATACATTGGTTCTCGTTCTTCGCTCATCACATAATATATATCATCAAAATTAGTTATGGTCCTTGGTTCATTTCTCTAAAAGAGAATAAAACATGTTAGAAAGTTTCAATTAGTAACAACAAATATATATATATCTTATTAGACGTTTTGGTGTGTAGTATCGCTGTATATTTTTACGAGTTGTGCGGTATTTTGACGAGCCCGTAGGGCGAGTCAAAATACAAACAACGAGTAAAAATATACAGCGATACTACACACCAAAACGTCTAATAAGAGATTTATTATCCAACGATTTCTTTTCCCAAAATTCTGACTTGCCAAGGTTTTGAACTTCACGCGGCCGGGAGGAATGAGACGAGTACAAATATCGTGTGATATTTGTACTCGTTTCGCGTGATATTTGTACTCTACGAAGCAGAGTTGGATAATAATAACAATTATTGGACGAGGTTGAGCAAAATATCATGATTTGTCAGTGGCGAGCCGATCAATTATCTGCCGAAGCCGAAGGCTGAGGCGAATAATTGATCTGCGAGACACTGACAAATCACGATATTTTGCGATACCCGAGTTCAATCATTGTTTTATCATTCGATAACTAAGTTTGTTTTCATATTTTAATCAGTTCCTGGAAGCTTAGGGAAGCGGTCTGCCATTTTTCTTTCGAGAACGTGGTTCCAACTACCGGTACACATGAGCAGAATGTTATTTGCAGCAAAACATGTTTAGACGGTACTACGCATGAGCAGACCATTAAATTTGTAGGCAGTTATTTGCAGGTCACGTGGTGGGCTCTCGGCCAATGTAAAGAAAGGAAAAAATGCATCGAATGATAATCAATATTATTGTCATGTGGAGAATGTTTGGTTAAACATAATAT
>OZ026597.1:39516473-39611473 GCA_964020085.1 Micromussa lordhowensis
AAAAAATACCACAAACAAGGTTATACATGTACAAGTATGTTCTCTTAGTATACCAGATACAATTACTATTATTACCAGATATAATTATGACTTTTACAGTCATGTACAGTGTACATGTTCATTCAAATTCAAGTTTCATATTGTGTTTTAATGGACCACTTTGAACAGGTTCTCCTTCTCAAAGAAATTCTGCAGCACCTACATGCACATGTAAAAAATTATGTATAAACATATTGACATATTTGCATGTGGTACCTGAATGAGGATCATCAACGAAAACTTCAGGACATTCTATTTCCCTTTTCACCTCCAGAGCCTGGATAAAAGAATTTGTATGAGTGGAAAATGTTTTTTTTTTACACTCTGATTGATGGAGTGTAAAGACTCATTTATTGTCCTGAAGTAAAATGTAGAAATTGCTTTAAACCATTCTTCTGAACATTGTTAAAAGGACAGGTCAATGCTACCTTTAGTTAAGATCTGCCTTACATGTAAGAATTAACTTCATGGATGGTCAGAAATTACAAAGAATTTTTCAAAGATGCTATCAATGTGTCAGAAAGGTTCCATATCCTTTTGATCTCAAGGCCAGTAAAAGCACGCAAAAATTGACAATAAATTTTACTAAAGATGATCCAAAGACATGTACATACATGTATGAACAGTGTGTACCGAAAAACAAGATTCTAATATTCACCAGACAAGAACCCACGTACTTACCTGTGAATACTGTGTTAATCTGCCATCTCTATGTCCTACTACTAGCTGCTTCCCTTTAGGACTCCAACAAACTAGGGGAAAAAATTTCAATAAGAGATAACATGTAGCTTTAATGTACATTGCATAAACTTACAAACTTATGAAATACCATCTGCATGAAGGAATCTGTTAGTAACAAGTACAGTGTATGTACATGTACACTGGACATGAAAAACAAAAATAGAAACTAAAACACTAAATCAGGGAACATGTTCATATATTTACACTGTACTGTAAGATGCTACATGTACATGTAAATTGTATCAAGCACTCCTTAGAAGTGCTCTAACATATCCTTTGCTTAATTCAATACTATACTGTAAGTCAGATTCCCGGGGCAAGCCACATGGCTGTCAAATTCCATGAATTGTTTTTCTCTGAGAACAAAATCAGTTCTTTTAAAATTATTGCCCCAGTAACATGTTGAAATTTCTAGTAAATAATGTTATATACAAGAAGTCTACTTACTTGCACTAGCTTTCACACTTCCAGGCAGGGTTGCCAGTGTTTTTATTTGGGTTTCTGTCAGCTCCATCACTGCCACAGAGCCTGAACTGAGGCAAACAGCAAAGATGCCAGGAAAACCAGGATTCCACAGAATGTTCGCAACTCTTACTCCTGTGTAAACAACAACAAGTTAAATTATCACTGCAATTAACGGGTCTTACAAACAAGTGACAAAAAATATAAAATTGCTAAATACAACTGTAATTCAATACTAAAAGTTCATTACTGTAACCACCATCAATCATGAATGTACAAGTATGTACATGTGTTAACCATTAAAATACACTGAAACATGTTGACCAAGCTCTCTGTAAGAAAAACCCAGACTATACAGTTGTGCAGTTTTAAAAATAGTTTACATGTGAGTTTATATTTCTCTTTTTTCCAGAAATATAAAGTTAGACACTTGTGTAACTTAATTCAGAAGTACAAAAATACATTGTGTAAAGTACTATACCTGCATCACTAGTTAGAGTAATTTCACCAAACTTGGCAGTTGAAGGATTCTGAGAAATGACAAAAAAACACATTCAATTAATATCTTTAATCTACATGTATACATACATGTAAGTTTTGATAATGAAAATGTTCCTTATTCACGAGCACAATCTGTGTCTAAATATCTAAGGTGACTCGATAAAAGCAAAACTTTTTAACTAGCCTCTAGGGACTAAGAACTTGAACATTAATATTCTTGTTATCTGTTGAATATCATATTTCGACCTGATGATGGTGTCATGAGGACACCGAAACGTTGTCTAATATCAATATGATTCTACCCGTAATCAAATCGATAACATTATCATGCCTGATAGGAATTCTATACATACACTGTAAGTATCTGAAAAAAATTAAAAAAGTGATATACATGTACATGTACATGTACATTGTTGTTATAATTCATATAGGCAGACAGGTGAGTAGATTGTCAATAAATAAACCATCAACCATATGCCAATGATATTGATTACTTTAAAAGTAAGAAATTATTGTTATTACTGGGACTGGAATTGGTGGGACATGACAAGTAAAACAAGACAATGTCAAACAACAACAATTAACAACACAGTGTACTGTAATTAAGGACTTACACTACTCGTGACACTATATATTAAAATTAATGCTTTCAAACTAAACTCATCTAAAGGCCTGTGCACTTTGAGAGAATTTTCAAAGAACATGTACATTATGTATTCATACATGTAGTTTCAATCCTTAATTCTTGCAATGGGGACACATTCATTTAAGATTAACTTAAAACTGATTCACATGTACATACATGTATACATGAACAGTTAAAAGAAATGACCAGGATACAAAATTAATGATGGATAATGAATTTATCAGTGTATGTGTTCATATTAAGTGATAAAAACTTGGACTTACAGAACTTGCAAGGGTTGGTACATCATAGAGCATCATGGCAGTTTGATTTCCATTCACATAGCAGACAGACAGAGTAAGATCATCACTACTTAAACCAACAAATTGTACAGAATGCCCAAATTGTATGAACGACGAGGGACAGTGCCCCACTGAAAGAGAGATCAGATATACATGTATACATGTAGTATCATAAGTGTCTGCTGGACAAAAATATGGGCCTTCCTGGTGTTTTACTTTAATTTCACTATAAGGTTTGTGTTTGCAAAGTGTCAAAGCCTGCAAAACAGGCTTTGACATTGTTTAATGGGAATACTCTTTTTGCGGCTTGAGATCTTCATTTCTTTTCAGCCTTGTTAAAGCAACAGCGTATTTCAGAGAAACAAAAATAATGTTCTTGACAAGGCATGGAAAGATCTCTCCAGGGCTTTCATACAAGTACAAGTGAAGTGAAAAACACATAGTCACTTACAAGACAAGTATGTGTATCAACAAAAATATAGGACTACCCAGTACCTAGCCTGCAGTGCAGGCATATTTTGGGCGAGCAAGTGCAAATATTCCTGTTTCCCACAGTCAACTTGTCTTGGATTAGCTTAACAGTGACAAGTTGGGGTGAGGGAAAAAATTGCAAAGACAGAAACATTGTGGAGGGGGGAGGGGGAGGAGAGGGAAAACTAGGTTTCTTCAGCTCCTCCTACCCCACCCACCTGTCACCCACCCTCTGTCACTCATCCCAACTGTTGCTCTGTCCCAACTCTGCACTGCAGGCTTCCTCTTTACATACATGTACATTATGTCTCGCAAAACCTTAAATGGATGTTGAAATTTTAGATAAATTTCAGACAATAAACTTCTGGTGTTTCGCAAAAATATAGCTAAAGTCAATTTACACCTCCAAAACATGAATTAGACTGAAACAACACCTATGGAAGGATAGCTTTACAACACTCTCAATTAAATAACACCATTTCTATCAAGCCATTGTGATCTGTCTCAAGCATTGTCTCTTCTGGAGTTAGCTTCATGATTAAAGAAAACTAAAAGCTCAAAGTGGCGTACTGAGTACTATACTTATTTTAGATGCTTAAAATTTTGGATGTTAAAAATTTTGCATTTTCAGACACCTTTTATGTTTGAAATTTAAAGTGTTTTTTGCAACTGCAGTGGTGTAGTTTTTATTCAAACATTATGTATTAACATACCAATATTTTGCATACTCCCTTCATCAGACTCATTAATCCGTTCAATGGTTTCAGTTTTTATCACTTTTATTCCTGTTTAGATCAAAATAATGAAAAGTTAAAACTAAGTATGGTAGGAAATACATTGAAACTAGTTTAATTTTAATTAAACAATTGGGCTGGCTAAACGTAATATACATGTACTGTAACAAGTGTTGCTTTCAATGAACAACTTATCGCATGGAGTGTACTGCAAATGAATTGATTTAGTGGAAGGGTGGAAGAATTGAACCAGTGCCAAAAAATTAACCTGACAACACCACCTTTGAATGTATCCTAATGATGTCCATCCCTGAGTGCAATTTTAGCATTTTGAGACCAACTTCAATTGTTTTCTTCTGTGTTCTACAATGCTTGAGGTGTATGTCACTCTGCTTGCAATATTCTCTACAAACATGTACCTGTACATATCCCTGTTACACTGTAAAAAAATTCATTTACACATTGCTAGAAACAATTTACATACCTGTAGGGCAACCTACAAAAGTCAAACCATATTTGGTCGAAGCAGTAAGTAAACTTGAGCGAGGCTTGGGTAGATTTGGCGGTGATTCAAACATTCGTATTTTTCTCATTTGCTTGAAGTTAAAATCCTAATAATTAAGTATAAATTGACGTTAAATTAGTATGGGTAATCAAATGGCCAGGAGTGAAATTAGAAAACTATTTAAAATAATGTGCATTTTGTCAAAATTCTAAATTTGACAAAATGCAAGTGAAATTATTTTCTAATTTCATGACTATAATTTGATTGTGGTTAGTCTGTCTGGGTTCAAGCCCTGGCCAGGGACACTGTGTTATGTTCTTGGGCAAGACACTTCACCCTCACAGTGTCAGTCTCTCCACCAAGGCGTATTAACTCATTCGAAGTCTCAAAAAAGGCACAAAAAATGTCATATAATAATTTGTTTATTTAATATCTCAACAACTCTTTACAGGAGAATAATCTGCTACAGATACTACTTTATCTGTTTGCATATGTAATATCTCGAAAATGAAGCAAACGTCAGTGAAAAAAATACAGGACCATGTTTTCTATTACATTGAAGACCATATGCAAATATTTAGGTACTTTTGAGAAAACAAAATTCCACAGAAAATTGTCACTCAGCATGGTTTTGCACCCAGCACTTGAGATTTTAAACATGAAAATGGCAGTCTGAAGTGAATTTAATTGCATTTGAACAACATATGGCCATATTGAAAAAGACAAGCCACGAGTCACCCAAGTGTTTTACCTAAAATTTTTGCTTCTAATTTCAAGCTTACTGTAAAATTCCATTTGTATTTGCTTTAAATACTAGTACCCTTAGGATTGATGTCATCCCCCAAAAACTTTTTCAGGATCTTTGCAAATCATTGAAATTAATGGAAATCACTTGTTCAACAAAAGGCGGCCATTGTCATTTGAAATGGTGTGATTTTGTGAAACTTGAAACCTGATTGGCTAAGATACCAGTGACACTTTCCTCCAAATTTCTGAAGAATCGGACGTCACAAGAATTAATACGAATGTTTTAGGAACAATATTTAGAGGGGCAATAACATATGTGTGTGGTTGTGCTAAATGGGTACCGGCCACCTTAATGCTGGGGATAACCCTGTGATGGACTAGCATCCCATCCAGGGGCAGTAGAAATACACCAGTTCATGCTACAGAAACCAGGATAAGCTCTGGCCTGATGTGCCACTTGGCTGGTATACAGACTTTACAGGTACCTTTACCTTACTATTTTATTACCTTTTAATATCATGGGTGACACATTACATTTAGAATCGTGGATTTATGACTTGTTTATTGCATCGAAAAATTTTGCACCAAATGTCACCATGGCAATTTTGGGGTTTGCCTTGGTGTAAAAACTTGAAGTTTTTCTTTGTTTTGTAGCTATTGTTAGGGTTAGGGTCTATTATGTTGTCTTCTTTGTTTTCTTTGTTCTACGTCACTCGTGAGTGTCACAGGTTCTTACACCGAGAATGAGCCAAATTTTGTATCTTCACATGTGAAATTCTAAATTAAAGCTGAAATTTCACCCCAAAATTAAGGAGTCATTTTGGCTCATCCTCAGTGTAAGAACCTGTAACACTCACCAGTGACATAAAACAAAGAAAACAAAGAAGGCAAGATACATGTAATAGCTAGACCCCAGCCCTAACAATAGCTACAAAACAAAGAAAAACTTCACGGGTTCTTACACCGAAGTACATGTAAGCCCGTAACTTTTCACCCATGATATTAATTAAGTTACGATGTGGTCGGTCAGGGTTTGAACTGATTGAAGTTTGGCAGTCAAATTTAGGGATTTGGTAAACTTCTACGCAAGTAAAATGACGGACAGAGACAATAATAATAAGAGGCAATAATTTTTATGGGGGGGTTGAACCCAGATCGATTGCACTGGACACGTTTGTGCAAGTAAGCTTATATAAAGCAGTGCCGTTCCATACAGCACTCTTTTGCCAGCTAATTTACCAATTTGATTTTATTGAGGGAAACACATTTTTGCATTTTTATCCAAATCTCGGTCTCGGCTAGATTGCAGAATACCCGGCCCACTTTTTGGAATTTTAAATGCTGCTACCGCAGTCCCGCAGTCGACATAATTTACATAATAAACTGTATATAAAAACCACGAATATACCTCGTTCTTTCATCCACTGCGGGACTGCGGACCGCGGTAGCAGTCATTAATAATACCTATATAATTTCTATGTCCACCACTACGGGACTGCGGACCGCGGTAGCACTTCAGTTTAACACTTAGATTAATACTTATTCATCGACTACGGGACTGCGGACCGCGGTAGCACTTCAGTTTAACACTTAGATTAATACTTATTCATCGACTGCGGGACTGCGGACCACGGTAGCACTTCAGTTTAACACTTAGTTTAATACTTATTCCTCGACTGCAGGACTGCGGACCGCGGTAGCACTTCAGTTTAACACTTAGTTTAATACTTATTCCTCGACTGCAGGACTGCGGACCGCGGTAGCACTTCAGTTTAACACTTAGATTAATACTTATTCATCGACTGCAGGACTGCGGACCGCGGTAGCACTTCAGTTTAACACTTGGCACATACATTTAACCTTGCTAACCGACTGCGGACCGCGGACCACGGTAGCAGTAGAGTCGAAGACGACTAGTTGGGCCGGGTATTCTGCAATCGCTCCTCGGTCTCTGTCATAAGTTATGGAGTTTCTTATTTTATTTTGTCGCTAGCGCGACTCACTACTCGCAGCTCACTGAAGGTACATGCGGCAAACAGGAAACGGTACCATATTAATTTTCAATAATACCTTCACATCCCGCTCTGGGGGAGTTTCTTCATCTTCGCTATCTGCCATTCTTCCAACAGTTATCGCTTGTTAGCAGCCTCTTGGAATGTTATAAACTGAAATACAACGGTCGGGTGTGAGCTTTCACATGGCTTACTCAGTCGGCCATTTTGCCCGTACCGCAAAGGATCATGATGGAGCTTTGAAAAGGACTAGGGACGAGGAAGAATTTGGGAGAGGGCGCCTGGTGAAAATTGTTGTTCCAAGAAACCGGCGTTGTTTGTTTTGGGTTGCCGTTTCTTGGAACTAATTTTGACAAATGCTCAATTTTTATTGGGCAAACCGTGGCAAACAAGGAAAAAATAACTGCTTGCTCTTACGCAATGCTTTGCAGTTTAATTGCACAGTCATGCGAGGCTTCTACCAGTACAATGTGCCCTAAAAACGGTGATGTACTGGTTACTCGTGGGTTACTACAGCCTGTAGCTGTATACAGAGCTGCCACCGGCGCGCACATCTAATTTGTAAATAGTTTCGAATCCGCTTTTTTTTAAATGCATTCTTGTCGACTGTATGTTATTCTGATAACTATACGTTGAAGTGTCAAACATTATGGCAAGTGGTTCGCAAACAGCCGCTAAATTTGCTGAACTGAAGAAAGATGTCGTCGAAATTTTAAGCTCTTGTGAAGGACACCGGTTAGATCTCAGCAGATTCAAAGAGGAGTACAAAAACAGGTTCAGAAAGAGCTTCGACAAACGATATAAGGTGTTCAAAACAGGATGGACGATGAAAAACCTCATGGCAAAATTAGATGATGTCATTTATTTGGAGGAATCGGAGCACCACAAATCTGCTGTCCTTATGAAACTGAAAGAACCGGATTCGGCACGCCATGACTTGAGAAATCACCTGACTTCACCAGACAAGTTGGAAGCTACATGCAGTGTTGGGTTTCAACAGGTCAAATTAGATTCCCCAGCAGAATCACCATTGTCACAAGCTACAGGCAAGGAATCAAAACCTGCTGCTTCTGCAAATATGAGCCACTCAAGTAATGACCCATCAAATATTAGTGGCCGCAAATTCCTGAAAGCACAAAGACGTCTGGAAAAGAAAAGTACTGAATCGAAAGAAAAATATCATGAATCAACTGGAGAAAATGTTGCAGCATCGATCAGCCCTCCTGCCGTGTTCTTGGGTGCATCTCATCTAGGCCTGCCACTGTCACCGCCACCAGTTTCTAGACTTCATGTAGAAACTTCAGGTATTTTAAGAAATAAGCTAGACATAGAAAACATTGTCTGTGTTTTGTATATGTAGTGGAAGTTTGGGAGAAAAAAAAATAAAAACATTTTTTTACGATATACATTGTATTTCAAACACCAAGAATAGATTTAAAAATACAAGGCACAGTGGAGTATTTTTTGACAAACTTTGAGGTGTTCAGAAATGAAGTGGTCTCTGTGCTTGATATACAGTAATGTTTTCAATTAAAACTTGGCCAGGAAGAAAGAAGAGAAATGAAAACACATGTTATTGTGAATAATACTGGTAGATGGTTATTAAGATCAGATATTTCCTTTATTTGGATAATGAATTCTTAATGAGTTGAGAATACAGTACATGTATGAGTTTCCCCAAACTTTCACAAGACTGTTTTATTTTAATTAACTTGATACATGTAGAAATGCAGTCAGAGAAAGTGTTTTCTGTACAAATTTACTTACCAAGCACTATGAGTAAAAGACGTCCCTACTTTATTGTATCTTTGACACAAAATGTAAATTTTCTTGCTTGCATCGTCATTTGCATCAGCAGCTCAAGACTAATTTTGTGTTTCTTCAAGTTATAGAAGTGCAGTATTTAGCACTTGCTTTCTCTAGGAATTATTTTCTAAGTAAATGGCCCTTGATATGGATTGAATGTCTTCTATAGGTTAATTTTTAATTAAATAAGTTTTTGCTACTTTAACCAGTGCATAAAGAAAGTTGTGTCTGATAGCACAGGGCTGCATGTAGTGGATTTCTCAGTCAGACTTTAATGGAGTCTGTCCTTTGCTTGCTTGGCGGACAAGTCGCTTGACGGCAAAGCAAAAGGAAGGAAGAACCTGAATCATGAACCTGAATCATCCCATTGATAGTTTGAATTTATAGTAATTTTAACTTCCAGGTTTTGGTCAAAGAATGCAAATGACGCCACCGCGAAGAGCAGAAGCTATTAACACCAGAAGTGCACAGGCCAGGCCTCCATCTCTCCGTGAAATAATGGAGCAGCAAGCTCAAGAAGAAAAACTACATGTAGCCAGTGTGGTTTACTCTACTCCGCCGCATGGGTATGAAGGATTATTGCAAGAGATGGACACACCCACTGCAGTGAAAGGAAATGGCCTCTTCTCTCCACCAGATCTCAAAGATGCACGAATTAGAGAAGTTGGAACTCCAGGCCCATTGCAAAACTCGATTAATCGTGCCCAAATGGTTTCCAATTCACCGAAAGCAAAGCCTGCAAGGAATGTTTCTCTTCATGAGGTTAACAGGGCAGCAGAAGAAATCATTACTTCTTTGTCAGAGGAAGGTCGCTTTGTTTGTCTTGAGGATGTAAAGGCCAGACTCTGCAAAGAATTTGGAAAAACAAGTCTCACTACAATGGGCTTCAAACGAGACAAGGACATTCCTGCTCTCAATGAACTAATTCGGATGCAGGCCAAAGTGAGTGTATAAAAAATTATCTGATACTTCTGCACCAAAATTGTGCCGAGGATCATATTGTATTTGTCATAGAATTAACTCATGTCTTTTTCTTACGTATTATTAACCAAGTCACCCACACCAAGTGATCCATTTATTTATATATTTATTTATTTTATTTCACACTATTCGCACAAAAATGACAATACTGTACACATAAATGAAAAAAACACATACAATGGAAAATAAATAGATCAATCATACGGAGAAATATTACAGAATGTGTGTGGTGGCCAAAGTAGCAACTGTTTTCAAGTTGGCCACCACCGACTGTACATTTCTGCTTTCAAATAAAAAAGAAAGTTACAGTGAGTTAAAAAAAAGAGATTGAATTCCAGAGTATTGAATAAAAAACGCCGATTAATGTCCATGATAATAGTGTATGTATTATGTATTTTAGATAATATGTTAAGTAAACTAGAGATACATGTATATTGAATGAAGAACAGATCAGTTATTATACCAATAACTCAAAATTTTAAATATATATTTAGTTATTAAACTTGTTGTTTGATTGGGAAGAGATCAAGTGAGCTCTTTAAACTGGTTTGAACTCTGTAGAATGATGCTTTAGTGTTAGGGGGACAGTTTCCCAGGTAACTAGAGCAGAGTATCTGAAAGTAAACTTTCCTATGTTTGTTCTAACTTTGGGAGTATAGAAATTTAGTTTAGTGGAGTTTCTGGTGTTATACATGTAGGCAAGGTAAAGTCTGCATACGAGCCAGTAGTGGCTCATCAGGCCGGAGCTTATCCCAGTTTCAGTAGCATGAAGTGACTAGGAGTATTTCTACTCCCTCCTGGATGGGATGCTAGTCTATCGCAGGGTTACCCCCAGCATCAAATTCGCCAGTACCCATTTATACACCTGGGTGGAGAGAGGCACTGTGAGAGTGAAGTGTCTTGCCCAAGAACACAACACAATGTCCCCGGCCAGGGCTCGAACCCGGAGCGCTCGCTCCGGAGTCAAGCGCACTAACCATGAGGCCACCGTGCCCCCACTCTGGTGTTATAGGAGTGGACAGAAATTACAGGTGTTAGCAAATTATGGAAGATTTCAGGAACAGTTGATGGATCGTTATATACTGTAGTTTTTGAGCCAGTGAGAAGATTTTTGAGTTTCACAATATTTTCAAATTTCAGAATAAAGCAATGCGTTCAGCAAACAAGCTGGATCAGTGAAGAAATGATAATTTCTTAACTGAGAAAATGAAAAAAAATTGCCCCTTTAGAACAAACATGATTGTTATTTTGAAACACAAACAATACAACGAGAAGCAAACTTTTGTTGTTTCCTCAAAAATGGCAAATTCATTCATCCTTCCCCTGTCCCAGTACTTCAGTTTCAAATATTCAGTCTATTCTTTCTAACAATTTTGCATTCGTTAATTCCCTACCAGGTCAGCTTATTTGTGCACGCCTACGTCATGGCAAACAGTATTTCCACTTTGTACGAATTAAACCAATGTCTGGCTGACCTGGGATCCCAGTCAGACTTTGAAGATCTCAAGTTGGGTCCCCTGCTCCAACAGCCTGTGGTATATGACATGTTTAAAGCCCCGCCTGATCTCTCTGAAGTGCCTCATATAACTACCATTCAGATTCTAAAGCATTTGGAGAAGTACATGACCAAAGAAGACTCGTGGCGAAAGAAAGTGGATTTAACAAAATTCATGGAGTACCTGTGTGAAGAGTATCGCTGTGAAACTCCGTACGAACTTGGAGTGAGAATTCAAAGCATTGGATTGGCCATTTCGGTACTGCAATGAAAATATTATATAATCGTGTTTTTTTTAACTTTTAGCTCATCTATTCTCTAATAATAAACCCACAGATCTTTGCAAAATGCCATTTCTGAGTCTGTGTCAAAACCAGTCATTATGCAAAACCATTCATGACATGTATATGTTCCGCTAAGAGGTTCATTTTCATGTAAGTCAAACTCATTTTCATATGAAAGGTTTTGCACGAGAACTCGTTTTGAAACAGAGACGCAACTTAACTTGGAAATGGCCTATTGACTAAGCGCTATTTTGGGTAAAGATGATTGTGATATGGTTAGCAAGAAGGGTTCTTTCTTTCCGGATACGGCTTCTGTGCACGCGCATCCGGCGAATTCGGATATTTTTTTAATCCGCCCTCCCAAAATGGAAAAAAATCAATCCGCAACGGATCCGATAACGTGTGGACGGTGAATCCGGATACTCGTAGTGAAATCGTGTCCAGGCTCTTACCAAACAATAAACCAGTACGGCGGCACTTTCCGATTCGACCAAAGATTTCCGGAAATCCAGGATAGGGGAGCAAATGGAACAGACATTTTCCGGAATTTCATTCCGAAATTTTGGGTGTACCTCGCTAGGTCGGCCTAAAATTCCGGAAAATCGGAGAAACCGGAAAATTCAGTTCCTGCTCGGCCCAGTTTCTCCGAGCTCGCCCGCGGAAATTCGAACTCAAGGTAGCTGCCTCGAGCTTCTCATGTTTCTATCTGACAGACGACTTTAATCTCTCGACTCGACATTATTGCAGTGGTGTGGCCACAGCAAGCTTTAGTGCGAAAATACATGTAAGCTACGTGTAATGTGGGCATGACCGCATGAGTGAACGGCTCATGAGTTTACCTCGTCATTCTCGTGAACTCGTCAGGAAAATGAACAGCTATCGTACCTTCAATGTAGTCGCGGACTCCATTTAAATTCCTACGCAGTGTCGTCCTCGCCTAATACATCGTTTGTTTCAACTTCAGAGTCGTCGAGCAACTCCAAAGCAAATAATAACGGTAAAAAAGGCAGAGTCCGCCGTTTGTTTTCTTTTTGTTTATTCGTATCTTCGCGCGAGACTTGGAACGCGATGACCTGGAACGGGTCAGTTCAACCAACCGGAAAATATTGTTCCATTCGTCTCATGGAGTACTCTGAATTTCAAACCGAAATATTTGGTCCAATTGAAATCGCCCCTAGTTTCTCTCGAGTGAATCCGGATACCATCGGATGCGTGTGGACAGGCGAATTCGATTAGAATGCGCCACGTGTGGACGGAGAAATTTTTGAATCCGGAAAGAAAAAATTGCGGATTCTAAAATATCCGGATACGTGTGTACAGGGCCTGAGAAATGTTTTTGTCCTATAATGTTTGCTAATAGAGTTATTGAATGTGATTTTAGGTGATTAAAAAGGCCAAACATAGCGATAGTGAGAAATGGAAAGCTGTACGTGAACAGGTGTCTGTCGACATGGAGGAAGACATAAATAAGCGCCTACGGAAAATCAAGAAAGATCTTCTTGGACAAGAGCTTGGCGACTTGAGGAGCTGTGTAATGAAATTTCTTGAAACCTCTCCCGTTGATACGCTGAACGCAGTATTCAACTGTTGCCTGGAGTTGTTTGATGGCAAACGTG
The DNA here is from genome assembly GCA_964020085.1 of Micromussa lordhowensis. NCBI lineage: Eukaryota > Metazoa > Cnidaria > Anthozoa > Scleractinia > Lobophylliidae > Micromussa > Micromussa lordhowensis. The sequence continues at coordinate 39,529,795 of OZ026597.1, forward strand.
AGAAACAGATAACAAAGTTTTTAACCATGATTACTGTGGATTCGCTTGGAAGGAATTTATTTCAGCTGGCTCTTTATATGAGTTGCAAGAGCCTACTTGGAGCCGCGCTGCAAAAGCTAGTTGCCACTGAAGTTGATTCAAAAGTGCAAGAAGCCCTAATCCAAGCCAATAGCCGAGAGATGGAAACACGGCCTGTGCCACCCAGTGAAGGTTTGATTTCTTTAATTTCCAGTTTCAAAGAAAACACTTACGTATAGTTTTCTGGTGTCGGTGGATTTTCACTTCCGCGTTATTTGACGCGCGACTCTATTTTATTGGATGCATGTAATTCCATGAAGATTTTTGCCCGTGAAGGGCACAAAATAACGCAACAGTGGAAATGTTGTGGAAGTTCACATGGCTTTGCGTATTTACGCACGGGAAACTACATTAAAATTCACGCGCGTTCACTGACGTTAAGTAACGTAAAGGTCGAAATCTGAGTTTATTTTGGCTCGTTGCGTCATTATGTGAAATGTGAGGAACAGGTGTCGCTATCTTATCAAATCTTTTCAGACTGCGTAAAAATCTGTTTGGGATTTAAACCGTAGATGTGCAAAAACAAAAGAACAAACTAACAAAGAATTAACGCTCGCTGAAGTCAAAACGAGATCAGAGTAGACATCTTGGATTGCACTGAAATAATATATAATAATAATATTAATATATTTGTCATTTAATTTTATTTTATGATCATAAATACATGTAGCTCTGTCGAGCTACAATTACAATTATAGTTCAGCTCGTTGAGAGACCAGCAATTAAACATTTTCCTAGGCACAGTTCATGTTCTAATTCCTAGTTTTCTCAATAGGTGCAATTGTCCAAGAAGTGAAGGAGTGGCTGGTGAACGCTGATAACGTGGACCTTGCCAGGCTAGCGATAATTGAAGGAAATGTTGTGAACAAATTTCCAGGGTTCAATGGTTTTGAAGACTTCGGTTATGGCTCTTTTCTGAAATTCTTAACGAAACACCAAGATCTGCTCGAAACTATCGAACAAGTCGGTGGCATGGCTCGGTCAGGGAGAGTGGGAACGAAACTTGGACATGAAGTCTCCCTTCAAAGTGTCCTGGATTTTATAGCACAGTGTGGGATGCAAGCATCTGCTGTAAGTTTAAAACGTTACTGAAGCTAAACACTTTGTTATGTTCTTCTCGTCTGGGGCTCTGCTGGCTATCTCGACCCTGGCATCATCCCATAATGCTAATGAATGAATGAACTTTATTTAAGTGTCAGAGTGGTCATCTAATTGTGGACACTAAAAGAACATTCCGAATACAAAGTAAAAAAATTAAAACGAGGATGCTACGAGTGTTTAATACACTGTTTTAAAATTTACAATCGTTTTGAACAGAATTTATAATAATTATTTAGTTAAAAAGTGATAAAATTCCCTTGTAGACGTAGTTAAGAGACGCATAAGTTACAATTGGTACATGTGCTGTCCTCAAGTGATCGCTGTCGATCACTTGAGGATAGTCTGGACCAAAGGTATGGGCCCAGGTACCTAGTAGAATGTTTTCAATATCTTACTGTTGAAGTAACGAGGTATATCAAAATCTGTATTTCTTAGGGAGTACCCTTTGTTTGCAAAATTGAAAAGTACTCCTACATAGTCAGGGGCCAAACTATTTCTAACTTTGTACATTAAAATTAAAATCTCTTGAAGCCTCCTATTGTAGAGAGAGGGCAAGTTTGCCCGGCATAAAATATCTTCATAAGTATCTGTCCTACAGTTGTAAATTGCTCTCAAAGCACGTTCTTGCAGTCTCTCAAGCTGCAGTCTCTCAAGCTTATGACCATATCTATATTCATTTGGTAAATATACATTCCAGATGTTGCAATCGATAACAATTTTCAGTTTATGGTTTATTACAATTGTATCTTTAATGCTCATGTAGCTTACTAACTATTGTTTTTAGAGGGGAGGGGGTGGGCGATTAGTCGAGCTAGTTCCCCGGGAGTCTCTTCTTCCTGCCACGACTGGGTTGGAGTGTCCTTTGATGTGAAGGCAATGTTGTACAAGAAGGACATTAGCATAACAAGAGAACCCTCTGTCTTGTACATCCCTTTCAATTCTTCTCATTTCTATTGTAATTGTTTCTGTTAGGAGACCATTGAGCGGAATTTGTGCAGTTACTATGGCGTTAGCAAAGTGACGGATCTTGGATTTGGCTCTTGTTCAAACCTGCTGAAAAAAGCCACAGAGCAAAAGAAGAATGCATCGAGAATCAGCGCTCCCTCCATAGTTTACGAAGCCGCCCTCATGCGTCACGACCTTGGCACGAAAGATTCAGGCAGCGCGATTTCAGATGCGCACAATGGCGGTGTTTTAGGATACAGGAGCAAAGAGGAAGCGTTAGAGGCTATACGTAGCACTCCGCTGTTGGAGGACATTTCACTCTGGACTCACTGGGACGAAGTTTATGGCGGTGATGTGTCCAAACTCGGCGACCTTAAGTCATTTCTGGAAAACGATGGAATCCCTAGGAGTGCTGGAAAGTCATCGCTGGAAAACCAGAGTCCACTGGTTGTCATGGAAACATCACCGGGAGTTCTTGTAAGGGTCACTACCGACACATCTCCTGAAATGTTTAAGGAGTGCGCATGTCGAGGAGACGCGATTGGAACCGCTGGTCATCTGGTTTCTATGGTGATAGTGAACGGGGGAGTTGCTAATACTCCTGTCGCTCTTTTAGCCAATCACGTGCATTCTTCGATAGCATCCATGGCTTCAGATGATAAAGGCAGCTCTGATCATCGTTCAGCTTTTGTTCTGGAGTGTTTGGCTCGTATGCCGCTCAGACTGGCTCGTGCAATTGGAACAAAGGTGTGCTTTTAAGAATTATTAATGTGTTTTCGTTACACTAATGGCTAGCAAGCTCGACTCTGGATCGAGTTGTCCGGATTCGAGCCCTGACCGGAGTCTTTGCGATGTGCTCTTGGAAAAGAATCTTCACTCTCATCACCTCTCTCAGCCTACACACTGTAGATGTACAAATGTTGCCCGGGAATGTTATGCCTGAGCGTCACCCTGGCAACCCATTCAGGGTGGACTCGCTTGGGGAATCGGGATAAACCACTTGGCCTGGCCAAAATTCATGACAAGAAAAAGAAGACAAAATCACTTGCTTATTTTCTAGTTTCAAATGTAAAGTACCTTTGCTCGTGCCATCAAGCACGTCTTTTAGCTTGCACTTTCTTACAGAGCGTCTTGTAATATCACTTAAAAGGTCTGGCAAGCAGCTTTGCTGACTATTTCAGAATTTATGGTAATCGTTTTTTGGTACTTTGTTGTCGTTTGCCATCTTTGTTTCCCAATTACTTAATTTTGTTCATTGCTTTCAGGTTTTTCTTGAGCCTTTGAAGAAACTTGTTGGCTCGACCGAAGCGCCATCTCTTCTTCTTTCAAGCTGCTCGACCCAGTTTCAACGCAGCCGCCTTCATCAGCTGGGGTTTGCCCTTGGCGTAAGTCAGTGGATAGAAGACTTCCAGAGTAGAGTTTCATGCAGAGAGGAGACAGATGAGGACTTGCAGTTTGAATTGTATGGTGATACAGAACACAAGAGGCCGATTGCTGTGGTCAGGCCTGTTGCGTCGTCGAAGTTGGAGATCTCGCCGCCTTCAGAGGTAGGTTTGTTCGTGCCTAGTCGTTCGTAATTGTTCCTAATCGTTTCTTAGCGTTCCTTGTCGTTTCTAATCGTTCCTTAATGTTCAAAACCGTTTTTAATCGTTTCTAATCGTTCCTTATCGTTAAAAATCGTTTCTTATCGTTTCTAATCATTTCTTATTGTTCCCTCTCGTTCCTAATCGTTCCAAATCAATCCTAATCGTTTCTTTATCGTTCCTTATCATTCCTAATCGTTCCTTGTTGTTTCTAATCTTTCTTATCGTTCCTAATCGTTCCTAATCGTTTGTAGTCGTTCCTAATCACGCCCCTGCCCCTCCGTTTGCTAGTTATAGTAAGGGAGATTATGAAGTGCGATTGGCAACGAGTGTCCATAATGCTTGGTTCTTGACTGCGTTGTTGAGAAACTTGCCCTACATGTAACTTCATCGTCTATCGATGTAATAACATAACAAATGCATCTTTAAGTTTCTAAATCACTTCATTTCCCTTTCCTTTTTTTAGTGATCCCTTCTGTGTATTTTTATTATTGTAATCATCATTATCATTATCGTTATCATTATCATTATCATTATCATTATCATTATCATTATCATTATCATTATCATTATCATTATCATTATCATTATCATTATCATTATAGATACTGAGTCTTATCATATTGTAATCACTTGGCTCAGGACACAGATTTCGTTTGAACTCTTAAGATCGGTACATGCATGCGTTAGTGGTTGGCGAACGCCGTTTCGTAGCACGATAGAGCAATCATTAGACTGTAAAATAAATGTAGCTAGTGCGGATATCTGAAATACATGGTCCTTATTGATTTTAAACTCAGGGCGTTTTATGGACACTGGTTTAGCCGTCATTAGTATAATTCGTTTGTATGATTTTAATGTCTCTGCATCATGGAATTCGCAATTTTATAGAATTTTGAATTTTTGTTATCAATTATCCTTATTTCTGTTTTGTAAGTAAGTTATTTTTTTTAAATTGTGAATAAAGTTGTGTGACCACAGTGTTATTATCATTATCATTAATAATAATAGTAATTTATTTACTTATATAGCGCCCTTTAACATTTATTGAATGATTAAAGGCGCTTTACAATTCAAGAAAACTAATATTTACAATAGAAAATTACAATAAAGATGCTATTTACAATAGAAAATTTCAATAAAAATACTAACATAAAATAATAATATTAATAATAAATAAATAAATAATGAATGAATAAATAAGTAGATAAATAAAATACAAAATACCGAGAAGATTGTAATGCGAATCTAAAACGCTAGCTTAAAAAGATAGGTCTTAACAGATTTCTTGAATAGCGCTAGCGAATCAGTCGTGCGGATGTGCGCAGGCAAGCTGTTCCACAGCGCAGGCGCAGAGGCATGAAACGAGCGGGCACCTAAAGTTGTGCGCATGACCCCTTTTGGGCGTTCTAAAAATTTTGTATCATTACTGCGTAGTGAATACCTAGACGATGATCTGATACAGACCAGGTTGCTTAAATAACTAGGAGCCATGCCATGAATCGCCTTAAAGGTTATCATCCAGATCTTGCATTGAATACCATAATCTACTGGCAGCCAATGAAAGTTGTAAAGTACAGGATTAATATGATCGAATTTCTTTGTGTCCGTTATAAGGCTGGCTGCCATATTCTGTACGCGTTGTAATTTCGATAGCTGGTACTTGGGTAACCCATATAATATACTATTATTATTATTATTATTATTATTATTATTATTATTATTATAATTATAATTATAATTATTATTATTATTATTATTATTATTATAATTATTATTATTATTATTATTGTTGTTGTTGTTGTTATTATTGTTGTTGTTGTTGTTGATATTTCATGAAAACCAATATTCAGTTATATTATTAATTTGTTCAATGTTACAGATTTCTTCAAACGAGCCGGAAAATGACGTGACAGACTTTCTGATTGAAGAGAATGATAATATGAATGGAGATGAGGAAGGTATCATTAAATTTTCGTTTAATCGCATGTTTTGGTTCCCCCTCTTTGTTCTTTTGTATAAGCCGTCTTTTTAATTTCACGTATTTCCTGAAATTAGAATTATCAATTTGTCCATTCATTAATGAATTCCATCCTGCCTTTGTCAATTTCCTGGCTGATTCACTTCTTCATGCTTTCCTTCTCAGTATCGGTATATTCTGCATTTTGACCGAACTCTGTGCACATCATTCGCAGTGATTCAATACACATCACTTTAATTCCTTAACCTGAAAACTAACCACACGGTATCCCATTGTTCCACACCAGCGGTAACTTCAGACACTGCGGACAAGTCCACACCACAATCCACAGAGCTAGAAGAAGAATGCAGGGCAGTGATCGAGCAAATTCGTCGAGAGGATTTTGGAATCGGCCTTGAGCTTGGTGAGGAGGAGTCCAAACTTGTACAGAGACAACGCGAACGTGAAGGGCGTGGCTTACACCGGCTGTCCACCGAGCTGTACACCAGGGACACGCACTTTGTGCTAGAACTTGTGCAGAATGCGGACGATAACTCCTATCCCGAACAGTGCACTGGCGCGGGATTCCCGTCCCTCGTGTTTGTCCTCGAACGGGACAAGATCGTGGTACTGAACAACGAAGTTGGATTTGTGGAGAAGAATATCCGCGCGTTGTGTGATGTTGGCAGGAGTACCAAAGGAGCCCATCGATTTGGATATATTGGTTTGTAGTCAAACAGTTGTTTAATGCAATACCCAATTCCGGCTTAGTTTCCTCAACTCGCTTAACAAGGAGCCTGTACCCTTAACTGGCCGGTACTCGCCTCGACGAAGAAAATGTCTAAATTATTAACTAGAAACCGACAGAATAAAACTAACAATAGGCTGGGGGGAACATGACAACGTCCATCAATGAACAATTAATATCAATCAACATTCTCAAGTAGACTGTAGACTGACGTTTTGATAAATGGGCTTGTATCTCTGTCCTCTCAAAGGGTTTTTCGGGTAAGGGAATCCGCTGGGCGATGCGAGTGCAAGCGCACAGCGGATTTCTATAACAAAGGTTCGAACCTAGAGCAAATCACTGCAAACGAAGCCTCCGTAGACACAACTTGGAGACTTGTGTCAGTTTGCAACTGCTTTTAGTTTCCTTGTAATTTCCTTGTGGTTTCATTAGTCCATATTGTATCAAGACAGTACTTCTTGGCACGTAATCTCTGTTTGTGATGTTTCAAGAAAAATTTAACCTTTCATTACTCACGGTTTAACTAAAATTTTATTGGGTATTTTAGGACAAAAAGGCATCGGTTTCAAGTCGGTTTTCCGCGTCAGCGATTGTCCGGAAGTCCATTCCAATGGTTATCACATCCGTTTTGACGCCAAAAGCGGTCATGTTGGCTACATACTACCACAGTGGGTTGAGGAGAAGTGTCCAGATAACGATACATCTGAAGATGAAGACGACAGACTTGAAGACAAAGGAGAGGGTGATAAAGATAAAGTAACCGATCGTGATGGAGAGGAATTTGGCAGGTAAACTTGGATTCTATAGAAAATCCGTTACCTCACAGCAAATTTCCCGCTGAATTTCATGCTTAACTCATATCGTAAGGATTGAATCTTCCTTGAACAAACGGCTAATTTTCTTTTCGGCAGCTGGCCAACTCGTATTGTTTTGCCACTGAAAGAGGAACATCTAGGGATCCAAAAGTCGTCACTCGCCGCCAGATTCCGTGACGTCCATCCTTCACTTCTTCTATTTCTGCATCGTTTGAGAGGAATCTTCATAAAAGATAAGGTAAGTGAAGCTACAAATAGAAAATACGTCGTAGAATGTTTTTTCGCATATCAAACTTAGAGTTTGTATTTCGGGTAGACAATAGACTGCGGCGTCACTTTCCTTAAGTGGTTATTTCAATTGTTCGTAGCTTTGAGGCTCTTTTGTTATTATAACAAAGGTTTGAAATAACCGACAGTTAGCAAATTACCTAGCCTCCTACGCAGACGCTCTTTGGGCTCGTCACGCAATATTCCTCCCCCACGAGGGGGAGAAAGATTGCGTGACGAGCCCAAAGAGCGTCTGCGTAGGAGGCTACAAATTACCGAGCGCGAGATTTAAAATCTTCGTTAATGACCGTTTGAGGACAAAATCAACCCTTCTCGGGGTGGGCAAAGGATATAGTAGCCTACATCAACGACAGATTTACCGGGGGACGGAGGGGGTAGATTGTGTTACACGGACATAGGGGATCAGTCTGACAGAAGACCATTTTATCTGACAGTTTTCGAACAAACCCTAATTTAAAAGTTCTTCCAAACTTTTTGGGAGTAATTTTCTTTAGAGATATCGCAAGATCTCAAACGAAGTATCTCCATGCACTTGTATGCGACACCAAAATTTTTGATTCACCAGAAAGCCCGAGCGAAATTTTCAACGAATTTCGACAAGCAGCGTTATTCAAGCTCATGGAGTATCGAGGCTTGTTTGAAAATGCTAAGCGGTTCTAGGAAATATTTTGGAAATGCTAACTATCACAAGGTTTTATTAACAAGTAATTAAAATCGAATGGCTGTAAACTATGGCGCTGAAAGCAAAAACGCGAGCGAGGCGCTGCATTGAACTGACGACTGATCCGTCCGCTTTTACCACCGGCGATTAATTCTCAAACCTTTAAATGGCAAGTTTAAAGAGACTATTATGATGGGGAGTTTAACGCACAAACCTTTCTAAGTCCATAAGATTCGATGGTATTTATAAAGTGTACGCTTGGTATTGTGGTATTGTTGGTATTGCTTTTGTCTCTTAATCGTCAACAAACTTTTAATTACCAAAAAAAAAAGGTTTCTAGGTGAAACGCGTGCAGCGCATTGGCCCGTTGTTAGTAGGCAACTTGGATAAGGTTCTGTTTCTAATGAAACCTGTATTAAGAAACTATCCGGCGAAACATCATGTCGAAGCATTTTTGGATTTTCGCGGTGAGTTGACATCATTGATCCCTCGTTGGGTTAATAAAAGCCAGCTTATGCTAATGTAACTTGACAACAATCTTCTTAAAGACGCATATCGTTTGACTACAGTCAGTACACGATAATCATCCACCGGAGAAAATGTTTTCTAAGTTTAAAATTGAAAAACCTGAGTACGTTCTATATAAACGAGGACGGGCACATTTTGAGGCCGAGAGATCCGTCGTCTCATTAGTTCACTGCCCGCCCACGTTTAAGTCGCACTGCAGCACAAACACACTCGCTTTTTTAAAGCGGCATTAAAAGACAAGCGCAAAAGAAAACTTTCTATAATTTTTGAATAGGAAATCGCATTGAGCAAAGCATAAAGACCATTTCTTTGCCACGAATTGGTCTCTTGTAATTATATCCTTGCATGAACGAAAAAACGGTGAACAATCCAATAGTTTATTGCATGCGTCGCGTAGGCGGTGTTATAAAACAAATTTAAAACAAATTGATCTCTTTTAGCTATTCATGATCGCTTGCTCGCAAAAAAGGAAAAGAGAAATACACCTTTGCAGAGAATGCCACAATGACACAAGCTGGATTCTAAAGCGAGCGGTGGAATGAAAGTGAAATCGCTCAAACGAAAAAAGGTGCGAAAATTAAACTTAAAGTTTCCTTTATATTCCCTGTGTCGCGCGGGCGGTCATCAAAAACAAATTTAGAACAAAGCAAGTTTACAGTGTTTGTAGCAAAACTGATCGCTCCCAGCTATTCACGATCGCTTGCTGACAAGAACATGAAATAATAAATAAGATAATGGCACAAGCTGGAGCACAAAAACTAAAGTTAAGTCGTTCAGAGGGAAAAGGGAGTAAGCATCACACTTTAAGTTTCTTTTATATTCTTTGCGCCATTGGTAATTTTTTTTTTTTAAAAGTCAATTTCGATTTAGTGAACCAGAAGCGCGCACGGCATAACTAAAATAATGCGTCCTTAGCTCAAGAAGTTATGGGCGCTTGCTCGCAAGGGCATGTGCTAAGAACAGAATGTCACCACAATCTACTGGTAGCTACCTTCTTCAAAAAAAAAAACAGCAAAGTACTGTTAGGAGAGTCCGAATAAAAGGGAAAACACTGACCAACACACGCGAGGTTTAACAATAGTCCAGTCAAAATGTGCTTACTCTCCCCCTGCTGGTCTGTCTGTGTTTTCCCAAGTAGGCTCCCGTTGGGAACAAAAATGTCATCATCAACTAAGTGCCGACTGAATCCGATTTAACCCGAGTGTGATTTTGCGACACCGAACCGAAAAATCCCTAAGGACGGACAACAATAGCGCATTGTCTTAGAATACTCAAACCATAACAATAGGCAATGTTTGATATGGCCAGTTGCAAGACCCAACTGACAAAACTTTAAAAAGTTCATACACTCGGGTAAATAAAATGAATCTGCGCCCCCTTTGTCAATTGAGGACAATAGACCTTTTTACCGATACGGCGGCCATCTTGAATTCTATTGTTTTGACTGAGAAATTATGGGCTGCCGAGGGGGCAATCGCTGGAAAATTTATCGTATACACAGCTTTCAGGATAAATTTTTACTGCTTGTCTCTCATATTCCATAACAAATATTACAAGCGTTACATCTTTCCGTCACGATATTTGGCAGTTGTTCCTATGGTTATCGAAAAATTATTGTTAAAAGTTATCACGCCACAGTATTCTTTTTAATTATTTCTCATCTGCCCCCTGGGCATCCCATAATTTCCTCGGAATTCAAGATGGCCGCCATATCGGTAAAAAGGTCTATTCAGTAACCACTAACACATGCTCGACGTTTTGTACTTGTCTAGTTCGAAGGAGATCGTGTAAAAGTTTACAATTTTACACTTGTAGGTAAACAACAGCTGCCGTGAAATGGTGAGGAGGGACCTGGGAGATAACATCATGGAGGTGTCACACAATAAAGGCACAGACCGCTGGCTGGTGATAAAGAAACAGCTTGATGCTTCGAATGTGAGATTCCCATGTATAGCTGTTGTTGTCGTTGTTATTTCTGTTCGTTGTTGTTCCTGTTCTTGTTTTGATACCTGTTTTATCGAAAGTGTACTTACTCCTGGAGCAAAAGTGGCTGACATGTAATATTTGTTGTTCTTCAACCTTTGTTGTTTTTTTTTCAGATGAAAGAAGACGTAGAGATGACCGAGTTGGCGTTGGCTTTCCCCTTGTTTGGTGACTCGGACAAAAATGCAAACTTGGGAAAAAGACATCAGGTAAAACGCACTGACTTATTGCCACTGGTTTGGATCATTTTACCTAGTTATATATATCAGAACGCTTTTCCTTGAAATATTTGAATAGATGTAAAACTCAAATCGTTTTGAACAACAGGAGTTGTCGTGGAAGGTAAACTGAAAATTTCTTCGTCTCACAATCGAATGTTAGCTTGTCGTGCTGCAAAGGACCTTTTAACTTGAGAAAGATTTTTTTCCCTTTCACTTGATATTACCCGGGATCAAATATAGACGATAGCATGATGCCCCTCCAAGTCTCCCCCCCCCCCCCGTACCTCACACCCTAACCCTTAAAAGAAGAATAGAATATGAGGAGGACTTATCAAGGAGAAGGGGGCACAAGCCTTATTTTGCGTTTTGTCTTACTTTCTTTAGACCTTGCCACAGCAGAATGTGTTTGCGTACCTTCCTCTCAGAAGTTACGGTTTTCGGTTCATTATTCAAGGCGATTTCGAAGTTCCTTCGTCAAGAGAGGATGTTGACAGCGACAAGTCCTGGAATCAGTGGTTGAGAGAAGAAATCCCACAGCTCTTCATTGACGCTCTTTCTGTGTTCATGGTGGGTAAAATAAAGTTAAAAAGCTTTTTTAATCATTTAACTGTTACACGTGGGATACAAATTTTGAGACTTTACGCCCCTCCAAATGTATCTGTGTGACGTGCTTTTGCATGATTAAGGCTGTTCACTCTCGCGGGACGCCCTTCTTTGGCTTTCTTTCCGCCCGGGCCCCGGTTACTCGACAGCTAAGTGGAAAAAAAACACTAATCCAGCAGAGACATTTAAACAAGTAAAACTCTTTTTGGAAGTCAATTTAAAAGTTTAGTAGAGTAATAAATTAGTCCAAGTGAATGCTAAAGATGTCAAAACAGCTGGCATTACAAACGCTTATCCTAGCTAAGCTTAGCTTTTCAAGCTCCAGAAATAATACTTTCCGTCGGCAAAACTAACTGAAAGCGTATTATGATTTTCGTTTATCAGCCACTATTCTTGGAAAAGACGTACATGTTCCTACTTGTTAAAAAACTTAAAACACCCAATAGGACTAAATAGCCCCTACGCATTTGCGATCACAGTCATTGTCAAAAAAAATGTCAAATGTATGTTTATAGTGGTCATGCACTTAGCTACACCAAGCTAGTTCACAGACATGCCACTCAAACTGAAGGAACCAAATATTTCAAATGAACATAACAGGCTTAAAAATCCCAACTGGCGGGAGGCAGACCAGTTGGCTATATACAGGCATGACCGAGGAGTTGAACTAGGGTCCACCGAGAAACAACTCCAGCTTAGTGGTCAGAACGGGACTTGAACCCGTGACCTCCGGATTTCAAGTCCGGCGCCCTAACCACTCGGCCACGCTGCCTCAACGCGCAATGTTAATGAATGTTAAGAGTGGAGTTTGCTATTCAGTTGCCGGTCATTATAAGCGCATGTTAAAATTATATGGCTGCGCCGATGTTTTACACGGCAGCGGACATACTGATTTCCTTCTCATTCATTTTCAAAGGACCACTCCTCATTCACTGGCCTATCCTCGGTGGCTTCGTATTTTCAATTTGTCCCCCTTGATGAGGAAATTCTAGATTTCTTTACACCTGTTGCCCGCCATATTCTGAAACTCCTGCAAGGAAAACCGTGCATTCCTGTAAAAAAGACTAGCGGAGAAACTGAACAACCAGACAATCGCTGCGACAGTTTGAGCGACTACGAGTGGGTTCTTCCTTGTAAGGCAGTTTTCTGCGAAGACAGGACGATGCAGGAGCTTGTCACTCCAGCATTGCTCCAGGAACACTTGGGTTTAAGCTACCTTCATCCAGAAATGGTGCCAGCTCTCAATCCCACTCTGAGATCCCGACTTGGAATTGAGACGCTATCCAGCAAGAACTTGATTGAGATTGGGAAGGCTGAAGTGAAAAAAGCTTCAGCTGAGCACAGTGAGGCTGCGCCTCATGACGACGACCGCGGACCAGCTGTTGTAAGGATAGGTTGGGTGGCTCGATGGTTGCAGTGCATGTATCGCTGCCTTGAGCAGGAGCGAAATAGCAGTCAGGAAATGCTGGATCTGATTGGCTCTCTTGACGTGATTCCACTGACAGATGGTTCATTTGTGAATCTGAAGGGGGATTCTGTTTTCCTGCCTTTGTCGTTGAAGAAAACATCAGAAGGAGCTGTCCCAAAGAAAAAGAAAAGTATGAATATTTTCATGTTGGAGCTGAAGTAAAAGTTCAATTTATCAATTGTCGATCAATTCCATTTCTTCTAAACACGGTTTGTGATACCGTCACAATTTATGTAATGCAGTACGTGAAGCGATATTAGTGTTTGAAAAAATGCATTTTGCGTTCCCGTAGTTCGTGTCCAGTCCATAGAACTGGTTTCTTCCTTTGGACCAGACTCGCAGAAATTTTTAACGCCAACAGGATTACAATTTATTTTGCTGTTTCACGGCTCTGCTTAAATTCTGCAGCTCTTTGATGCCTTCACTGTTGATAGTATTACATTGCATTTTTTCCCAGGTGCCAAATCCCAAGAACACACTAGTTTCACTGTGCTTGAGAGAGATCTGTCCACTGTCCACCCAGCGCTGTTCTCTGCACTGGATGATATCGGTCGTTCTCAAGTTGAGCAGTTGTTAAGACGTTTAGGAGTCAAGAGTTGGAGCGCTAGAGAGCTTATAAACAGTCATATTATTCCTACTTTCAAGTCTGGCAAATGGAAGGTAACGCATGAATTCGCCGTTATACTTACAATCCACACTCGTTACCCTCAGGAGCCGACAAGCTCAAAATTATCTAAACTTTAAGCTGTCTTTTTATTCTCCTTCAAAGTCGTTTTTGGTTTTCAAAGCGGAACATTGTTTCAAGCAAGAATGTTTGGTTTAAATGTTCTGATTCATAAAGATATTTCCCGCTCATTAACCCTCAGTCCATCAAAACAGCGCTGGCGTAGCAGTTTTCCAGAACAGTCATAAGGATATAATAAAGCCGAAAAATTCATAGCAAATGTAATGCAATGAAAATCAATGAGCTTTACCAGGATATTGTACGGGGTGGTAACTAGCGCTGAAAATATGAATGACCTTCCTCTGATTGGCTGATAACTGAACAGTCTTCCCTTTCATTGGTTAGATCAGGTGCACAAGTCCCAGATGATTATGTCGTAGAATCATTCCTAACAGAGGTGTCGGTTATAATTTGCAGGTCAAGTCGAACGAAGTGTTGAGAAGCTATCTCGTGTACATCCTTGAACAGCGTATAGCAGATCCTTCCGTCTGTGACGTCGACGAACTGAAATCCTGCGTACAGATTTTGACCAACAAGGGTGTTATGAACCCTACAGAAACACCAGTTCATTTTACACCCAAATACGGAAACACCATTGACCTCGCTCGTCACTTACCCAGTAAGCCTCTTATTTAAACTCACCCATATCTGTTGCCATTCATACTCTACGCCCTTTGCACGACACGGTTATGTGGTACAAAATTAGCCATGCTGGACCTAAAGGTGAGGAGTGGGACATCCAAAACATAGGAAAAGGAAGCTTCACTGGCACCATTTCCTATGCTCTGGATGTTTCACTGCGTAACTTGAGGTCCAACATGTTACTGATACTGTAAGATGTTATAGGGTCTATTGAATTTGCTTTCCATCTTCAGTCACAAGGCTGGGATTTTTGTGCAATTGTTTTGTTAGACAGGACTCTTATCTTATTTGTTGTGTAACACTTTGTTTCCTTACCATCGAGGTATTTCTTGGACTCTTCTTGATGACTCGTACTTGGAATCGTGTTCAACATCACAGGCTCGTCCCGAGGACTGGAAAGAGTTTCTCACCAAGCTGGGAGTGCAGCATTTTCTTGCGATCAAAAGAAAGCAAGTTAAACTGCATCAAGACAGCATGGTGAGCTCATAAATTACAACACTGACATGAGAATAAGATTTCTAAATGTAGTCTTGGCTAGTAGTCATTAGTCTTGCCTGGTTGTATTTCCGATGACATGAAGAACTGATCAAGGGTTATTTTATGTTTTTGCATCATGCCAGAACCTTGTAATCTTAAATGGTGGATGCCATCGGCGAATTTATAGAATTATGAAATCATTTTAGTACAATGTGACATCAAATAGAAAGGTCACCGCCAATAGAAATAAACCTTTTGAACCATTTACATACCATAGAAATGCTTATATATATTTTTTTCTTTTTCCAGGCTAAATCCCCTTGGGCTACTTACGAACCCATTTGGCCAACAACTCCAGATGGTAATTACGTAGTCGAGGATTGGGTGTGTGAAGAGTTTGAAGAATTTCTTGGTAAGATTGACGCCTCCGACGCAAAGCGACGAATTAGCCCTGAGCAGTCTAAGTTCCTGGCTAAATGTATTGATGAACGCTGGGATAATGAGTATGCAAAGTACGCTGATGGTTCAGTTCCCGTCAAAGATACAAATGGCCACGTTCTAACAGAAAACGCGCGATCTTCCTTTTACCTGAATCTTGTCTCGAGGCCATGGATGGCATCCAGGGCTGAAGCGGTCGACCTGTTTCTTCCAAGAGACCTGTTCGTGCCGAGTCCATTCGTTTACGGGCTGCTAGAGGATCACGTGAAATACATTGCTGCGGATTTAAAGAGCGATGCTTTTATTAGCACTTTATGCATTCGAGAATCGGTCGGTGTGGATGGTATGATCAGGGAGATGAAGCAGTGGTCAGCTGCTTGCGGTGAAACCGTAGATGGAAGTCAACCCAGGGACTTTACAACTTCCGTTGACCACATGACCAGGGTCTATATGTTTCTTTCCGAGAAAATGGCCCAGAATGATGAAGACAGGAGAAAAATAAATGATGCTTTTCACAAGAATGCGCTGATATTTGTCCCTCACCGCTATCCAGACTCTTCCACCCATCAGGACCAACGAATACGCAAATCACCTGGTTCGTTTCTGTTGAAGAAGGATGTGTGCTGGCGAGACCCTACAGATGTGGCTTTGAAGCTGCTTAAGGAACATGGAGAGGTAACCACAAGACGCTTGCTAGAGAGGCACTACAGTATGCCAGAAAGCCAACAACAAAGCCTTGTGCCTTTCTTCATTGAAGAACTGCATGTGGACGAAACACCCAAAGTTGATGAGTACATCGAAATGGCATCAATCGTTGCTAAAGTTGCTGGTTTCCCTACTCCCTCCTCGTTGAATGATATGTTGAAGATTTTTGCAACTTTGGGAAGCAAGTGTGTTGTTCGCGGTCACAACCACAGCATGCGAGTTGACGAGCAAATCGACTTTAACATGGCTGCCTTTTTGAAACAATCTTTGGAAAGAGAACAGAGGTGCATTTTCCCTTCCTTCGACAAGTGGGTTGCACTTTCTGATAAGCCGCTACTACCCGACGACAAATCTCTTTTGAAGATTTTCCAGAAGGAGAAGAGCGTTCATTTCCTTGATTTCAGGGATTTTTTTCAGCCTCAAAAGCATCGCCTCTCCGTTCGAAAGCCTCAACATGACAGAGAAAAAATGCAGCACTACGTTTCGTTGTTTCTGAAGACCTGTGAAGTAAAACCACTAAGTGAGTGCGTAAAGAAAGAGTTTATCCCTGAGTTAGTGCGGTACCAATGTGTCCCCCTGCAGAAGCACTTTCACCAGATGATACCACCTGTACAGCGTTTCCTAAACGTCAGAAATCCAACAGTTTACGATGAACTTATCCTTGACGGTTTCGCACAGAAACTGCTGCAGATGCAATTTGCCTCTGTGAAAAGTTTAGAAACCGTGTATTCGTTAAGTACACATCCCGATGTTCGCATTCCAATTGAAGAAAAGTCTGGCGTACAACCAGTGGGTTCCACCTTCTGTTTTTACGTAGTGCAAGAGTTTCAAGAGAGTGCCGATGTTGTAAATGCCGAGTTGGTGAAACTGCTGCTGGGAGGAGGTAAACAACAGGGTTCGTCAGACCTCAGTAACTTTTTGGTCGCAGTGAAGAATTACGATGGAAATGATCTCGAGTCCTTTCTGGGAGAGCGGCAAGGACTGGATCCGCTACCTGTTGGAGAAGAGCTTTGGAGCGTGCCACCTCCTGAGGAACCTGACATTGCTGAAGTCGAAGAGGAAGTTACGACTGAAGCTACCCCCCTTCACGCCGATGCACCAATCTCATCCAGGTTCGGGGACGATGGTCTTCATTCCTGGCCACCCAAATCTGCCGCTCAATATGATAAGCAGCGTCAACGCGAAGGGGAATCAAATAGTGAAAGCACGCTCAAAATGTGGCCTCCGCCGGCGCCTCCGGAATCTGTGAAGAAACCTGGAGAAGAAAACCGAGAATATCAGGCCCAAGGACGACCTACACCGCATGAAAATAGTACCGAAAGACCAACAGAGCACATAGACAGACCTGGAGAGAAAGATGGAACAGTCTCAGTGCGTGACCACCCTGTTGAAAATATCCCTCGGCAATATCACGCTCCTAGCTCCGTGGAAGACACAGCGGAGGCAACGGTGCTCACTGGTACCGAAAAGATTGAACCCAAAGCCAATTTGGTTGAAGGGATTATCACAAATTTATCTCCCACTCAAAATGAACACAGCAACCAGAATTCAACAAAGGTGGAACCTCAGCTCCCACAAACACCTAGACCTGAAGACGATTGCATCGCATCTAGCCCTGGAAGTATAACCAAGCAAATTTCCCCTACTCGCTCGTTTCTGTGGTTTGATGCTGGGACACCCGAACAGGTCGACTTTGAAGACCTATCTTTTAATGGTGACACGAGAATCTTGGATCGGATACCGTTGGTGGACAACCCAAACAAAGAAGATATCGGTCGATGGGGAGAGCGATGTGTGTTTGAGTTCCTTCAGAGCGAAGCAAAATGTATTCCTTCAGGTGCCAAAGTGGAAATTATTTGGAAGAACGAAGGAGGGAATACCACTGCGCCATATGATATTGAGATTCGGCGAGAAGACGAGAATTGCGGCACTGTGATCACGTTCGTTGAGGTGAAGACAACTTCTTCTGATCAGAAAGAAGTCTTTGAGCTTTCAGTTCCAGAACTTAGTTTTGCAATTGAAAAACAAAACGCTCTTCATCTTTTCCGCGTTTTTAACGCTGGAAAACCTTCTGTGCGCATTCGTCGTTTGAAAAATCTGGCAGCCCAACTGGAAAGGAAGACCGTAAAATTGTGCATGGTTATCTAACTGTTCGGAGTTACCCTTGCTGTTTTCTGGTTTTGTTTTGTTTTTGTTTATTTTTTGTTTGTTTGTTTTCTTTTTTCTTTCCCTTAAGTTTCAGACGAGTAGTTTGCCTTAAGAATTTGCCACAACAGCTACAAGTAGTTACTTTAGTTTTGCTCGAGGTAAGTGTGATGGAATTCGTCGTTTTATGGAGGGAGTTTTGATGATGATTAAGTTCAAACGATAAAGTAGGTAAAAGAAGTTCATTTGAATACTATTAGGAATGTTCATTAGGTAAATCACTACGAAATTAAGTGTTTTAGAATTTTGCACTTCATAAGAACTTTTCAGTATCGACTTTTTCGCCTTTTTGTACTGGTTTCGTTTCGTTTCGTTTTTTACTTTTTTTTTAATTTCATGTAAATGGTCGAAGGCATTGTAGTGATTTAAAATGGTCCTTGTTTTAGAAAGGGGTATTTTTATTTGCTATCCAGCATATTTTCATGTTTTTTTTAACTATTAACATGGAATATTTCCTTCCCGTTGTTATTTAAGTTGGGCCTAATTTGAATATATTTATTAATTCTGGTGACTGATTTCATTCTATTCGCTAGATTTTTGTTTTTATTAGATGGCTTATGTCATCAGTAGGGCTAGTGGGTTACAGTGCGACTTCTCTATCCAAGGCCGCCTGACTACACTAACGAATAAAAAAGCAAAGGCAACAGATTTGTGGTGATTTTGATTTGTAACTATTTTAAAACTTTTAAAATGCCAGTAGTTAATTTGCAGAGAGGTTGCTTAATTGGCCGTAGTCGTAGTGGTCGCACTGTAAGGGGGTACCTAAATACTAGCTTAAAATCAGATCGCAATGTTGAATATAAATTTCAAATCGTAGAGTTTAGGTAGTGAATATGGCACAGGAAATATGCTAGGAAATGAAACGATCACTCATGCAGTGATCATATAGAGCATGTTGCTTCAACCCCAGCTTTTTCAAAAACGTTTTGATGGTATTGGAGCAAGAGTAGGTAGTTTTTTTTTTATTTTCCAAACTTAATTCAATACTGCTTTGCTAGAAAAAAAATCACGAGACACTATTTAAATATGTAGTTTGTATACAGAATTTTGAACGTGATTTTATTTGTTGGCTAAGTTATCAATATATCAGCTATTTATAGAATATTGGCATCGCCGAAGAAGGGACAAGCCTTGTTAAAAAGGAATCAACCATGCTTGGACTTAACTTTTGAACTCTTTTGATGTATTCACGATGTAGTATGAGTTTTGTTATGGAGAATAAACACAGTTCAACTGTTCCTGGCTGCAACATCTTTTATGTATTCTTTCATATAAAGAAGTATGTTTAGCTACCAAATTACTAAGTCATTTATTCCCATGTTCAAATCTAAATAAATAAAACCGATACTAATAAACCAACAAATTAATATTGGAATAGATTAGCCTAAATTTCATGTTTTCTTTCTTTTTTTGTATATATTTTTCTATTATTTTTATGATTGTCATATTTGCTTTAGTTACTTGGCTTTTGAAGCCTTGGCTTACTATTTTTAAACTTCCCTTAACACCGATATTCTTCTAACACTTGCTCTCAGACAGGCGAAGGAAATCATCAAGGATTTACTGTCTCGATATACAATGAAATTCTCTGAACCATCATTGAAAATATTGCATGTCAGTACGTAAGGAGAATTCGCACTTTGAGCTAAGGTTGGTCTTTTTAAATTAAAATACTGATGCTTGGCATCCTCGAGCAGTCGTTATGGTTAATGCATTCAACCAATGTCTTGTTTTAAAGATTTTTTCCTCTTGTTTTTCGACATTTGCCATGGGCAGTCTACGTGTATTTCTGTTTTTCGATACGAAAAATATTTGAACGTATCCAATCGGCTTCGACATGGACTGTAATCTGATACCAAAGTTGCCTTGTCTCGATTGTATATTAATAGGTTTTTCATATTTGTGTTTTGATTTTGTTTTGTTTTAAATTCCATTTTTTTTTTAACTTTACAGATTAGCTGAGTAGCGGACATCTATGGACAGGGCTGAAAAAAGCACCTTTAAATTACTAAATTGTTCTAATTTGAGTAAATGAAGCAAAATACTAAAGATTGGTTCACACCGAGAGGTCGGGAGGAAGCACAATCAGCAATGTTGACAGCTTTTTCTTCACAATGCCAATATTAAAAGTTGAAAAACACGTGGCGGGGTCCATGAAACTAAGCATTGCTGGACGTGTTAAGGCCGGATGGTTCAAGGTCTGATTATCGTACTCTTTAACTCTTGTTCATGCTTTATCAGGCCTCGACAATCTAATTCACTTTCTTGTTCTTCAAATGCCTGTGGTCCCTTTAATGTCAATTTATCGTCTGAAGACGCGTCTAACCTCATAGAGGTTCTTATAATGAGTCGAAATGAGTGAAGTCCCGTTAAAAACATTGGTAAAAAAAGAACCATATTATAGGATCAAGTGTCAAAATGAACCCTTCCAGTTCTGAGCTGGAACTTGGACCCTGAACAGGGACAAGATAAACAAATATGCAAAAACGTTTTGTTAACAATATCAAGGCCTGCATACATAGCAAGCATTTAATTAAAGGTCTGGCGGTTTTTGTTGCAAGTAACCGTTTTCCGCGTCTTGATATTTTCGCAGTCAGATGATTCATCTACAGCCACAATTAGATGCCACCATACCGGGAACATCTCTCAGAACAATTGTATTATCCTCGTCGTAGTAGAGTAGACTCATCGAGTGAAGCTCAGTTGGAACACAGGTAGCCGCTGGCACCTTCTTGCCGAATCGATGATGTAGAATATTCTGCATGATAGCGTGATTTGTCGGGTTGGAGTCCTGGCTGAGAGTTCCTGGGCATGAGCCATCGCAGTAGTGAAATCCAAAGCGGGTTGGTGCAATAATCCATCCGTTCCATTTGAGATCGCGAAATCGAACTGCAAGGCGGCGTCTTCGACATATGTTTACCTCTTGTTCCGAACGTCTTGTCCTCCTCTTCATGTTGCGTGCTTTTTGCGCCTGTGTTGTTGTCACGCCAACGTCAGCGATGTCGGTCACGTTACTTGGCACGTATTGGCGCGTCGTTAGTCCAAGAACATTGCGTGATGCAACACTGACCATTTTGTCTGACTCAGTGGAAACAACAAGGAAAGGCTTTCGTTTTCCTTTTGAACCAATTCTGAGCGAAGGGGTCGTAGAAATAAACACTTTTAACTTTCCCCTGTGCCTCTTCACCTCGGATTGTAACACTCGAGTGAGATTGAACACCATCCATCTGTGTTTGGTCATTTTCTGACAATCTCGAGATAATATTATGTCGTTATCTCCGTCTGAAATATTCCTCGACTCCTTTGACTGCTCGGCGCGAATGACGCTGACCTCAACAGTCCCACGAGCTTCGGGCAACACTTGGATATGCAATTCAGCATTTCGCAATATTTTGCTGCCATTGAAGCTAACCGGAGACAGGTTGAACTGCAGTGAAATGCTGTTGTCTTCCTCGTTAAGATCTGTTGAAAATCGATCATGAAAGCAAACAAACAAATTAGCTACATCTTAGCACATATTTATCATGTTGGCACCTTGCTTGGATTTATTAACAATCGAATTAGTAGCGTAAAACTCTAAGACATCCGGTGAGTTTACCTTGAGGGAACAAGATTCTGGTGGTACTTCCTTCTAAAGCGCTGTCTTCGAAGTCAGATGGTTTCTTGGCGAGCTTGCTCTTATATAGATTTATGATGTAGCGTGGAATGTCATGGCGATGGCAAGATACATTAGGTGCATGATCCATGTGCAGCATTTGAAGGAAACCAGAAGCGAAGTCCATCTCGGCGTTCGTAGTTAAGCCTTCGGATAAAGCGAACACTGCCAGAGATAACACAGCAACAACTGAAGACCTCATTTCAAACATGTTTGCATGGAGAGTCCGGCGAAGTGCTTGACTAATGGCGCCGAGTTAGATAATTACGACGCCCTTTAAGGTGCTTAAAATATCAAATGCGATTGCAATTCACTCCTTATCATGTCAAAACTATTAACAAAAATCATTCAGGCGTGTGTGCGTCTTCAGCACACTATTGATCTGCAGCGACCAGAACAAACAAGGTCTCCAAAGTTCAGCTTAGGGAACTAGACAATTAAAAACCAAAGAGCGCTTTATTCCTGCTTAGCTAGCTGTTGCAAGTACTCAAAGGTGACCGCTTATTATCTTCAATCTATATTTCCTAATATCTAGAGCGAAAACGTCACGAGAATCTCATTCCTTTATTCTCAGATAACCTTGGAGGTTTCCTGAATGGTAAGATAAACGAGTCATCACGTATATTGCGTGGTTATTTTGCTCACAGCCAAGCTTGTTGAATTGACAAGGCATGGCTCTTGTACATGATGGGAATTTGTACCAAACTTGCCGAACTTCAAAGCCCCCCAAAAATTCCAAAAAATAGGAAACTGAGAGGTGCGTGGTGATCACGAACAGGTCATGATGTTTACTTTCAGCGCTGTATCTGAAAAAAAATTATTTTGATCTCGTTTCAATAACAAAAACAAATACAAATATGATCAAGATAAATATTTCTCTACAATATATTGTAACTTATATTTTAAAACATTCTTGATACTCTTCTTAAACGTTTGTAAATTCATTACCATATGGTAAACGCTGTTGGAGGTTATTTTAGCCATTACCGTTATATAAGCATTCCCTGACTATGTTTATTTTTACCAAGAAAATGCCTTTGGCTGTCAGGCACATACACGCCTTTGCACTGGTGACAATTGATACTGAACTACAAGACTGGACGAAAAAGACTGGATCTAATCGATTTGGAAACGACCTAGATCATCCTGCAGGGTGTCTCACAAAACACGATCTGAGACCTAGAAACTAAGACTCTCGCGCTCCAATCAATCTCAAATGCCTCCCAATCTCAAAAGACCTCCTCCCAATCTCAAACACTAAGATCTAAGACCCCAACTAAGGCCTAACATTTCTTCCCTATCTCAAAAACTAAGACCTAAGACCCTGTCATAATCTCAAAAAAACTTAAGATCTTGGATATTGCAATTTTTTTGTTTGTCCATTGTTTTATTTGTTTTGTTTGGGTTTCTTGGGTTATTTGTTTGGTTTGTTTTGCTGTTTTGGTTTTTACGTATTCTTTCTCCTTATTCGAATAACGGTTCCTTTGATTTCGATCCAGGCAAAAGACTTTAGCTTTAATCGATGTTTGAACTAAGAACAATTGTCTGACATTTTAATCAAATTGATTAAAATCAATTTGATTCACTGCAATAAGATAACATCGCGTGAAGGGATACGAATGCAGGCTGGATATACGCGATTAGTAAAAACTGCTAAGAATCCCTGCATGTACCGAACAAATGATCCTCTATTCGTCAGGCTGTACAATACAATACAATACAATACAATACTTTATTTAACCACGCTACATTTAGGAGCGAAAAGCGCTCGTTAAAACATGTGCGTGCTAAAAACAATGTATACAATTAATACAGTACAATATATACAATTTATAAAAAATATATACAATTAATAATCTGTGTAAAAAAAAAAAAAAAAAAAAAAAAAAAGATAAAAGATGTATAAAAACATTATTTCATTTATAATAATCATTTAATAAACGTTTAAAAGTTGAAAGATCCTCTGCTTCCCTTATAAATGAAGGTAATGAGTTCCAAATCCTGGCGGCAATGAAAGAAAAAGACTTGTGACGCCATTCCAAATTACATCTAGGCATCTCCAAAATTGTTCCAGACCCCCTTAGATTATAGGAGCATAACTTAATTTTAAAGAAATTTTGAATATAGCTTGGAGCCTGATTATGTATACATTTATACACAAGGACTAAGGCCTGAAATTCTCTACGCTGTTTTAACGACCTAATGCCTACAGTTTTCAAAAGGAACTCATAAGGGGTTTGCCTGCCTTCCTGCTAGTTTAGCCAGCATGAAGGCAAACAATAAGTAAAATATCAGCGTTGACGTAGATGCATGTAAGTGATATCACAATTATTGCAGATCAGCAGACTAGTCAATGAAAATCCCTTTAAGTGATTATGGGTTACGGTGGCCACAAGCGATAGGACCTACCCTGGGTGCCAGAGGATATTTTTTCGTGGTGAAGCTGCGATTGTGAGCGGCGAAGCCACAGGATCTCTATCGCAGCTTCCCCACACCCAGGCTGGATAGGACGTCACAACAAAGGAATTTTGATACAGAACTAACGCGAATAGTAGAATTCCACTTGTACACGGATGTAAAAAGGAGTTTAATACGTACATGTGAGCGAAAAAGTTGAAACTCGTTCTGGATTATGTTAGAATTCCTTTGGTCTCATCAAATATCGCGTCATAGAACTTTCGAGCTCGTAATCTAATTCATAACAACAATGCCTGAATGCTTGTTTCTTAATCAGCAGAGGTAGGAAACAACGTAGTAATATTTTTCCTTGTTCAGAATCGTCACAATGTTAAATTTTCAAATATCTTTGTGGTGTTCTACCTAGAATACTTGCCTTTCACGACAAAAAGGGCGTCGAGATGCTTTAGCCTAAAATGAGTTAACATGGATTCTTCTCAATGACACTGGGGAGCAAAGAGGCTTTTTTCCACGCACATGTGTGCGACATATATAGATATGATTCATGATGACTAAACAAACATAGCAATATAGTGAAGACATGATTGATCATCGCAGTTATGCACACAACTTAAGCAGTAGTGAAATTAAAGCCTGAAAAAAAAAATCAGGCTTGAACGGGATTCGAACCCATGACCTCTGCGATACCGGTGCAGTGCTCTACCAACTGAGCTATCAAGCCAATTGGAGCTGGTCACGTTGTCAGTTCGTCGTATACCCGCAGATGGTGAAGGTTTTATTTCACAGCTGCTTAAGTTGTGTGTATATAGCTGCGATGATCAATCATGTCTTCACGTCCGTCTTTCTCCGCAGTTCAAATACATGTATATGATATTTTATATATTCACTTGTACTGCCATACAGTAGACATGATACGCTACAAAACACGTCCATTGTATTTCACAAGACTGTTATTTATGTCTAAGATGTTGTTCATTCATCACAAAGCAGAAATTATTCATACATACGTTGAGTGACAGATTTCATTTTTAATCCAATAGTAGCGTAAGCCTTTAATCCCTATTAACAAACGGCTACCATATAACGCACCGTGGAAACAAAATAGGTCCGCAATGCATACATGGTTAAGCTGATTTTCGCGGTGACATTTGTTGTTGTTGTTGTTATTCAAAGAATGATGTGAATTAGATCAAAGTCAACTTTACAGAATAGTAGAAGATGCTGATAAACTTAGAACACCCATTTTCCAGGCTTAATGAGTACTGGCTGACATGCTGTTAGCCGGAATAAAGTTGTTTTAAGAGGGAATCCACCAAAAGTTCGGGTAACAAGTGGACAAAAACTTTATACCGAGATTATTTACAATGTATTCCAAACTTCTGTGCGACCGTTTTAAATATCCTGTCAAAAGAAATCATTTCTGACAACACCAGATGTCGATAACAAATTTTGACGTTCATATAAAGCCTGACTTGAGAGTACTGGAGAAATGAAACCGGGTGATGACTTGATGACATTTTACGTGTGTTAGCACAATTTCTCTGAACTTTGAAATTTATTTTCTCGAGTTTCCACGGGAAATTGTCTTTGGTGTTATTTCAGGCAACTGTGCCTGAAATGCCGTGGTAAACTCGAATGTTTGATTTATGAAACTGCTGTGGATTAAGAACAAAGGACCGAAATTGAACACGCAAGCGGATTCCATTCGTGCGAAACTCTTTACCTGAGCGAATTGCTTTCGTGCTAATTTATTTTCTCTTTTTTAATTTAATAGCTAAAAATATGCGTTACCGTTATTTCTAATTTATTCATTTGACAATGATGGCATGAAGTTGTCGAAACGCGCTATCGTTAATTTTCTTGCTGAACTGTTTATAACTTTAGCTTTTAGAAAAATGCAAAAAGGACTGTAATATACTTAAGATTATTTTGCTACAAGCTCTTTGTCCACTTCAAACCGAAATTGCTCGCGGATTTCCTATCGGATTTCGTCTTAAGCTTTGTAGTCAGTCCGGCTACTGCTTACCATTCGGCTGTTTCAGCTATGCCGCGTTATCGAATTCTGTTTAGTTTCTATCTTACCAAGAGAGATAAGAAATATTGGCGCCATTTAAGAATTCTGTGACTTATGTTTTAAACAGCTCGGCGTCTACTGGATACCAAACAATTTTAACATGAAGTACTGCATGCGCAAAACTTTGATCCGACTCGACGGTAATTGTCGATCCTGTCTTGCTTCGATCCTGTTTAGGCGTCATCTCGTAATGAACTGGGCCTTTTCTCAAAAGCCCGTAAATGTTTTGGGCCCGTAAAGCCATTTGTAGGTAATCTGTATCTAAAAACAGAGGATGTATTCGCCTGAAAAGTATTGTATGAAAGGATCCTCTGTTCATACCTTGTATTAAGAAGATGTAAAAAAATACAGTTCAGTAATCATAAGGTTTGAAATTTTGCTATGGCTTTCCGAGGGCAAAGACGTTTCGAGACCTTCGAGAAACGGGCGCCTGATTACAAGTGCTAATAAAAACAACTTTTTACGTATACAAGCACTACACACGTACGCTGACGGTTTTGTTGAAGGGAAAAAACTGAAAACGTCGCTATCATTCAACATAGGGTGTTATAACAATAAAGTTTTGTAATGTTCCATGCGGTTTTGGTTTGATTTGGAGCGTCGATATCTCCCCACTCGCAGGTCGAACTGAGATAACGACTGGTGACCTTTAAAAACGTGCTAATGCAAAAAATGTTGATTTACCAAATAAAGGGAAACGGGTGTTTCCCAAATATGAATCAGTCCAAAGGCTATCTGGTTGTCTTCACAGAAGAGCGACATATCTTCAATTCTGTCAATTACACATCAATTATGATTTGGTAGAAATCATTGGCCGTAAATTATTATATTAGTTTTTAACTCAATTAGCTTCAATTAGAGATACTTTTAGCGAGAAAATAAAACTGCGTATAACTTGTATTTCCTTATTGCCCATCTTGCCGAAAGGCCGGAAATAGCGATATTACCAGTTTCCTCTTTCAACGTGTGCTTGAACGGAAAAATATTCTTCGTAGCATCGCAAAGAGCAAATGTTTCTTCACGGAAACTTCAAAGTGTTCCAGCGCTGGCTGATTATAGGTGTCTTAGACCAATACTGAGTCTAGAGCAGAATGCGTATTTCCGTAGAATTATACTACAACTTATATGCCGCTAACCGCAAATCTTCAAAAGCGAAACTCCAAAAAGGTACGCTTAAATGCCTCAGTGGTCGTAATCCCCTTGATTACAATCATCTGATCGAGATTAAAACCCCTGAAATATGCAGTTTATCATTATTAAACTAAACAAACAAAGTCGGTGGCCTATCAGTCTACAAATAGAAACTTCCAGATAAGCGTTAGAGAAGATGAACAGATATTTTGTAATGCATATTACACTATAACTGAGAAATTGGTTGTTTGTGACTCTGAAAAATTCATGTAATGAGACGAATTAGTGTTTGGCAATTCTGTTTTTTCGAAAGTAAGTCACTCTCATTTTTTCACAGGGGGGGGGGGGGGAGGGGGTGGAACTCAGATACACCCCTTAATTCAGTTTTCTATAATGACTGGTATCTCCAGCAATGCTAAAGTTTTCACAGGAAGACAAAATATTGATTTTTGCAGTGCTAGGCATGTAACGTCACACTGACGTAAACTTTGATGAGATAAATTTAGAACAGTTATTTTGAATTGGGTACAAACATTCACAAACCTTGACGCACTAAAATATTTCCCAAGATTGCTTTGAAGACGTTACGATCAATGTGGTCATTATTGTTCCTCAAACTCATTAATAATTCATCAAGTTAAAACAAAGGGAATCACAACTGATGTGACGGAGGTTGTGATACGCGGTATTAATTAGCATAGATTTTGACGATTTTACTTCTCCGTTTACTCCTTAGTTTTTGTTTCGATTGAGAAGATACATCAAACACTCCAGAGAGTGTTTCATCGGCTATCCAAACACCTCGAAATTCGTCAAAAATACTCCGCAGCGCGTCGCATTTTCAACTCTCTTCTCGGTGTTTGGATATCCCGATGAAACCCTGTCTGACAACTCTGCGTTACATTAGTTGAAACCAGCACATTGAGGCAGTTTATGATCCCCCCTCCATAACCCTGTGTCTTCCAGCCTTGTCAAAAAGGGCGATTTTCCGTTTTACGGTACGATACGATAACTTTATTTATACACGGTATTTCCGTCAGTCTATTTACAATAATCAGTTAGCTACCGATCAAAAGAATGCTTGTTCGGTATAAATTTTGTACCAAAATAGTAAAAAACAGTTCTATCAAGAAGTATAATTTCGAGTATGTTGTATGCTTTGTAAAAATTTAAGACAGAATTTTACCAGAATAATTTTTTTCCTCATTACCGTTTCGATGATCATAAACAAATCCCAAGGACATGCTGAGACGTGTCCTGGTTCAAGACATGATTGAAATGAATACCCTGTAACATTTTAAGATACAGAACGTGACCTGTTTAATAACCCCATAAAACAGTTTCAGCTTTGTCTACAACCATTGCCAGCAGCTGAGCTCGTTTCCGTTTACCTTCAGCTTGAATCCTCAAGAAAAGGCAATTCAACGTTAAGCTTGAATTTCAAGTCACTTCGTCATACATTCAAGTAACAGCAATGAAGATCCTAATTATTACGTGGTCCATTTGGATTATTTTTAACTCCCGTGAAGCTAAAGGTGAGGTTTCATTTCTGATCGAATCATATTCCACTGTTTAACGTTCACGATAGCCTATACTGTGAATGGTTTCAACATTGCGCATATAAATGTTTTCCGGCCAGTATTGTTTGATTTCAGTCTTAGAAGCACAGTTGAATCTCATTTACTTCATGTTATCTTGAAGGAATGATTTCCTGCGATCGGCTTATGTGTTGATTGTTATTGCATGTACCCTATAAGCTAACCGTTTATATTCAGTCATGCGAGTTACTAATTATAAGTGGTGTACATTGCAATGCACGAATCGGACGAAAGCCCTTTTTTACTTCTTCTTCTTATCCGTCCACTTTGAAAATAACGAGTTAATATCTTCGTGAAATTCTGACGAGTAATTCATGGAAACCGAAAAAAGGAAAAGATCGATTCAGCCTCTGAGTTCAGCTCTTTATATCGAAACAGGAAGCTTTAAATAAACCGACGACGTCATACCTTTTTTAAACTCATATTAATAAATCGATACGAATCGATATACTGACACAAAACGAATCTTTACTTCGAACAATCAGGCTTCAAACGCACTAATGCAGTTTAATTTTATTTGCCAGTTGTTGCAATGCGATCTCCATTTACGTTAGGTTACTGTAGACCTTTACAGGTCAAATGGGAGATTTACTCTACTTGAAGAATTTGGTTTTATGTTTCTATTGAAAAGCCAAATCATTTGCCAATTCTCCTTCTGTTACCGTCTGCAACTGATATCTTTCCCCAGTTGGCTATCGCCCGAACTTGTTAAGACAAAATTCCAGCGCCTTAGGATAAATTGTGCAATTCATTGCAAATGGCTCACATGAGTGTTTTTGCAGATAACAGTCCTTCAGTCTCTAGTTCAAGGTCAATGGCAACCCGAGCAATCCCTGTTCATTGCTCTTGCGAGGGAAAAGAACAGCTGCGAGCGAAAAATGCCAGCGAAAACTGCAACAACACGCTTCTAAATGCAGATTGTGGCAAATCTGTTATTACATGTACTATTGCTATTTGCCACTTAGCCACATAATGCAGCAGTAGTGTGTAGTTAAACTACGTATATATACAATTTTGCATGCGTCAATACGGTAAAAAGTACGTAACGACCCCAGAAAGTAGCCACCCTCCCAAAGTAATGTGAAAAAATTGTGGCCGCTACTATTATAATTCCCTAGAGTAGCGTCAACCCCCCTCTCCCCCCCCCAAAAAGTGGACTCACCCCAACCCCCCGAAAATAGCGAGACCAAGGTTTAATAGTTTACGAGATCCGGCTCGCTTTCCTGTCGACCACTGACATTTCCCTCTTTTCTTTCGTAAAAAGAGCTCAGTCTCACCAACTTTATGTAACATTTTTGCTCACCGAAAGTAATGAGCGCCGAAAATAGCGACCTCCAAAGACTTCTAATTGCGAAAGTAAAGAGGGTCGCTACTTTCGGAATTTTACGGTAAAAAATAAGAGACTAAAGAAAAGACAAAACATAGGTCCAGAAGCTAAAAGGTTGCTTTATTACGCAAACTAAAGCTTTAAGGCGGGGGTAAACATGAATAGGCGTGAAATTGAAGTGATATAAAAAAGGAAATTGGGTTGGAAACACTACCAGACAGTTGACCCCTGCAAAAGAGAGTCCCAGGTTGCTAGGGGACTGTCTTCACTTCAAATTTCAATTTTCCAAATCCATTAAATCTTCAACATTTCATATTTTCCTCAATTTAACCTATCCTTTGAGAAAAAAATATCTCTCTCCCAAAATGCCCAAAAATCACCCAAAAATTCACACAATACCGCCAAACAGTGGTTAATGAGATAAGCAGAGAGATTTAGTGTCGTTTGAAACGTGACCGAGATATTGGCAGAAAGGCCGTGTTAAGCGACCTCAAAACAGCCTTCACGTTTACCCCCGCCTTAATGTGCATTCTATACACGAAAAAAATTGTTAAGGCATGTAAGTTACTGGATAAAACTTATAATTACTGAACGGTTTGTAAGAGGGGAAATAAAATCCACATAAACCTCTTTTCAGTTTACTGAATCTATTCATTTGTCCATTCGAATTCTGATCAGTTCTGTTTTGCCCCTAGACCTATATTGATAGGATTATGTTATGTTAAGTTACGTTACGCCGTTTTAAGCGCTGTTTGGAAGCTCCCATCTCAGGTGTTGTCAATGGCTTCGAGTTTTATGCAAGGAGCGTTAACTTAGGAGTTCGGTTCAATTTTGAAAATTTCGTAAGTGATTATGTTTATGATCGTACCTCATTTCTGACACTCTCACAGGTGAGGACTGCAATAATGAATTGGGGATGCAAAACAAAGGCATTCCAGATGTGCACATCACAGCATCTTCCAGCCTGGATTCAAATCATGCTCCTGCCTTGGCACGACTGGACGGACAAGGAGCATGGTGTTCAGCGCTGAATGATAGGTCACCTTATATAGAAATCCAATTGGGCAAGAAAAGGTCAATAACAGTGATAAAGACACAGGGTAGTTTTGTTGATTTGAGGTGGGCCACGAAATATAAAATCAAGTATCTCAAAGAGGGAAAATGGTTTACTTATCAAAAAGAAGATGGAACTCTGGTAAGTGGGAAATAACTAAATTACTGAAAAATCGAAATGCTGTAGTTAAATAAATGTGATCCAAAACTGCTGTTGAGCTTTTACAGGATCGCGGATTTCCAGTCTGGACAGTAGATTATATGCGGGACGTTTTCATTATGTAGGAAGAAGGAAATGTCCAGTTACTCGAGGTAGTATTTTCTTAACCCTCAGAACTGAAGGACGAACAATATATGCAGGAAACCTCACTGGAAAAGCTCTAATTTCGGGCTAGCTTAATCGGGATTTCAACAACCTGGCTCAGGGTTTGATCGAGGAGGAATTAAAGCATGATTATTATCTGTATTGTCAAGTAATTTATTGAAAAACAGTTTGCACTTAATATGTTTTTGTTAATACAGACATTTCAGGGCAATGAAAATGTCCAAAGAGTGAACGACCAGGATCTAAAACCTCCAATACGAACACGTTCGATTCGTATTTATCCAATGATGCCTCAAAGCGTGAAGCCAAATGCGACTTTAGAGAAGGTTTCGTGTCTCAGATTGGAGCTCTATGGATGTTTTGCCCCAGGCAAGTAATCAAATAATTAGTTTGCCTTTAGAATACATCACTGGGAGGCACGATGGTTTTATAGTTAGCGAACTGGATGAGAAATACAAGAAAGTGGGATCATTTGTTGTGTTCCTGGGAAATCACTCTATATCGTAGAAGGGAAATGCTGTTACGTAAATCCTGCAATCTCCTGCGATTCTTATAAAGCCTCCGGAAATAAATCCCTCCAAAGAAACATATTAAAACAAAATAAGAGTGAAAAGTTTATTATCAAAAATAAATACTAAAACGTTAGTAAATACTAAAAAGCTATTATTACTTTTTAGTATTTACGAGTAGAATTGCCTTTGGCTTTCTCATAACCGCTAGCAACTGAACATGTTATCGATTCCATTGCTGTCAATGCATCCAGCGACCGATACTGTTGTTTATTTCCTCTCAGTCAACGGAGGCTGGGGCGAGTGGGGTCGCTGGTCAGAATGCAGCGCGACCTGTGGACCTGGAATGTGGTCACGTGAACGAAAGTGCGACTCACCCAAACCTGAGTATGACGGCGAGCCTTGCAACGAGACTGAAAAAGTAGAAGTGGAAAAATGCAAGAAACAGAATTGTCAAGGTTCGCAGACATTGATGTTTGTTTGAGAAATGTTCCCGATTACCTTTTTACTCACTTTGTACACAGGAGCTCCTGAGCAAACTCGTTTTTGTCATGGTTTTTGATAGATCTTTTTTTTTGTCAGTTAGTCAAAAAATGTCTTTCTTGTGAAGACTTTGAGTGTTGTTTGGAATTAATTTCGTGTTAGCCTTACATATACACTGTGTGAAAAAATTTAGAAAATAAAGCTGGGAATTATGATAACAGCCGTCAGCATTAATATAAATCAAATAACGATTGAAAATTACGTTTTAGTCTACAAATACTGGGGGTATGTTGGTCTGAAGGAAGACAACTACAAAGGATAAATGCAGGCTATATGTAATCTTTTTCCTGCTTCTTCTCATTAACTTTGAAATTTCAGGCTGCACTAGCTTTAGCCTGGAGAAGTAGCCAAGTCTTCTTACACAGCCGTTTGACTATTTTGTATCAACTGTCCCGAGCTTGCACGTTATAGAAACTATAGTCATATTTCTCTTTTCCCTCGACTACGCACGGTCTCCAGAAGAAAGGCAGGGGTTGGTACAAGGCGTACTTCAGAGAAGCGACATACCGACATAAGAAGTAGATTATATCCTTACAGCGTTTGCTGTGTGAACACCCTGACATGATGACATAGCAACATAACTGTATGAAAATATGGAAAAAATGATCTTATGCTTCTATGTCGATGTTCACATTGCGACATAAGCTAGTATATCGCTATGTCGTTATATCGCTAGTGTGAACTTGTCCTAATCCTTTACCCTTACCCTTCTGTCGGAGACCGTTCGGAGACCGTGCATAGTCCAGGGAAAAGAGAAATATGAATACAGGACTGGTTTGCTGAAGACAGTTGACACTAACGTACATCATGAAGTCTTATTAATGAAAAGACTTGTGCTGTGTTTCCCTTTAAGTGATCGATGGAGACTGGGGTGAGTGGGGCCGCTGGTCAGATTGCACCTTGACTTGTGGACTTGGAATGCGGTCACGTGATCGGAAGTGTGACTCACCCAAACCTCAGAATGGTGGCATGCCGTGTAAGGAAGCTGAACGACTTCAAATGAGATATTGCAGGAATCGAAAGTGTGGAGTTTCGAAAGGTTTGTAAAGTTTTCAACTGGAAATTTGAAGTCACTGACCAAATAAAATGACCGGCCATTGAAATGAACATGAACCCGATACTTCATTGATATTGCGTAGACTGACTGTTTGTATGACTGATCCATTGTCTGTCTGTGTATCTGTCTGTCTGTCTGTCTGTCTGTCTGTCTGTGTATCTGTCTGTCTATCTGTCTGTTTGTCTCTTTGTCTGTCTGTCTGTCTGTCTGTCTGTCTGTTTTTCCGTCCTTCTGTCTGTCAATCTGTCTATCTGTTTGTCTATTTATCTTTCTAAATGGATGAAGTGACTGAAAGACGGACGGACGAATTGACTTTCTTACTCATTGATTGACTATCAGATTTATTGACTGGGTGATTAAATTCAACTCAGTTTATTTGGAGAAACCTGAAAAAAGCAGTATACATTTTGCAGGAGTCCAAATTGGGGCATCATCCGAAATAAAAGAGACTTGACAGAAATCACTACCAGCTCAACGAGAGCAATTTCGACGTTTAGGGATGCCAGTTAGGCCGCTGTGATGTTACTATTTTTTGGAATTCATTATTATACAAACGCTGAATGTCGCACCTTAGTCCAGACGCTGAAGGAGACTATGCACAGGGAGCTATCATAAAGCCTAGGGGGAAACTATGCATGTACTTACCAGATTTTCTGATGCAGTGGCCGTATTGAACAGATATCGATTTATGTTTTCTCTCCAGATGGCGACTATGATGGGTATTCCGGCTCGGGTCATGGCTGGGAAACGTTCTCAGACGATAGAAGAGAACATGGCCACGAAAGCAGACATGGCGATTCTTCAGGATCTAGTGAAGATGGCTGGTATACATACAGCAAAAACACAATTTGGAGAGACAGTGATGACGAAGACTTCTGAATAATGACTTACAGCCCTGTCAAATTATTTAACACGCATCACACAAGTCCTTAAATAGTAAAAGCGAGCCTGTATGAACAGATTGACTCAGGAACCCCTGGGACAGATGGCAAATCCAACCTTCAATTAACTATTTGTTTCCTAAGAATTAAAAAAGAACTGCGAATAGCTCAGTATCCCGTTCCTAAAAAAGGGTTTTATTACTCAGGATTATATCACAAAATTATCTTTAATTATTCCGAATTTTCCCCAGCATTTCTCTTCAATCTTCGATATAGGTCATTTGCTTGCTAAGACTGTGTCGATAGCGGGTAAACTAAACTCGAAGTTAGTTAGGTGAGTAGATTTCTAAGCATTGTGGATGATTTTGTTTAATGAGACCGAAGCTAAGTTAAGTTCTTGCACTTCAAACTATTGGAACTTAAACAACTTTCAAGCTATATGTAGTGGGTAAACTTATAAATTTTCTAAAAGCTAGTATAGGGGATATTCTGATGCGTCATGTGATGACTTGACATGACTTCACCTTATACTATTTCTGAGTTTTTGAATAATTTTTTTGAAAACAAAATTGAATTGCGTGACGTCATTTGGCGTAATGTGACGTCATGATTGACACATTTTTGATTATCAATTAATTAAACCAGTTTTGAGGCTCAACGGAAAAGAGATTATAAGGGGAAGGGGGTTGGGGAACAAAGAACCTAGGCTATTAACAATAAAATAGGGTTCAGAGCAAAGCGTTCGAGCAATAGAGGGTCACGACTTTCTAATAACAGTCACTGAACGGCCACCATAAGTGTAAACTAAACACCGCCGAGCGCAAACTTTCATGCCATGACATGTGATGATAACAATTTCAGAGTTGCTTTTGATAACCTGTTACAACGTATATCAGAACACTTTCTTAAGTCAGGCGACGTACCTCGAAAGATCTGTGATAGCCATGCAAGTTAGCAGATCGTGTTTATTCGTTTGGAGGAAGATGTGAACGCAACCGAGTTTTTCAGTAAAAGTCGAAAACGTGAGTTACTATGTTTTTTGTGGTAATAAATCTTAAAACCGTTTCCTTTCAGAGTCACTGCTATTTTCATCCTTAGTCCCTTATTTCAAGCATTCTTGCATATCAATCTGTGCTAAGGGAAGCCTCCAGTAAGCTCTCGGCTCTAGGTCACGCCCGCCCGCTTTTTCGATTGTCACCACTCACCGAGAGCTTGGAACAGGCTACCTGTACTGAAGTGGACAGAGTTGACAGGACACCATCTCTGAAATCCCGTATCTGCGACAACGACGGCAACGAGAACGTCGCCAA
Organism: Micromussa lordhowensis; assembly: GCA_964020085.1. Taxonomy (NCBI): domain Eukaryota; kingdom Metazoa; phylum Cnidaria; class Anthozoa; order Scleractinia; family Lobophylliidae; genus Micromussa; species Micromussa lordhowensis. The sequence goes on from OZ026597.1 coordinate 39,565,849, forward strand.
ACGAAAGGTTTAATGTAAAATATAAATTCATATTTGACTAGACGTCATCTTAGGCATCGCTGTTGTCGTTGCTTAAGCTCCCTTAATATCCTTTTTTTGTGGACGTCGCTTGAAATTTTTTAAGCCCAATTGTCTCCTGTCAATTCTTTTCGGTAGCACTAAACCTTCTGCTTTAGACCTTTTGAGATTGAACTCCCTAAGAGGTACCTAAACCGCTTTTTTAACCCCAAAAGGAACAACGAGCACCACTGTCCTTTAAAATATGGGAGCTCCCCCCGGGCGTGGCGCACCTTTATTAAATTCAAGGAACAAATAACGATATTGACTAAGGTAAAACAGTCAGTCAGCCAGTCAATCATCCCCATAGCACCGGCTCACGAAAACGGCGGCAACGAGGCTCTTCCATTTTTAACTGGTCTTTTGCGGCCTTCTCGATTGTGCTCCAACATCGATGATGTTGTTGTAGCTCTTCCTCTAACTAAGCTAAAACACTAACCAGGAAATAACAATTGTCGAGACAAAATGAACGTTATGCAAAGGATTCATCTGATAGTGTTGTACATCTTTTTTATCAAACCTGTGGGTGAGAGACTACGTGACCGAAACTCAAAAATAACGCTTGCAAAACAGACACGACACTTAGAGATCGATCACACTTAAATGAAAGATGATAGCTAGCAATTGACGTCGATGAGAGATTTAATTCTTCAGCCCCGGTTGAGTTTCACTTTTTGCCGTAGTCAACAAGCAACTAATGCTTATGTTATCCGTCTAGCAAGAATTTCCATATAGGCGAATGACAAAATGAGGATGATTTTTGCTCCATTGTTGCTGTGGATCATCGTTTTATCGCGTATAGTAAAAGGTAAGTTTCACTCGCTTAATAGATGTGTAGTGTAGGAACTCCGTTCTGAAACGCTTGCAGACTTCATATTTTCAACATGTGTTTGTGGTCACGGCCGCGGATTTCCATCTCGCCCGGTTACAATTTTTACTTTGATAGTTGTGAAGACATGTCATTCAAACAGAATGCATATACACAACTGCATCAACTTTGGACGATGCTCATCGTTGCTCTGTGATCGAAGAGGGGAGCGATTAACTTTTATTTATACCATCATACAATACTAATGCATGTTGCTCAATTAAGCCAATGCGATCGACTGATATAATCAATCGATGAAGCTTTCTATTTGATAGCAATATGATCTGGCATAGCTACCAAAGCAAGGTACGTATATTAGCTGATATACTTGTGTCATATACGTAAATGTGGATTGCGAATCACAACAGGAAGTCATCGGGATGCGATTTTCTTACGACGAGGTCATTCTCACTTCTACAAACAATATCAAGTTTTCTGAAAAGAAAAAAGTAAAAAGGACTATGCTGGGCTGTTGATAAAATTGTTCTTATGTGTTTTAGCTGCGGCTAACACGTAAATGCCGCAATTTCCACCTTTTCGCATACAGCGCCGAACGATAAGCGTGAACATCGTAAATGCGAGAGAAAGATATGCTTTGGCCCTTTTTCACCCACGAAGCAAGCAATGTTTCTCTCTGTGGAAGGTGATTTTCACTCAAGAGCGAAGTGTTTGGATACCGAGAAATTATTCCTGTAGCTATGATTCTGTAGGGATTTACTGTGAAGTAAGCGGGTTGTAGTGGATTAGCCCGCACATAGAGATTACGTGTAGTGGGGATCTATTTATGTGGTAGATCTACTTTGTTACTGTCACGTTTTTTAGTTTTGTTTTTGCTTTTCTTTTCCCTCACAATCTGTCTTCAGAGTGCTGTTTTCGCCATGGATGTAAAATTTTGGTATTTTTGGTATTTTATTGATATTTTTATTTCTCGGTTGTTCCCCAGCGGGGTAACTAGCGGCAACTGACGCTAGTGTGATGGAATTCTAACTGGATAAGCGATAAGAGAGAATCTTGTGATAACGTATCTGTACATTATTATGATGTTAAATGAGAGATAAGATAAAAAAAATTGCTGCTTGTAAAAAATTACCCTTAAAGAGCAAAATGAGCGTAAAGCCACCGTTGAAGGAGCGCTAAGCCAGCACACCAGAAGGAGCGTGAAATTAGAGCGTGCGATCGAGCGTGAAATGCGAAGCGTAAAGCGAGTGTAATAAATGAATCGAGCGTGAAGAGAGCCCGACACAAGTGTTAAACGTTCAACGAGTAAACCAGACGTAAAGGAAGCGAGCGTGTAAAGATTCGAAGCGAGCGTCAAACATAGATAATCGGCGTAATGTGAGCGTTGTATAAACGTGAGATGAGCGTGAAGCGCGTGTAAAGCGAACGTCAAACAAACCTTAAACAAGCGTGGAGCGAGCGTTAGCCGAGTGTGAAATAAACTTTACATTTCGTTTCGTTTTGTTTCAATCATGTAGAGTTTGCCAATGAGCCTCTCTACGTGATAGTCGTTCAAAGGCACGCAAGCAATCCGAAAATGCATTGTGTGATCAAGATTTTGTCAACTGCCTATGTTTGTTTCTCTAGGCCAATCAGAGTGCAAGCGTACGAATCGGCAGCCTAGTCGAATGTGCGTGGCGCAATGTGATCCTTCGACTGGCTGCAGTGGGTCTGGAGACGAGTGTCTTTGCGATGGTGACTGTGGATACAGCTGTGTAAAGAAAGGTAGGCAGACCTTTGCATCTTTTCCAGCACTACATGTAACGTGAATCAGAGATCACGGCCGTCATATACTCACCCAACAGCTTGAGTCAATGGAATATTTTGTTATAAGAACTATATTTCAAGTACACAGTACAATAGAACTAGGCACGCTACGGGCTTGTTTTGCTACGCGTTCTCTTTGGCCAAGCTGTGGCGTTAGCGTGGCTCAAAACAGTTTCCAGAGACATTATAACCACTCTTTATCAATTGAGACTACAATCACGATATCAATAAACTGTCCAATCATTGATAAACGCGTTGTTAACATTTTCATGACACAATAGGTTACTAGAGCAACAGTATGACCTGCTAAAAACACCCTTAATTATAGCTTTAAGGCCTTATAATTCAAAAACGGCACGGTGAAATTATTTTTATATTATAAAATTGCGATAGCCAGGATAAGACGCAGCTTTTGGTAAAGTTTAAAAAAGTTCTGTACACAGGGTTCAGAGACCCCTTAAATTTTCAAAAACCTTAAGGTGGCTCCGAACCACATGTACAGATTTTTCTAGCTGGGCAGTGTTTTGATACCATGATTGTAGTATTAATTGATAAAGAATGGTTGTAATGACCCATCAAAATCTAAGTCTTGGAAAGTGCTGGAAACTGTTTTGAGCCAACTTAAGTTCCCAAAATATATAGCAAGCTCCGTGAGCGGGAAAATAAACCAAATCCTACCCAGTGATTGGCTAACCGAGTTCCCCTGATTGGGTTATCTTGCCCGCTGGAAATCCCGCTCTATTCCGGAAGGAAATGATGCCCCGTATGCCATACGATAAATCTCTGATTGACCAATCTTCTCCAGTCAAGGTAGTTGCATATTGACTTTGATTTTTCATTTATTTCTTTATTTACTTGTTTTTTTATCGGACAGATTTATCTTGTGGTATACCACCTAACGTGAGGAATGCTGAAGCACAATACCCATCTACTAACTTCGGAGAAACTGTGACTTACGTTTGTAACAAAGGCTACACATTGTCCGGCGCCTCCCAGCGAACCTGCCGGGCAAATGAAAAGTGGGACGGCGTGGGACCTAACTGCTGTAAGTATCACGTGACGTAATCCTGACTACTAACACTATTTTGTGTTCGTGTGTCTTGCTAGAGACCTTTCCTACGAGCGCAGCATCGTCTTTAACAATTTGATAACGACAGGCCTCTTTCTCTCGAGTGTCAAATGGATTTAGCTTGGTAGGGCTTAATAGATCGATAATTAGGTAAAGTCTGCATACGTGCCAAGTGGTCCATCATGTCGGAGCTTATCCTGGTTTCTAGATAATAGATAGATAATGGGAGACACTATAAACTTAGATACACCAATACAAATAGATAACACAATCAAGTGAATGCATGTTTATTAAGTTATATTACTGAAGATAAAGGGGCCCAGCGCAAGATAGGCAAATAAGAGATAAATAGTTATTTTCTTCTCGCCGGGTTATCACCTTAGTTATTTATGTTTCAGCAGGTGAGTAAGTTTTGAAATATCCGGGCCGTTCCCCAAAGATGCTAATTGTTCGCTTTATTTCTTTTTCCATTTCCAGTAAGAATGTGCAACTTACCAAATATCCCGTTTTCTACGTACATCAAAAAACCGGACAACTTTAACCGCACGTACATGACTGGCGAAAGAATCACATTAGCCTGCAAAAAGGGCTTCAAAGAACAACCGGGTGGAAATCCTGTCAGAATCTGTATCAATGGACTGTGGACTCGATTCCCTTTTAAATGCGAAGGTATGTTATGTATGCAACGTAACTACAAGTCCCGTCTCAATTCCGTCTCTTCTTCTGTTATACAGAGGAGGGTGAACGAGGGGAAGTGGGGGGTAAGGTGGGGGGGGGGGGGGTGGGGCTCAATTGAACAAAATGTAACGCAGATTTTGGTCTAGAGGGATACATCAAACGCTTTACTTTGAAGTTCCCTTGACTCAGTTCCGAACTACATACTCGAGAAAAATATTTCTGGTTTTCAATCACGAGAACTCATTCATGACCTTTCACACAACGCTCCAAAGTTCTACCACTGAGCCTTGCTTGGGTTGAAATGTGACAAACATTCCACATACTGCGTGGGAAATTTATTGCAAATGTTTAAGAAAACAAGGGCATAGCTAAGTTGCATGGTGTTTGTGCATACACACAATCCGTACAATATTTACTATTTTTCCTCTTGTGTTCTATCAAGGAACTCACGCGTGTAAAAGGACTATCCGCGCGGCTCGGACCAAGTGTACTCTAGAGTGTTCTCCTGAGAGTGGGTGCGGTTCAGCCAGGTATCGATGCCTGTGTGATGGCAGCTGCGGTTTTAGCTGTGTGGAGAAAGGTTAGTCCCTTCTTACCCAAGTTAAAGCAAGAATTCAAATATACCCTGTAAGGGCCAAGTTTTCATGGTTAAGACTTCAACTTCTAACCAGCCAGCCTTTTGTGAGCGTACTTCACAAATCCACATATTCCTTGACAACATTTTTAGCATCATCTTAATCTACGCAAACTATGTAAAAATCTGATTGGTCTAGGTTTATGGCGCACTTTTAGACAATGGATTCTTGTAGATATATTTTTAAAATATACAGGATGTTGAAAAGTGTGCGTTTTGGGGGAATACCAAACCCTGTTTACCTCTCAAAAATGTTTATTTTCTTTGTCCCCAATAGGAGTTTGATGCTTTTATGATTTCGTGGTTGCTCAAAACGATATTCATAAGATAACTAGTTCATTTAGTCACACTCGTAATAATCGCTTTTATATCCGGTGTCTGCGATGTCTTGTTACTAGGTATGTCATGTGGTAATCCACCTCCTGTAGACAATGGAAAGCTGAATTCCACGGGAACAAGTTACAACTCTACAGCTCATTATACTTGCAATGAAGGATACGATTTGAACACGGATCCTGTCAAGAGGTGTACCGCAAAAAAACGATGGGACGGTCTCACTCCAAGATGCTGTAAGTGAATTGTCTATCTTCTTTTATCTTCTTCTATTTTCTTTCTTATCTTACGGGCTAACAAATAAGGTAAAGAGGAGTTAGTCCCTGTCAGTCAGTTCACTTGTTAGTCCTGGCCCTCTCTCTATCACGCAGTGCTACGCTCTCGGAGAGAGGGTCCAAGGACAATTGTCTGCGCATACTCGCGCTAAACCAATCAGAGCGGATCCGACCGCATGATGTTGATTTCACCCGAGGTTAAGGGCTATCGAACAGTGTTTTTCATCGGCGTTGGAGCATATTTAATGAGCCATCTATTGTTTTTTCGCTGTCCTTTCGAAACTTGCAAAATTCGCATCCAAAGTAAGGCAAAGAAAATTGAAATGCGCCAAAATATTGTTTAGTGAAACACTCCATTTGCATCCAGCATATTTAATGAGCTTTCTTACATGTACTCTCTTCTTTCTCGAAACTTGCCTAAATTCGTTTCAAACCATATTCCTTTTCTCTCTTGAAGAAATAAAACTAATGAAAGCGTAGACACACCACAGACATTCCAATCCGCCCAGTTAATCTTGAACTAAACTTGAAGAGTTCTCCGAGTATTGCCAACCTCACTCGCCATAGGCAATTGCAGAAACGTGAGAGGACTGGGAAAGAGTATGGTTTTCCGTTTTTTGAAAAAAAAAATATTAAAATGAAAGATCAAAAAAATGGCAAAATGGTAGCTCTTCAAACATCACCTACTAGAAAGTTTGTATGGATTGGGTAGACAAGCCATAAAATTATAAGGATTTGTATGGAAATTTGCAACTTTTCCGAGGCTCCCATTTGAACAATTTCCACTGAAAACTCTTAGACTTGGCCGGGCAGCTTTTCATTCAGTAACATTTCAGTTTAGATTTTCAACCTAATCAATATAGTAAACTTGTCCCAGTCCTCTCACGTTTCTGCAATTGGCTATAAATATATTTTCAGTCGGGTGAAATCTGTTCATCCTCCGCTCTGATTCGCTCTGATTGGTTTAGCGCGAGTGTGCGCAGACAATTGTCCCGACCTCTCTCTCCAAAAGCGTAGCGTTGCGTGACAGAGAGAAGACCAGAACTAGACTATTGACTTCTAAATTCTCAACTCCGACTATTGCATTTCTAGCTTTTTTATTGGCTAAAAAACTCCGACTATGAGCCAATAGTCGGAGTTTTACGTCATATGGAAAAATGTTCCGCACGAAGTTTTCAACTTCAGTCCTCTATAATGGCCGAAATAAAAATCGGCGGCAAAACCTGGTTTGAGAATTTACTAAAACAATTATTCCATTCGCCTTCGTTGAATATGAAGTCATTATAACCAACTCGCGCTACGCGCTCGTTGGTTATTTAATCACTTCATATCCAACTCAGGCTCATGGAATAATTGTTATGTATGCTCACAAATCATCGACATTCGCCATGAAAATCAATATAAGTAATCTACGTGTATCCAAGTTAAATTATCTTCAACACAACAGCGTCAGTGTAACTTGTTTGTACGACTTCAGAGCTAGCAATGTCACGCTCTCACTTTACAGTCACATCGTGTCGTTCTACTCATTTGATTTCAGTGCAGGACTGTCCAGAACCGACAATTCCAAGAAACGCGAACATCTCAAATCCAAGCAAAAAGTACCGATCTGGATACAAAGTCACATTTAAATGTAACAAAGGTTACAACCAGGAAGGGATGGCTACCCAAATGTGCTTTCTTGGAGGATGGACCGTGTTGCCTTTCAAATGTACTGGTGCGTAATCTATGTCCAGCCTGGGACAACAGCATAACTTTTATTGGCATTGTTCTGTCTGATAGACAGCTGCGACCAACCCTCAGAGATCTACATGTTATACACATACAGATTCAAAGAATGTATCTAACAAACGGCACCTTGAATGCATTACTTCCAAAAAAAATCAGACGGTTCTATTCTTGAACAATTTTCGTCCGAAAGTAAAATCGTCCGAGTTATTAAGCGTTCGAAATACCTTCAATATGGTATAAAACTGTTAACTAGCTCCAAAATCTAACTGCCCCTTATGGAGCGAACTCTTGTTGAAACACTGATTAAGAATTAAGAATTTTTGTAAAAAGCCTTGAGAGTGCGGTAAAACTATTATTTCACAGATGTTTTTTCAGTCTAATTCGCGTTTTGTAGGCGTAAATTGACCTTAGTTATTTTTGAAGTGTCCGAAACTTTTGACCGAAATTTGTCCGAGATGCGATAAAAAGTGTCCGAAAATTAAACGTCCGAAATTTTAACGTTCGAAATGTTTTTCAAGTAATGTATACAGCATCTGTTGAGCTTGTCTCTATCTCTTACTTTCCAGCTACCAAAAAATGTTGATTATGTGGGAAGGAAAACCAGGTAGCTTATGATAGGTGTTCACGAAGCAACGTCTTACCGCGAAGTAATAGATTTCTAGTGCTTTTTTATATACGATGTGTCACTGTGTACAACGATTTAGAAGCCATCCTATAATCTGCTGCTGCATTTTATTGTCAATGTGCTGTTTTCTTTTCAGAGGGAGGATGTGGTGATCCTGGAACTCCTGAAAATGGTAGAAAGCTTGGGGTAACATACTCTGTCAACAGCGTTGTTTACTTCAGTTGTGACTTGGGGTACGAACTTGTGGGATCACCGGAACGCAAGTGTCAACTCAACGGAACATGGGTTGGGACCCAACCAGTTTGCAAAGGTGTGGTTTGCATAATGTAATATATTATGTATTATTCCCTTGGGATTGTTGCAAAAACACTGAGAATCTTACCGATCTTTTAATAGCCGAAATCCCTATTCTTCCTGGGACCCGTGCTTTTTTAATCTTAAGTACTTACTTCCTAATCGTAACATTATGGTGTGTCAATTCTGTGCTCACGCGACCTGACCTTCCATTCTTCCTAGCTTTCTTGGCTAAGACGCTATTACCTTTTCCTACAATACCTCTCGCATTCTCGTACATCTTAAATTTTGGAAAGTAAAAACTTTCCAAAATTTAAGAATATTGAATGAATAACGTCATTCTCTTTGCCTTGACGTCATAATTGCCACGTGGACCCACTAACATAAGCACTGCAAATTTGAGTGTTTTTCATCATATCATTTTCCTACCATGGCAACATGGTAAAGAACACGGCATGCTTTTTAGAATAGTGTGTGTGTTGGAAGATTGGGTGCTGGAGTAAGGCAGGGGTGGGGTGAGTTGAGATTGCTTTCTCTTTTCGAGCCCCACGCTACGAACTCCAGGCAACCCAAAGCTAGATAAGATGAAGACCGTAGGTTTGTTATTTTGCCAATTGTAACCTTTGCATTGTCACTAGTTAGAAATCCAACGTAATCTCATTTCAGTTGTAAACTGTGGTTTTCCGCCTCGTCCAAAGAATGGATCATTTATCGGCAATGAAACAACGTTTCAAAGCTCGCTTCAGTTCAAATGTGATGATGGTTTTGAACTGGAAGGAAGTGAAACAAGGATGTGCACATCGGATAAAAACTGGAGTGGAAAGGAAGTGTCATGTATACGTGAGTTAAGCATACTGGCGTCTTATTATTGCATCCATGATCATTGCTTAAGCCTGGTTAACACTTTTGAGATAAGCGCAAGCGTCAACACAAGCAAAAGGATGTTCACACTAGCAACATACACATGCGTAGTTAGAGTTACATCATTGGAAAAAACAAGTTGGTGATCGCTTGTGCTAATTTGTTCTTCACTTGTAAGATAAGCAAACACACTTGTGCTTATTTCAACTCAGCGCACACTTTGTTCTCTTGTGCTTATGTTCGCCTTATCCCAGAAGTGTGAACCAGATGTCCGTGTGATTGGATTGTACTTGTGCTTTGAAAATGTCCCTTTGTGGTAGACATGTTATCATAGGAGTCTCATTTGTTCTTTCCGGTGAATTCAAACTTGCTGAAGTTACTGCTAATCAGCAAAGACTCTATCTGACGATTTGGTCGATTTCATACAACTACGCACTGCAAAGTACGAGAATTAGGAAGTACATGTACGTAACACAACATACACGGAGAAACAAGTGCAGTAAGAGGTCTTACGCCTCAAAAAAGGAAGTCAAACAAGCGTAACATATAATCAATTAGGTCAATTGTCTCTAGGAAACTCACTTAGTGTAGCTAAATATACAATCCTGGTTACCTATGGTCTTCCTTGATTACAAAGTGAGTGTTGAAAATCTGCAGCACATCAATACAACGATATCTGGAAAAAAGAAAAACACTTCTTTATCTGTTGTCTTTCCAATTTTTCTTGTGAAGCCGTTGATTGTGGAAAGCTCCCTACGCCACTGAACGGATCGCTCTCGGGAGAAAAAACTACGTACCCAAACCACGTGGAGATTAACTGTGACGAAGGGTTCAATCTGCGCGGATCTCGCAAACGAACGTGCCAAGCGGACGGAAGATGGGATGGAAACAAAACCTCATGTGAAGGTAATGAACTTCTTTTATTAATAAGCAGCCATTATTGATCGATCGATAACACAATCGTATGACTCCTCACCTTGCTCTGATTTTGTATGCTCCACCCCAAAATGTAAATATCTGCTGAGATTCCTTAGAAGCAATATTAGAAGCTTCACCTTATCTGAGGGGAGTAATTCCAGATTTTAATGACCTACTATATAAATTGTGGTAGAAAATACGACCATTCCTGTTCCCAGAAACACCCTATATGAGGTAGCACCAACATCGACTTTTAATCTAAACGTCTATACACAGTGTGAGAAAAAGCATTTTGATAGGTTTTCCTCATCTCTTATAGCGGTTGACTGCGGTGCTTTAACCTCGCCTACCAACGGCTCCTCTTTTGGAACTGCCACAACCTTTTCCAACACTATAAAGTTTAGTTGCGATATTGGGTTCGATTTGGTTGGTTCCTCCTCAAGGAGATGCATGGCTGATAAGACCTGGAGCGGAGAAATGCCTGTTTGTAAAGGTAATCAGTTTTATTGATAAAAGCTTCCTTTGATATGAATTGCACACTTTGTCCAGGTAGTCCATTCTAATCAAAGTATGGTTGAAGGAGGTGAATGATTAATCGGTACCAGGAGTGGTTTCGCTCGGGAACACATTATGGCCGACATTATCCGCCCACATTACGCCGGAGAAATTTGAAAACGCACTAATCCCCGGTCAATTTGAATTTGTTTTTGAGGAAGAGTCCAGCAGGTAAATCGCATGATCGATAACCTCATCGTTTTCGGAAACCTTCGTTTTCAAAATGTTTTCTGTGTACACTTAACCGCAAAGCCGGCGTGTTCAAATTCCTCCGGTTTGTACAGCGTTTTCGAAGTGCCCCGTTTTCGTGACGGATTAGTGTGGACGGAAGGCCTAAGAGGAGAAACAAAGCTGCGCTCTCAAATTTATCCGGCGTAGTGTAGATGAGGCCTAAAATAATGCGGACAGGGTTCGACTCTCGACCCTCTCTCCTGCGTTCAACGTAAATTGCATTAACCATGAAGTTATCAAAACCGCGGATACTAGTCTTCTTATCGATCCCAATTACATTTACCCCCTTTGGGAGACGCGGGGGTCAGTATTAGTAAAACCTGATAAAAGATGGCTCAAGTTCAAGATATCGTAGACCAGGATCCTCATGTTGTGTTCTTGGACAAACACACTTTCTTCTCGAGGTGTCCAACCTACAGTGGAGAGATACTTCTGTAATACTTTTAGTCGCTTCAGATTTTGCTCTGAGTGCCTTACCTTGATCCCCTTGCGAAGTAGGGTGGAATTGTATTTTTATGGTGATAGGTTCCGGAGGTTGGTTACTAGGTGCTGTAAAATGTATTCACAAATGCGTAACAAATAATATATTCATTGCTGGAAAGAGCTCCGACATTGTTTTGTTCATATTTTTTTGTGAAGCCGTTGACTGTGGGAAGCTTCCTCCTCCAATGAACGGCACGTTATTTGGTAAAGAAACCACTTACCTGAACGAAATGGAGATAAACTGTGATGAAGGTTTTATCTTACGTGGATCACGTCGCAGGAAATGCCAAGCGGACAGAAATTGGAGTGGAGACACTACAGTGTGCGAAGGTAGTAAAACGTTATAAGAATAAGAGTACTTTCCACTTACTAATGATATGTCCTCGAAAAGGTACTTATTTGAGGGAATCGTTACACGCCGAAAAGTAATATCATATACTATTTTATTGCGGAATTATTAAACTACGTAGTTTTGATAAACTTCGTAGTTATACTCGTCAGTCCGTCCGTCTGTCAGACCGTTCGTTCGTCCGTCCGCCCGTCTGTCGTTCATTGGTCGTATCATTCATCCGTCTTTTCATCTATCTTCCATCGTTCGAAACTTTTGCATCGTTCAATTACGTACCCTTGTGATATTGTTTTCGTTCCTATTCAAGTAGTACCAATGACGCGAATCAATGATGTCACAAATAATTGACGAAAATGAAAATTGCTCCCTAAGAGTAATGGACATAACGGTAATGAATTCGTCCATCATTCATCATTTTCGTCTCTCGTCATTCGTATTTTAGAGCCTGTAACTTGCATTAATCTGCTATGTGCTGCAACGTTGCCATAAACCGAATTAGATCGGCCGACCTTCCATTGCTGTGACTTCAACTTTCTCGACTGACTGCTAATTAACATTTTGTAAGCGCTCGAACATGGGCATATTATTGCGTACTGTGTGTAATACCGTCAACGAACCATCATTCGTGCTGTGATGCGTTATTGAAATGTTTTGGAGTTGAATTCTCTTGCTTTTGAAGCTTGTTCTCTCCTTTTCAAGCCATCAACTGCGGCAAGCCAGTATTGCCAGATCATGGATCCGTATCAGGAGTCTCGACAAGATACCCGCATCCTATAACGTTTACTTGCGATACTGGATACGAAATTCAAGGCTCTGTCATTAGAAGGTGTCAAGCTGACGGAACCTGGAGTGGGAATAAGACGAGCTGTAAACGTGAGTATCAAGATACCTTCAGTAAAAAGTTTAGTTCTCTCTCTTGGAATGCGTTGGTTGCGCTGATTATGTCTCATTCAAGATCTAAAATGCCCTCAAAGCATTGCTCGGTTGTGCTTTCTTTTCTTTTCTTTTTTACTTGAGTTTCAAGCTGTTTTTTTTTTTTTCTGTCATAATCTAAACTGAGAAGGTTGGGAAATTAAAAACTCAATTTGTTCACAAAAATTACAAACTAATAAACAAGCAACTGGACTCCATGACGCGCCATTCATGTTTTGTGAAGAATTAATTTCGTACGAATAGTTTTTCTTTTCTCCAAGCCGTTGATTGTGGGCCACTACAGGCGCCAGACAATGGTACCAGAACTGGCAATAAGACAACGTTCTTAAATGAAGTGTTTTTTCATTGCGACAATGGCTATGATTTGATGGGATCTTCTTCTCGAGTCTGCCAGGCTAATAAACAGTGGAGTGGAGAAGAAACCTTCTGTCGAGGTGAAAATCAATTTTTTATATTCGTATTATCATTTCATGACGTAAGTTGTTAAGTAGTAGTGACATAATATTGGAAGGAGTAAGGCCGATATGGCCGAAATATAAATATATACATATATAAGTATACAATTATGTATACAATGTGCCCTCCCGGTTATTACCATAATGGCTTAATATGGCAACTCCTGAACTTGGGCACAGGATGTACGGTTACACATTGTTGGATTGCATTGTGGAGTCACAAGAGTGCTCAAACTGCAAAGCAGTGAGCGAAGCAATAAGCCAATAGTATATGTATTTCTTGAGGGGGAGAATTTTAAAGTATAAATTCCATATCAACACCCGACGCTCAGCACGTGCGAAACCACATGCTGCAATCAAAGATGTTTTACAAAATCGTTGACTTACCGACAAGTTTAAGTCATAGACAGAACTCTTCACAATTGGACATTTTCTGATTTACCCATAGCTAAAGACTGTGGTCAGCTTGCTATTCCAACTAATGGCTTTGCCAACGGACAAAAGACAACTTATCCAAACGAAATAACTTTTCACTGCGATGACGGATTTAATATATTTGGCTCCAGGATCAGAAAATGTCTATCAAATGGAATTTGGAGTGGCAATGAAACGTCTTGTTCAGGTAATGTATAGTTTTGTCTTCATAGAACTTCGTTGATTATTATTTTCTCATTTCGCTGTCTACGCCTTTCTAAAGTTACTAATTGACCGTCATTACGCGTTGCAAAAGTGTAGACAGGAATTACGATTTCAAGTTGATTTATGAATAAAAAAAAGAGTTACTTTGGTGAAGAAGAAATGTTGCCAAAAGCATGGGACAAAGAAAAATCTGTGGGTCCCCGACAGGATTGGAACACGTGACCTCCCAGATACCAGCTAGGCGCTCTAACCACCGAGCTACAAAGAGATCTTGGCGAGCTAGACCATTTTAGCTCGCCAGGAGTCTCTTGGGAGCTCAGTGATTAGAGCGTCCAATCAATTTCTAGTAGGTTATGGGCTCGAATCCTGTCGGAGGCTCAGATTTGTTCTTTGCTTCATGCACGCTCGTATATTCACCGAGCTGCAAATTTACCATCTTTCATTTAAGTGTTACTTTAATATGTTTCAAGATTTGTGTATATGTATTTTTGCATTTTATCGATTTTAACGGTAATTATGCGTTTTTAATATTATTCATTGTTATTTGTTTCGTTTCTTATTTATGTTGTGACTGGACCTGTAAAGTAGCTTTCTATGTAGCTAAGAGTCAGTCACTTTAATAGAGTCTTGCTCTTTTAATTACTCTTACTCTTGATATGTTGGTTATTTTCCTTTTAACGGTCAAATCGGAATCATTGCCATCCACTAAAACACAGACTATCATTTTGGCAGGCTAGTTAAAAATGTTCTAATTTGTCTTATTTTCTGTTATATTATGTTTAAATTAGCCAAAGATTGTGGATCCATTGCGACACCTTTGAATGGCACAAAATATGGAAGCCGTACCACGTATCCCAACAAAGTGTCGTTCACGTGCGACGATGGGTTTGATTTAAAAGGTTCAAATATAAAAGAATGTAAATCTGATGGATTATGGAGTGGAGTAGAAACCTTTTGTGAAGGTAATGAAACGCTTTCAAGTAATCAAAGTCAAAGTCAAAGTCAAGTTTATTATTAAATCAACAAAATTTTACAAAAACAACGCTAACCCGCAAATAGCTGAGGCTAATCTAGGCGGGTAGCGAGTAAGACTGTTTAAAGAGTAAATCAAATGTTAGTGTTACATACCAGTAAAGAGATGAAACAAATGCACGTCTAGCAAATAAATAAATAAATAAATAGGTAAATGAATAAATGGATGAAATAGAAATCGCAATTAGACAAAGCTATTTTGATTATTTATTTTGAAATTTATCGATTAGAAAAGATGTGCCAAGCAATGTATCAATGTATCAAGCATGAAAGACAGTGTTTCATCGATGTATCCAAGCACCGAGAGGAGAGTTGAAAATACGACGCGCAAAGGAATATTTTTGACGAAATTTGAGGTGTTTGGATAGCCGATGAAACACTGTCTCGAGTGTTTGATATTTCTTCTCAGTCAAAACAAAAACTAAGGAGTAAACGGAGAAGTAAAATAGTCAAAATCTATGTTAATTAACACCGGGTATCCAAACCTCCCTCAATTTTCTTTGTCTTAACTTGATGAATTATTAATGGTTTGAGAAGGTAAGAAAAAGATTAGTATAATATTTTGGTTATGAAAAAACTGTTTCGAGTCGTGCATTCTTTCTCCAATAGCAAAAGACTGCGGTTTTCTCCAAGTGCCTGTCAATGGATCTCTGGTTGGACTTTACCTGACTACTTTTCCGAATTCATTAACGTTTGCATGCGACCCAGGGTTTATACTGAAAGGATCACGTGTTAGACATTGTGAAGCCAGTGCAGTCTGGAGTGGCAATGAAACCTTTTGTCAAGGTACATTTACGGGAATTATGAGTGTGACTAAAATAGTAATTTTAATTAACAAGCAAGAGAGAGAGAGAGAGAGATGCGTAGTTAACTTTCGTGACGAGAACCTATGTGAAGGTTAAAGTTGAAGTTAGAACGTTACTGTCATCCTTGGAAATATCTGCTGCTGCTCAGCCAGCTACATCACAGAGAAAGCATGTATCTGATGAATCAATGAAGCACAATAAATTGCTTGTTGTGCGCTTGTTTAGGTAAAGTCTGCATACGAGCCAAGTGGCCAATCAGGCCGGCGCTTATCTCCGGTTTCTGCTTAAAGCGACTAGGAGTATTTCTACTCGCCCCCTGGATGGGAGGCTAGTTCACTGCAGGGTTACTCCCAGCATTTAATTCGCAGGTACCTAATTATACACCTGAAAGGAGAGAGACACTGTGAGAGTAAAGAGTTATGCCCAAGAACACAACACAATGTCCCAGGCCAGGACTCGAATCCGGACCGCTCGATCCGGAGTCGAGGGTACTAACCACCACCGCCCCTTTCTAACTGTTGTTGCGCTGCCATCGAAATGACCACTCATATCCATTTTTAGCCAAAGACTGTGGGCCGTTACATGTTCCAGCCAATGGATCGATGTTTGGTGATCAAACGACATATCCGCATGATGTGTCCTTTGGATGTGACGAGGGGTTTATCCTCAGGGGATCAAGAGTAAGACCTTGTACATCGGAAGGGACCTGGAACGGCACTACAGCGTTTTGTGAAGGTATAGAAATAGTTTCGTTCAACTTTAGATAATTTTTCAGTTTATTTAGGGCATCAGACTTGATAAACGCGGAATCGTTGTGGTAGTGATGACACTGAACTTGTTGAATCTTTTGTAAGTACAATATGGTTATTACCCAGTTTGGTGAGTATAAAAGAAAAAAAAGCTTTAAACTGTTTGCAATGTTTGTTACTTTTATTATTTTATTCTTTACAGAGGAAATATATTATTAACATGTCAGCAAATGGTAAATAGTAAATAGTGTAAAATAGGACAGGTGATTTAACACACGCTGCGTCTTTCATGAGAACAATGGTCTCTTTTATCTTGCTTTAGCCATTGATTGTGGTTCACTTGCTGTTCCCACGAATGGCACAGCCATCGGATTTGAGACAACTTTTCCCAATGAAATAGCATTTCGCTGTGATGATGGGTTTAATATGGCCGGCTCCAGAATAAGAAAATGTCTGTCGACCGGGATTTGGAGTGGAAATCAAGCTTTTTGCACAGGTAATTCCTACCCCTTTCACTGATGCGGAAATCTGCAATCCTTAGCTTGATTTCTGTTGCTAGTACCAGTCATTGTCGTTGTTATTTCTGATATGTTAGTTTCTTGTATTGTCATTATTGTTATTTTTTTGTTTTGCTTAGAAGAGTTATACACGTAAGAATTTATTTAATGCTATTCCGCATCAATTATCGTTTAATATCAGACAGAACTGGTCATCTCAACGATAAAAGTTATAATTATCTGATATTAAAATCATTTAAACTTTGGTCTTTTTAGCCGTGGACTGTGGCTATGTTCCCACGCCGCAGAATGGGACCAAATTAGGAGAGGGCATGACGTATCCGAATTCTGTAGACTTTAGTTGTGACGAAGGATTTGTCTTACTGGGGTCGGCAGTGAGAAGTTGTTTGCCCAACGGAACATGGAGCGGTCAGCAGACACGATGTGAAGGTAACGTGTCTCTAAGGATAAGATGATAAACGTGTATCTCGTTAGATAGCAAAACACCCACGGCTGATGTTTCCTTTGACCTTTGTCTGTACCATAAAGTGACTGGAAGTGTATGGGTTGACAATGGACACTTTTTCTGTCTTAAGTGTTACGCCTAGCGGTTGTCAGTTCACTTATACAGATGAGAGGAGAGTGGGAAATGCCTTGCGTAGAACACAATACCAGGGAAATAACTAAGACTCGAATAACGGACCTGTAGAATTGGCCTTCAAAATTAAGAATTATTATAGCAGTATTTACGGCACCAGTTCAGGTTCAAAGGAAGCACTATCCCTGCAACGTAATATGTTGATTAAGCTATAAAAACTAAGAAAGTTGCATTTTGCTTCTATCAGCTAAAGATTGTGGACCCATCAGCACACCTTTAAATGGCACGAAAGTTGGTGAACAAACAACCTATCCAAGCAAGGTCATATTTACATGTGACGATGGGTTCAATTTGAGCGGTTCAAATGTGCGACAGTGCAAACCTGATGGAGAGTGGGATGGTATCGAGACGTCTTGTCAAGGTACAGAACCTCTTTCGGAGAAGAAACGATGTGTAGTGATTTTGATCTTTTTTATTCTTTGTCATGTTTTCACACTTCTCGGCTTTTTTTGTTTCTTTGGTTCTTTAGCCAAAGACTGCGGCATTGTCAAGATTCCTTTGAATGGATCCATAATCGGACCTAACCGGAGTACTTTTCCAAACTCATTGACGTTTACTTGTGACAAAGGCTTTATCCTGAAAGGATCAGATGTTAGGCATTGTCAAGCCAATGCAACGTGGAGCGGCAGCGAGACCTATTGTCAAGGTTAGAGGATGAGTGTTTTGCCCGAGTAGTAGGTTATGGGACAGGTTCGGTTTCCTGCATTGCCTTTAAAGACACGTGAAGCAGTATCGTAGCTTTATTGCAATCACTTCAGCCACACCTCTCTTAAATCTTAAATCGCTTGAATTATGGATATTCTACTAACTTTCAACCCCAGCTTGATTTTCTGTACCCAAATATTGTTTGCTTTGCATATCTGTAAATAGTTTTTTCATCTCCTTGTTTTAGCCAAAGACTGTGGACCCATTGAAGTACCATCAAACGGATCATTATTTGGCAATCTGACGGTATATCCCCATCAATTGTCTTTCGCATGTGATGAAGGCTTTATTCTCAAGGGATCAAGTATACGGAGGTGTACCTCGGAAGGAACTTGGAGCGGAACTCCGGCTTTTTGTGAAGGTATGAAATCTAGAGCAACACTTCCTTAGCCACTTGCCATATGAGTTAATCAGGCATTGCGGTGAAGTGATATCAAGTAATAAAATGCTCCATATTAATAATGACTGAACACCTTTCTAAAGTACACTTTGTGCATCTACAACGTACTAAGTACTAAAGAGCAGTGTCGTTTGCCTTAAAAAAGCCAGCTCCACAAAACTTTATGTTTGGCCAGAAGCTTGCTTCCCAGAATGTTGTATCAATCTAACAACGTAAAACACATCTTAATAAAAACAAAACGGTCATTTGAATTTCTATAAAACAGAGATAATGCTAACCTAGGCTACACAAGTGCTCGGCCTCGCTTTCTTTTGCTCATTTTCAAGATTACAAAACAATCAACCCTGGTCGAACTTGTTGAATACTCATCTCATTGTCATCTGTTCTGATATCGCTGTAGCTATAGACTGTGGTTCCCTCGATGTTCCAAAGAATGGTTCTTCCACTGGAAAAAAGAGCACTTATCCCAATAAAATAACATTTAGCTGCGATGATGGGTTTAACATGGCCGGCTCCAGGGTCAGATATTGCCAATCCACTGGAATCTGGAGTGGAAATCAAAGTTCCTGCATCGGTAATTTTAGATTTTTGTAGACCTCATAGCTGGATTTTTATTTATGCAACTTTCCTCCTCTTCTTGGTTTTCTTGTATCGTAATTTTCTCTACTATGGGTGCGTAAATAGAAATCCACCCATTGCTAATAAGTAGACATGTGAACACCATTAAAATATGGGTGTTTGGCAAACAAGGGACAACGCGTTAAGTAGGAACAGAGAGGGTGAGATTTAGGATTTCTATGGTGTCTTCTGCAACGAAACGTAACAGAAGTAATAGAAGTCCCATGAAGGGGCGATGGCCCCTATGGCAAGGCTGAAAAGCGAACGTAGACCGCATCGAAATAATTGTTTCCCATTGAGACAGGAGCTCGTAGAAATAACCTACTGCTTTCTTCCAAATTAAGATAGTTACCTGATAATTGATGTGAAAACTGAAAAATACTCTTAAATGTCGAGACATGGTGCCCATGGCAACACCAAGAACCGTGAAGGTAACGTTCCTTAATATATAAAGTCTCCGTAAAAGCTACTGAAAGCTCAAGCAACCGAAAGTGAAACCTAAGGCTAAAAATAGGCCCTCAAGCCCGAGTGTTAAAGAGTCAATTTGTATTACGCGTTATTTAATTTTGGTAAATGCATCTAAATAAGAGAGATAAACAAATTCTGAAAATGGAATTTGTACATGCTTGTATTTTAGCTAAAGATTGTGGCCCTCTCTCAGTTCCAATGAATGGTTCTTCCAACGGTGGCGAAACAACCTTCCCAAATAGCATATCGTTCGTTTGCGACCTTGGTTTCATTATGATTGGCTCACAAACAAGAAAATGTCAATCAAATGGTAGATGGAGTGGCAATGAAACATCCTGTGAAGGTGATTCATATGTTGCATGTGTACTTTTGTGTTTAACGTAAATACTTCTTTACAAGCTTCCCATTGATGTGAAATATATATGAAATAATTCATATTTGAACTGCGGCTGTAGATGAAAGTTATGAATGATCATCGCAGTAAATTTTCCAACTTAAGCAGTTGGAAAGAGAAGCCTGAAAAAAAATCAGGGCTTCAACGGGATTCGAACCCGTGACCTCCGCGATACCGGTGCAATGCTCACCAACTGAGCTATGAAGCCACACATTGGGAGCGAGGTCAATTAAATGAGTTCAAGATGAACTCATTTAATTGACCTCGCTCCCAATGTTCGGCTTCATAGCTCAGTTGGTAGAGCATCGCACCGGTATCGCGGAGGTCACGGGTTCGAATCCCGTTGAAGCCCTGATTTTTTTTCAGGCTTCTCTTTCCAACTGCTTAAGTTGGAAAATTTACTGCGATGATCATTCATAACTTTCAAGCTTCCCATTGTTATCATCATGGAATTCATATGAATGCAAATAGACTAATTTCGCCAACCCCATATCCAAACAAGGCCTAGTAGATAGATGAAAGAAAAGAGAATATAAAACTATTTGTCAGCATACTTATGGGTTATTGACAAAGCGTTAGCACAATATGCATAGATATTTGCCAATTTCTTTGTTGTTTCATTGTTCGCGTGTTTATCAACTGAGAAGCAGTCAAGGTTCTTAAACTCGCAAAAAGAAGACCGAGAACACCTTCTTGCGGGATCAGCAATCCAACCCGAGCGCGCAAGTCACCTTGAGCTCCATCTTGAACATTCGGGTAACCAATCACAGTGCAGTATTTGGTTATTTGGTTAGTTTATTATGTAAGACAAATGATAGACCAAACAGCTGACATAAGTCAGTTTAAGTGTTAAATGACGGTTAAACAGTTTTTCTTAGCAAAATCATAATAGTATAAAGGATGTTTCGTCTATATACATGTCATTTACTAGTCAAGTTTAACATCTTACGCGACATTTGGCTAGTTTATGATTAATTTGGCATTGCAAAATTGCATTACGATTATTTTTTTTTTTGCCAGCTGTCCAATGTGGCCCTCTAGTGATGCCAATGAATGATTCCTCTTACGGTGAACTTACCACATATCCAAACAAGGTATATTTCCAATGCGATGACGGATTCGTTCTTAAAGGATCATCTGTCAGAGTCTGTATGGCAAACGGATCATGGAGTGGAAATGACACTTCTTGTGAAGGTGTGTCTACTTTTCTGTGTCACGTAAAGCTGTGCTCTCGGGAACTCTCGTAAAGCGTAAGAGAGTGCGTGACAAAGAGAGGGCCAGAACTAGAGTAAGGTGTGTCGTACGCGTACGCAAAGATCGTCCTTAATATCATCGTCATTTTAACCATTTCTACAATAATTTCTGTCGTCATCATCGTTATCATCATCATCGTCATCATTATCTTCTACACTATCAGTCTATTCAAAATAATGAAAAACACTTATTTGATCGGGAACGCAAACGGAAATTTAAAGAAACCAATGCTCAGAGGTTGATGTTTGTACTATTCACTGCCTTCATCCTACCTTAGGAACATTTTAATACTACACAGGGCTGGACGAACGGACTTAATGATAACTGATTCCGATAATTTACATATATCCATGCATCTTATTGAATGACGAGGTAAATACGAATTGTCCTGGCATACAACATGGGCATAACAGCAGAGTTTCCTTGCAGCACTATATTAAAATTTGGCAACGATTCTCAGTATCTAGATGTAAATTTTATTGTAAAGAGCCATGTTAACATCGTATTGTGATCGATTTAGCTGTTGACTGTGGTCGATTGTCTGCTCCATTAAATGGTAGCTTACAAGGATCTGCAACTACATTCCCAAACACGCTTGAGTTTTCTTGTGACGAGGGATTTACACTTGGTGGATCCGCGTTAAGAAAGTGTCAAGCCAATGCGACATGGAGTGGAAAGACAGCAATTTGCCGAGGTATAATGCGTAATTATGATATACAATTAATCCGTCTCGACATCCCTCTTCGTTCATTTATTTTAACGTACTTATTTGTAGCCCGAGATTGTGGTTATCTACCTGCTCCAATGAACGGCACCGTTGCTGGAGGTCAAACAACGTATCCTAATAAACTGTCTTATTCATGTGATGAGGGCTTTGAATTGGTTGGTTCTTCCGTCAGACAATGCGAAGCAGATGGAAACTGGAATGGACTGCAACCTACTTGTTATGGTAATGCAAATTTTTCAATTCAATAGTGGTAAAGCTACGTGTTTTCACTAGGTTGCCTTATCAAAACGAGTACATTTAAATTTAAAGCGAGTATAGTTTTAAATTTGGCGTGTTTTATTTGGGTGCGCTATCATGTCTGCAATCCTAGCTAACATAGAAATCGCAAATATAAGGCTAAAGATGTCTCATTTATCTTCCGGTTTATTCTTCTTATTTCAGCCACTGACTGCGGTCCTCTACCTAAGCCCTTGAATGGTTCATCTACTGGTGTCTTGACGGTCTTCCCTAATAGCATCCAGTTTTCCTGTGACCCTGGATTTTTCCTGACTGGATCTTCTTGGAGAGAATGTCAAGCAAATGGAACTTGGAGTGGCCACGGGACGGCTTGCAACCGTTAGTAGAAAATCTGATAAAATAGAGGTTTCTGTTTGAGACAGTATCACACTTTGTAGCTCCCAACACAAAGTGCAACATTCTACGCAAAAAGTAGGAATTGAGGTGGACAAAGATTGCTCAAAGCAAAATACGTCATCTTGTAAATCGTTATTGTAATGATCTTGACATCAAATTAGTGTTTACCACTTTTAAATTAAGAAATATTTTTTCAGTGAAGGATCCTGTCCCAAGAGAACTTCGCTAACGCGTGATTTACAAATTTACTTGTGCTTGCTGTAATGCTTGCTATATCGGCGAAACTGGTCGTCATTTTTCCACACGTGTCTGTGAACATCTCTCTTCAGACAAGTCCTAACACATCTTCAAACACTTACAAAGCTCAGAACGTTGTCGACAATCCTGCTCTGCGGATTGTTTCGAAATCCTTGATTCCGCCCCTACTAAATTTCATTGCAATATTTGCTGTGTACAATGTTTGACACAATTTCGGTGCCTCTCTCCACCCAGTTGTATAAATGGGTACCGGCGAATTTAATGCTGGGGGGTAACCTTGCGATGGACTAGCATCCCATCGAGGGGGGAGTAGAAATACTCCTAGTCACTTCAGTCTTTACTTTAACCTTTATGCTCAATATATAGCTTCTCTGTTATTTGTAACGTGATTTTTTTTTTCAAAAGTGTTTTCCACTTTCTACATTCTACCGTGTGTTTGCGTTTGGACGGTCAGGCGGACGGATTGACACAGGATATGATTTTGCTGCAAAAACGCTTTGACGATTTTCGAGTCCTGTTGGCCTCGTTTTGGGCAATTTTACCTGAACACAAAAACTTGGTAATTTTCTCTGCCTACTCTTCCAAAGGCTAGAAATTAAGACGAAAGCGTTTTTGAACTTGCCAAATAGGGTACGAATACTAACTGATCTCAAACGAACTAAATCAACGGACCGTTTGGTAGAACTTCTTGAATATATTTATATAATTATCTTAACTTTGTCCTTTAGCTGTTGACTGTGGAAAGGTGCAAGCTCCAAAAAATGGGTCTATTCTTGGAAATTACACAACGTTTCCAAACAAACTGCGTTTCCACTGTGGTGACGGGTTTATACTGAGAGGATCAACTGTAAGAAGTTGTATGGCAAATAAGACGTGGAGTGGTCAAGAAACAACATGTGAAGGCACGTTAACACATGTTTATGCTTTGCACTGATAGATATAGCTGAATTAAATGCTGTGTACATAATATATGGCGAGGTGCAATGCTTCAATTGGGATGGAACTGATGCACCAACTGAAGTGACAAAACGCGAAAAGAAATCACAACAATGTGTTTTTTTACTATCCTAGCTAAAGACTGCGGGCCTCTTTTGACTCCAAGGAATGGATCCATGTCCGGAGGCCAGACCACGTTTCCTAATGAAGTCAATTTTAGTTGCGATGAAGGGTTTATAATGAAAGGACCAGAAAAACGAACATGCCAAGCTGATGGATCATGGAGCGGGAACGTAACGTCTTGCGAAGGTATTTTAACCACTAGGTGTTCCATTTAATACTGGACATACTATTTTGTTAATGGTTCAGTTCAATTAATTTAATTTTGTTTCCCTTTAAATTTCTTCCCTGCAGCTGTTGATTGCGGACGCTTGAGTACTCCTTTAAATGGGTCATCATATGGGGATGTTACAGTGTTTCCCGAAAGCATACGATTTTCCTGTGATGCTGGGTTTATTTTGAGCGGATCGCGTGTTCGAAACTGCCAAGCAAACGGCACATGGAGTGGAATTAATACCATTTGCAATGGTAAAGATCTGCATAATCTCTATTTATTCGAATTTTGTTTTGGACAAGCTAAGTAGCATTACAAAAAGCTAACAGAATTGTGTTTGTTTTCCTTAGCGGTTAATTGTGGAAGTCTTCCTGTCCCAGTGAATGGTACAATGGTTGGTGAAAAAAATACGTTTCCTAACGTTTTAAAGTTTTCATGCGATGAAGGATTTACGCAACAGGGTGCTACCGAGAGAAGATGCCAATCGAACGGAATTTGGAGTGGAAATGAAACTAGTTGCCAAGGTATTCTACTTCTACTTAACGTTAATAGTGCTTGTTGAATTTAAAAGACATAAGCAAGCTATGTTTATTGCACATACAAAGCAGAAGTATAAAAACAGGTTACGTTGATGGTGGATAAGAACTAGTGTTTTGTTTATAAAATGGACGTTACAGATTTGTAGTAACTCTTTGAAAACTCTCTGAATAAGGGTAAAATGATCTCGTCGGGTCGAAAGAATCTGTGGTTATTCGACAACAACATATCGTTTTAGACTGTCTGTTTTCTACAAGCTAAGATCAGTGATATATTTTTGGTTAAAAAGGTTATTATTTTCTGTCATCGTATAATTAGCTAATGACTGTGGGCCCTTGGCGGCACCCAAGAACGGGTCTTCCTTTGGAAATAAGACAACCTATCCAAATAAGGTGATCTTCAGCTGTGACAAAGGTTTTATTCTGATTGGCTCGGTGATTAGACGGTGCCAGGCAAACAGAACCTGGAGTGGACTCGATACTTCTTGCAAAGGTGAGAGAAAGCGTGAATACCTATGAGATCTGTTACAAAAAAGACATTCCAAATACATTTTATCCAATCAATAATAGTAAGCCTCTGGCATTTGTTGCTCTTCTCTTTAAGCGATTGACTGTGGATTCTTGGGTGTGCTATTAAATGGGTCATCATCTGGCGATCTGACAGTGTTTCCAAACACAAAGCGGTTCATATGTGACCCTGGATTTCTTTTGGGAGGATCTTCCAAGAGAACTTGTCAAGCGAATGGAACTTGGAGTGGACACAATACGACTTGTACAGGTTGGCAACAAATTTCATTTTCCATATAGATTCTGAGAAATGGCCTATGATACCTTGTAAACAATATGTCAAAACGATTATTTTCAGCAATCGACTGTGGACACCCTCCTACACCAAGAAACGGAACTGTTCGTGGGGAACGGACAACTTATCCCAACATCTTAAGGTTCAAATGTGACGAAGGATTCACACTTCTTGGTCCAACTACGAGAAAATGCAGAACAAATGGAACATGGAGTGATGTTGATCCTGTTTGCCAAGGTACCAACATTGTTCGTTGTTGTTCAAGATACTTGAGGTACGTGGCAATTTCATCTAGTTATGCACATTGTAATGTTGAAGTGGTATTTTACTTAAGCATCGGTATGAGATGATTGCAATGTGCGGAGGTTTGTATGCGATGAATTGTATGCATGCAGTGTTGATGTGGCTATTTCCTTTTTGTCTTTCAGCTAACGACTGTGGAAAGCTTCGTATTCCTCAAAACGGATCCTTGCTCGGGAATAAGACAACATTTCCTAATTTTGTGACCTTTAGCTGCGATGAAGGGTTTATTTTAAAAGGATCCAAGGTTAGACACTGTCAAGCTAATAAGGCATGGACTGGCGAAGTCACTTATTGTGATGGTAAGTGGGAAACTTTGCACAAATCTAACATCCCCCTGAATTAGGCCTGCTTGAAATCTCACGATACCATAATACTGTACAGTAAAACCTTTTTATAAACTGCATAATTTTTATTAACAGCGAATGCACGGACCAACCAATGCTTTTTCTGTTCTGTAATTTTAAATGTCAATAAATGATAACAAAGAAAAAGACAATAAAATTATTCAAAACTGCCGTTAACCCACTTGTTGCTGTTTATCTTCTACCTAAGAATGTTTTACATTTTCTTTTGCAGCTGTTAACTGTGGTCCTTTAGGCATTCCGAATAATGGGTCTTTATCGGGCAACTTGACGGTTTTTCCTAATATTGTACAGTTTCGATGTGATCCAGGATATATTCTCAGTGGTTCATCTATCCGTTCGTGCCAGGAAAATGGCACATGGAGTGGGTTGAAGACCTTGTGCAGTGGTAAGATGTTGCATAGAAGAATTTTTAGAGCTTCTGTAAATTGTTCGTTTCCTGTGCATTCGAAACTATGGCACTATGTTATGCATGATTTTAAGCAGTTTAGGGAAATTGCCACTCATTGCTTGCACGCGTTCGTGTTCGCGAAACATTGTGTCGTCGTATTTCAACAGCTGGCTAAATGATCATGCAGATATGTACTCTTGTAACAGCACCGGGCCACTTACAACCTTGTTCAAAAAGGTTTCTACGGATGAGATCTTCGATCCACAAAATCGAATTTTTAGCGGACTCATGTAACGCGAGTGACAAACATAAATCAGGGGCGTACCCAAAGGAGCATTTTAACTCTGGTCCTTGTTTTCAGTACAAGACGAAAAACGTAAAGTGTTAGTCATATGGTACGATATAGAAAGAACCTGGTGGTACTGATTTCACTCTACAACAAAACTTCTCGTGCCATCCAATATTCGTTTTTATGCGTCCTTCCAAAACACGAAATTGTGGCAGTTATTCCAAGTCAACCATTCTATCGGCTGACTCTTTGCATGCAGAATAACGGGCAGAATGTCGGGCGGACGGACGGTTTGCAGACAAAAACCTCACAAAAACAAGTCAAAATTAACCGTTCTGTTGTCTCTCCCAGCTATCGACTGTGGGAAGCTGCAAGCTCCACAAGACGGCAGCCTCTTCGGTACAAATACCACTTATCCCCACATGCTCCGATTTACCTGTAAGGAGGGGTTTTCACTGTTTGGATCCAGTGATAGAAAGTGTCAGGCGAATGGAACATGGAGTGGAACTAACGCCTTTTGTAAAGGTGAAAAAGAGCGTTACCCAGAACTGTTGTTTAACAAGAACTTTGTACAGTGGACATTCTCGTAAGCGGACACCCACGGGACGCGAAAAAGCTGTCTGTGACTGGAGCTTGCTGACATACAAGATCGGCGGCCACTAGAGTTATAAGGGGAAGTTCTCCGCCTACGGGAGCTAGCTTACAATAAACATTGGGAATGCAAAATACTACCAAGTTAATCTTTTTTTTTCTTTTATTGCCTTGTGCAATGCCGCGATAATGACGATAAATGTTTACAGTACTGAACACCGCAGTACTAGGACTGGCCCTTAGTGATTAAATAACAAACCATAATTGTAACCAGCATCAACATTAGCATTAAAATTAGCATTGATAGTCTAACTGCACCAAAAAGCGATGCTGCAGTTTGCAAATGTTTATGAGTATCATTCAAAGACAGCCGGCCCAATTCCTCTCGGGTGTCCACTTACGGGAGCTGAAAAACAAACGAAACGTCTAGATCGTAGGCCCTCCAAGTGTCAGCGGCCGCTTACGAGAATGTCGGCTTACGGGAATGAGTAAATACAGAGTTTGTATGAGAGTTCAAACAGGGTTTTGTGAAGGCGGTCGTAAGTAGAGCTGTCCGTTAAGAGAGCTTTCACTGTAGTACTATGGCTTTTCTATATTTTGTTTCTTTTCCTCCTTTCTTTTTCGTCTACCAGAATAGTGTAAATAAAGGTTGTTGTTGTTATTGTTGTTGTTGTTGCTTGAGAAAGGTTTCAATTTACACCAAAACAGTTAGTATCTCTATCTAAGTATCTTCCAATCTACGCTTACCACTTTATTTCTTATTTAGCAAACGACTGCGGCACTTTATCAATCCCTCTGAATGGCACACTGTCTGGGAACTTAACAACATACCCCAACAAAGTAATATTTCGATGCGACGAGGGTTTTAATCTGAAGGGATCCGCAGAGAGACGGTGTCAACCCAACAAACAGTGGAGTGGCAGTGACACATTTTGTGAAGGTACATATTCTCTGTTCTTTATGTAGCACAATAGCTCAGGGTTATGTCGTTGTCAATTCGTGTGGTAAAGTATCGTTTATAAGCCACATGCCTTCTACAATGACGTATAGGACTAATCAATTCATTTTAAAAGTTATGAATTTAGTAATGTATTGATTGGGTCAATATTGATTTTGCTGTCCTTCTTACGTTATAAAGAGCTCTCCTAGCCTCTTAGTGCTGTTTTGCTTACAAAATATACATGTAGGTAAGAGCTTTCCGTAATCTTTTCTCGATGAGCGGAGTGATTGCCTTTTCCACTGTCTATAGCTAAGGATTGTGGACCACTCACGGTCTCCAAAAATGGATCGTCAGTAGGATCACTGACCACCTTTCCAAACAGCATTATCTTTAACTGTGACGAGGGATTTATCCTCAGAGGCTCCCAGGTCAGGAGGTGCCAGTCAAATGCTACTTGGAGTGGAAAGAAAACATTCTGTGAAGGTAAATGTTTTCGCTTTGCCAATAATAAATTATCGTTTAAATTAACTTACGCTACGGAGCAATCTAGGAGAACTGTTCTGTTTTCCGCCGAATAAATAAGTTCATATTTAGTGCTTTTACAAATAATTACTTGTAACTCTATTAAAATGTAAGACGCGTTCACAAAATCTCAAATTTCTAATCAGGGCAAGCGCCGTTTCACTTTATAGGAGTCACTATTTCAGCAACAGTGCTATAGCCGCGCCAAGTGATCGACCTAGCTGCGTGATGTTTAGAAAATTTGGTTTTATTAGGACTCGTTTTCTTCCACTTAACCAAACACCAGTGTCCACCACTAAGTACCTTCCAACCATACAATGGTGCACATGCTCGAGTTCATCATTTGAAGAAAAATGCAAATCTTTGATTACATTATTGCTTTCAAACATCAGCTAAGGACTGCGGTGAGCTTGCCACTCCAACGAATGGCTCTTCACTTGGTAACTTAACTACATATCCACACGAAGTGAGGTTCAATTGTGATGAAGGGTTCAACCTACGAGGGTCAAGAATAAGACAATGTTTGTCGAGTGGAAACTGGAGCGGGAACGAAACTACGTGTGAAGGTAATGTTGAAAATATGATGTATGTAGTTACCACGGTGAATTGGAAATAGTCGAAACATGAAACTAAGACATTTGAGAACATGTTTTCCATTTTAAGTCAAGTTTTAAGAGTGCATTCATTAATGCCCGATTCACCTCTCCACTACAGCAACTTCTCGAACTGAATCTTTCTGACGCTTGCCCTCCTTTGGCACAAGAACAGGGATATTATTTTAAGGGATAAAGAGTAAGGCGCCTACGTCTTAAAATCAAGCCGTTTAGCATGAATCTGTGATAACGTGTGCTTTGTTATAGTTGAAGACTGCGGTCCTTTACCTGTTCCAACTAATGGTTCTTCACGGGGAGAAGTGACAACTTACCCAAACCAAATGGCCTTCAGCTGTGATGATGGGTTCATTCAAAGAGGATCGATGATTAGGAAGTGTCAAGCAAATGGAACGTGGAGTGGTGATATTACATTTTGCGAAGGTGAATTACCTCTATAAAACGAAAGTAATCTCATAAAAGCGCCAACGACATGACAAAGCTATCTTGCGATATCAGTCAGTCATTATTGTGTTTACGATAACGTTCGCAACAGATGGGTCATTCACCTGGCCATGAACAAAACATAATATTTATTGCCATATTCAAACCAATCCGTACGAAGCAGTAAGTCTGAGCCGAGTATCATTATGACCTCCACGAGACCATACCAACAAGCCTTCATAGCTCTAGAGGTAGAAAACATCATCATTGTCTAAGAAGGAGGCCTCAAGTAACCAGGAAGTTGCTAAATAGTACCTAGAGTTGCTCCATTACATGGTCTTATGCGCCTAGGAGCAGGAAGAGAAATGATTGCCTGGGGGTTGTTTCATTACGAAGAAAACCTTTTTTTGTTTGTTTCTTTTTTTCAGCAAAGGATTGTGGCCCCCTGCGTGCCCCTGTCAATGGGTCTTCTATTGGAAATCTATCTACCTTTCCAAATAAAGTATCGTTTCAATGTGATGAAGGATTCATTTTAAAGGGGTCCGCATCAAGGCAATGCCAGCCTAACGGACTATGGACTGGAAATGAAACTACTTGCAATGGTAAGAGTAAAACTAATTACGCTCGTGCAAATTTCCCTTGTATCGCCCAGGATAGGTAGTACTATATGTACTTAAGTTGTCACATCTCGACTGCGCTGTACGATTTGTTTAAAGCATATTGCAAACAAAGTTCTTAAAGGTAATTTTATCTTGCCTTCGATATCATTTTAGCCGTAGACTGTGGTCGCCTTCAGTCACCCTTAAATGGTTCATTATCTGGTAATCTGTCGGTATACCCCAACAGTGTTCGATTGTGGTGCGATCCAGGATTTGTTATTTATGGCTCGTCGATTCGAAGATGCCAACCCAATGGAACCTGGGATGGCTTCGAAACAGTTTGTGAAGGTAAGACTATCTTTCAAGTTGTAGTTTTTGGAGAATTGTTAATCAGAAATATATGGTGCAAAATTTCTTTAATTTCTGACATATATGCAGGTAAAACATAACGAACGACTTGTAGTTGGAATGTATCGAAAAAGCGTTTAGTAGGGCAATTATTGCTTAATTAGTTTCTTTGGTTGTATAGAATACAGAGATATAAAGTTGTATGCTTGGTCATGCGGTAGTAAGGAACTTGTATTCCGAAAAATGGGATAAGGAAAACAATTCTTAGTTACTAAGTACATCTGTGGCTCACATTCTGCATACTGCTAGGACCACCGTTGTCGAAAGCGTCATTGAGTTTAAGCTTAGTGTTCCTTTGTTTTTTTCTTGATTGTCCCGTGCTTGTAATGAATTTAATACACGTTCCCTACTACAGTGTGACCGAGCTCAACTTTATCCCATATTTTTATTTTCATAAATTAATTACTGATCCTAACAGTAAATGGCCTAACATGTTTCTAGTCACTCTTGTAACTTGTCTCCAGTCGAAAATTGGTAGTTTTCTCTGTCCAATGCTCATAAGAAAATGAATACAAGTTTATCACTGAGTATGATGTTCTTGTTAAAGCTATTGATTGCAGAAATCTACTTGCCCCTCGAAATGGCACGATGATTGGGAAAGAAACAACATACCCGAATTCTTTGAGGTTCAGTTGTGACGAAGGTTTTTTCTTGAGCGGCTCCTGGCTAAGGAAATGTCAAACAAATGGTACATGGAGTGGCAATGAAACAAAATGCCAAGGTTTGATAATCCTTGCTTCCTTTGCCTTTTTATTGAAGAGCATAAATAGAAGATTGTTGCTGTCGTTTTTACAGCATTATGAGATTTTGATCTTTGAGTTTTAAAGAAGTGTCGTGCATAATTTCAGCAAACTTTGATTTTACTTTACACAGCACAAGATTGTGGTCCCCTGACAGTCCCAGCAAACGGGTCTTCCATTGGAGATCTGACCGTATTTCCAAACAACATAGTATTTGTCTGTGATGAAGGGTTTCTTCTCAGAGGATCTAACATCAGGAATTGTCAGGCTAACGGAACATGGAGTGGAAATGAGACATTTTGCGAAGGTTGGTTTGTTACGTTTTGCCTTTATTCGAAACGATGACTTGAAGTTTCTTTGTAATAATGCGCCGTTATCTGTCATCGAGGGCTATTTCCATCAGCTTTATTTATTTTCTCAGAAATATTCCACGTGCTTTAGTTTTAAATTAGGTAATGCAAGCATCCTCTGTTATTATCATTTAGCAGTCCATTTTGCGAAATTTGTGTTCTTTTTACGTTATCTCTTTCAAGAAATTGATCATTAATTGGAGCAGCGTAACTGTAAACTATGGCTTCCTTGTGTAATATATATCTTCCATGGATGACGAAAATGTGATCATCGAACATTTATTTATTTATTTAGGAATTTAGTAGTTTACTCACTTAGATTTAATTTGGCTGGTAATTACTTTTTTTAGCCGTCGACTGTGGTCCTTTATCTGTTCCCACGAATGGTTCCTCTTCTGGTGACTTTACGGTGTTCCCCAATAATGTGCTATTTAATTGTGATCCTGGATTCATACTTAATGGATCCACCAGGAGAACATGTCTTCCTAATGGAACATGGAGCGGTTATCCAACAGTGTGCAGTGGTAGGTCTGAGGAAAGCATCACCAAACATTATCATGGGTCTGGGTTTTTCGTTACTTAAATTGAATATACTGCTGTTATGCCTTAGTAGTAGTCTTAGTAGTGCAATGAAACCACTCTCCTACGTATGCCACTCACATGAACGCCTTTTATTCAGTCATATCATTCGATATCTATTTTTAACTGTCTGCGATCTTAACCGCTAAAACCAGAGCACCTAAAGCGACCGTTATGTTCCTAATTCAATACATCCATCTTTTTGTGCTCGCCAACACTTTCGCGCTGAATTAATGTCATGTCTTCTCCCGTAGAAAGTTCTTCATGTACTTATGTGTTGCTCGCACACTTTAGCATTCGAAAAGTATTCAGTCATGCGTCGTACTTTCAGGACTCAATAATGATCGAATGGGCTGACGGACGAACGAGAACAACACTTCATCGTTTAGGTCGTAAATGTGGTGTCTATATTCGTCTCTCTAGAGTGACTATAGGTAGTCATGAAAACTACCATTGTTCTTCCCACTTGTTATGTGTCTTTTTTTAACGATATTGCTTTTCAGCTGTTGACTGTGGTCGTCCTCAGCCTATGCAAAATGGGAGTGTCATGGGGGAAGAGACAGTTTATCCAAATTTTGTAGAATATAGCTGCGATGAAGGATTCGTTCTTCGTGGCCCTTCAAAGATAAGATGCCAAACAAATGGAACCTGGAGCAAGACTTCAAGCTTTTGTGAAGGTCAACATGCTTATTACTCCTGTCCCTCTTCGTCTACTGTAGCTCGCCAATTCAATCCGTTCTTAGCTCTCTTCTTAACTTTGCCCCATGACATGCTTATCATATCTAGATAGTTGATCATATATGTTGTCGACTTGATAAAATATGCAAGCCAGGCATAATTTCGAGTCCCCTACTTTGGTCTCAAAATAGGCTTTTTTACACATGGCCAACGTTAGAACTTTTCAAAGGAGCTCAGGCTTTACATTTCTCTTAATGTTATCTAACCTCCTTTTTCCTTCGTTAGAGTCTGCTAGGAAGCTGATACAATTCTGTTGTCGATATTGAACTTGAATGCTGTTAACTTTTCTGCAGCCAAGAATTGCGGTGCTCTTGCTGTACCTCTGAACGGTTCTCTCGCTGGACGGGAAACAACCTTCCCAAATACAGTAATATTTAGCTGCGATGAAGGTTTCATTTTAAATGGGTCTACAGTGAGGCGTTGTCAGGCGGATGGATCTTGGAGTGGCACTGACACCATGTGTAAAGGTAAGATCGATGGATTCATTGATTCTTATCCAAAATGAGACTTCATGGACAGAGGTGAGTCCACTATCCCTGATGTATCTTTCGCTGCTTGCTCGCTAACAAAAATTCAAATAAAACACACACAAAAAAAGAGAAATTAGATACCTGTGTTACTTCCCTTGGTAATTATAAACACGAAGAAAACATTGAAACAAAAGACAGTTCCTCCAAATAACGGATCCCATATCAACAGCACTACTGCTACTGGGATTCCTCCAAAGCATTTTGCCTTATTTTGCAAACTGTCGTTAGAGTGACTCACAGCGTATGGTAGCTGTAGTCAGCCCTGATCCAGGTACTTACTGAACATCTTTTATCCAGCTGTCGACTGTGGTCCTTTGCCTGTTCCTACAAACGGCTCGTCGTCTGGTAACACCACAGTGTTTCCTAACAGTATTCTTTTTAACTGCGATCCTGGGTTTATTCTGAGTGGATCGTCCAAGAGAAAGTGTCAGCCTAATGGAACATGGAGTGGTTTTGCAACTATGTGTACCGGTAGGTTTCAAATATGCCTTGTTTCAATAACCTCGTATCGGTTAGTTTAGAGGTCAAGGTTTGCCTTTTCCAACGACAAACACGACAATTGCCAAAACGCAAATTTAACCATACATCGTACTGGTGCTGCAAACAGCTGCTTAGCCTACAGAAACAATACCAGGCAAGAGAGGAGGTATTGCATACTCTCTTGTGCCAAAACAATGTTTAACTATTTTAACTTTTATCCAGCAAACGATTGTGGTCCTCTATCAGCCCCCACCAATGGTTCTTCTAGGGGTAAACTGACAACCTTTCCAAACAAGATGCTCTTTAATTGCGATGAAGGATTTCTTCGGAGAGGCTCTTATATCAGGCATTGTCGGGAAAATGGAACATGGAGTGGGACTGAGACATTTTGTCAAGGTAAATTTTTATTTCCCTCTTTTTGGTTTTATTTTAAGCTACAGCGCATATTGCTTTTATATTTCTCTTTCACTGCAGGTTAGTGAATGTCTTAGTATACGGTTGAAAAAGTGTATTTTCTCTTTGATAATTAATCAAGACTTGAAATCGGTTTAGACGGAAGATGGTATTTGCAGTTATTACTCAATCCAATTATACCAGTAGAAAGATGTAGAACTTGACAATTATGAACTTCATGCTTTCTTCAAAACTTACTTCTAGCTGTCGACTGTGGTCCTTTATCTGTTCCCATGAACGGCTCCTCTTCTGGCGACTCAACGGTGTTCCCCAATAATGTGCAATTTAAATGTGATTCTGGGTTCATTCTCAATGGATCCACCTTAAGAACATGCCAGCCTAATGGATCATGGAGCGGTTTTCCCACCGTGTGTAGTGGTATGTCTCACGCAAAAAATTGTACTAATAATGATAAAGCAATAGCTATCATCCATCTCCAGCTAAAGTTTTGTTTTTATGTAATTTTTTATCTCTTTTTATACTTTTTAGGTGAAAGAATGTGAAAACATTTTTTTCTCTGTAGTGTATTTGAAATGATTTGTGGTTAGCAGTCATTGAGTGCCTTGTTTAATGGTTTGAGATATGGGTTCGCTCTTATAATTATAATTATTTCATTGTATTCGGATGCCCTCGAATCAATCACGTACTTGGTGAGATACAGCAATATCACCGGGCACACTCTTACATGCAATCAAACGCAGTTCGTCCTGATTTTAACCACTTTATTTCTAGCTGTCGACTGCGGCCCTCTAGCTGTTCCCTTGAACGGCTCCTCTTCTGGTAACATTACAGTGTTCCCAAAAAGTGTGCAATTTAAATGCAATCCCGGATTCATTCTCCATGGATCAGTAACGAGAACATGTCAGGCTAACGGAACATGGAGTGGATTTCAAACGTTATGTAGTGGTATGTTAAAAGCAAACATTGGTGAAAATGTGCTCAATATAATCTTCAGGCGTCATAACACTTCAATTCAATCGCGAATGCTACAGCAACTTTCGTTGCGCTGCACGCTCATCCTAATGTCATAGCCGTTAGGCGATCATCTTGACCATCAAATTGCTTCCTCTGGTTTTATGCGGTTCTTTATATATTCTTATCGCGTAACCGTTTTTGAAACGTGTTGGCTTCTGCTAACTAGGCCAGTGCCATACCATAAAAATACATGGGCACTACTGATTCGTCTTGTTCGAGTAAAACGTGCTTTTGCTTTCTCGGATTGAATGTTATTTGTTATCGTTTTTTCTGCCTAACATACATACGTCACGTTTATTGAAGAAGCGCCGCCATTTTCGCAGTATTTCTCTTTGCGAACGCGCCATAAGGCGGACGGACGAGCGATCGCCATCAAACGTAAATAAATAAAATACACACTGTCAAGTTTAGATTTTTTTGTAAAATAATGTAATAAAGCTTGGGCGACATTTCACTTTGTATCTTTCCTGCGCGCCATTCCTATTTAGCTGTTGACTGTGGTAAGCCTAAACCATTATAGAATGAAAGCATCATCATGTGCATCACAGATGTGATAAGGGATTCGTCCTGTATAGTCCCTTGAAGTTTGTACATAATAAATCCATTGTTTACTGACCAGAATTTGATCCCTTTACATTCACTAGTACTGATTTGTGAGGTGCTTCTGATTTTATTTGCTTTGTCGCTTGTTTTGCATCATTTCTCTTTCAGCTGTTGACTGTGGTCAGCCCCACTCGTTACAGAATGGAAGTGTCATTGGAGAAAATACCGTGTACCCTAATTTTGTTACTCATCGGTGTGACGAAGGATTCATCCTTCGTGGCTCCTCTAAGATTAAATGCCAGACAAATGGAACATGGAGTACGACTGCCAGCTTTTGCGAAGGTATACGTATGACAATTATTTCTTAGTTTGTACATAATATTAAAGCGACAGAAAAGACAAAGAAAGGTATGTCAGATGGAAAGTCACTTATGTTGTAAACCGTTTGTTCAGGAAAATACGTATAGCACGGTCTAGTCAGAGTGCGTCTGTTTGAGAACATTTTACCGTCAGTTGTGCGCGGTGAAGTCATATGGCAATACTCGAATAGGTTTTGTTCATTAGAGAGCTTCTGAAGATAGTCGGTTCTTTCCATTTTAGTCCAACAAATTTAGCATTTTTGCATCTGGTTACCGCTATTGACTATAAAGATAATAGGTGTGCTCTTTACTTTCTCACAGCTAAGGATTGTGGTACCCTAGCAGTGCCTCTCAACGGTTCTATTAATGGACGTGAAACAACCTTCCCAAATGAAGCTATTTTTAGCTGCGACGAGGGATTCATTTTGAACGGATCTTCTGTTAGGCGTTGTCAATCGGATGGCACTTGGAGTGGTATCCGTACATCGTGTCATGGTGAGATATTGATAGGACATTAAAACGTTTATGGGTAGATCAACACATCTCCGAGGAAGTCGATTCTCAGAAGCTACATGTGTGTGAAGTTTATAACAGTCGGACTTCCAAACTCAGTACACGATAGCGTGCATGAAAATCTAACGATGCAGGCTTTTGACATGAGACAAGTACTCAACTTCGCTTCGCCAGAGAATTTCCAGTGGCAATGTTATAAAGAAATTGATTCATAGTTTAGCTGCGCATCATCGAGTATATGATTGTCATGGGAAGCTCGGAGACGCTGAAGCAGTTGTGAAATTGAAGCCTGAAAAAAATTCAGGCCTGAACGGGATTCGGACCCATGACCTCTGCGATACCGGTGGAGTGCTCTACCAACTGAGCTATCAAGCCACTGGGAGCTGGTCACGTTGTGAGTTCATAATATACCCATAGATGATGAATACAAGTGAATATATAAAAGATCACATATTTGAACTGCGAAGAAAGATATGGAGACATCCGAAGTTCAAAAAAGTGATTTTTCATAAATTCACTTGCATTACAACTTTCTCTTGTTTCTTGTTTCATATTGTATTGTTTAGACTTACCATTTCCTTATATTCTATTTTAGCTGTCGATTGTGGCCCTTTGTCAGTTCCCATAAATGGCTCATCTTCTGGTGACTCCACGGTTTACCCCAATAGTGTGCTATTTAAATGTGATTCTGGATTTAACCTTAATGGATCATCAACGAGGATGTGCCAGGCAAATGAAACCTGGAGTGGCTTGGCGGCTGTATGTGTTGGTAGGTTGCAAGCAAGAGGCCAGAGGCCTTACAATGTACGTTTCCCGTCAGGCTGAATTCGCCGTCGTCCCGCGTTTTACAGAAGCGACTATCTTTACGGAAACAGCATATTATTTGTCCACATACTTTCAGTAACGTGAAAGACAACATGTCACTTTTAACGCACATTGTTTTAATTTTTGTCCAGCGAAAGATTGTGGTGCCCTGGAAGTCCCAACAAATGGTTCCTCTAGTGGTGACCTGACAGTCTTTCCAAACAAGGTCCTCTTTGGTTGTGATGACGGATTTCTTCTCAGAGGACCTTATATTAGGCATTGTCAGGCAAATGGGAACTGGAGTGGAAATGAGACATTTTGTGAAGGTTCTTGATGTTTGCTTTTTTATACTCTACTAGCATGCAGCTGTACGACAAGCACTGTGTATCAGTAGGTTATCAGAAAAATGAACAAACACCTTTCTTTTCTCTTTGTGAATATGCTTGCAGCTGTCGACTGTGGTCCTTTACCAATTCCCATGAACGGTTCCTCTTCTGGTGATTCCACGGTGTTCCCCAATAATGTTCTGTTTAACTGTGACCATGGATTCATTCTCAGTGGATCCACCATAAGAACATGTCAACCTAATGGAACATGGAGTGGACTGCCAACTCTATGTAGTGGTAGGTTTGAAGCAAAAAATTGAAGAAAATAAAAGGGCATGTTGCTTGCATACGACACGGTTGTGAGTTCTTCAGTTGACTTAAAAGTCTTATCCAGGGTCTATCCATACGCATGACGTTAGTTATTTTTAATGTAGCAATCCGCATAACAAAAGACGTACGTGTTATTATCTCCATTTTCTGAGCACTTGTTTCATGAACGACCCTTGACATGTAACCCATAAACCGAGTGCTTCGTACAATACTTAACACTATCCTCCCATAAGAAAAGGCAGTTTTTCGTATAATATGCAAATGTAATTCAAACCTAATTTGGCCTTTACATATCAGCTCCTAGCAGTAGACATACCAACTCTCATACTAACTACTAAGTTGATTCCGTCCTACTGACTACAAATCTCTTTACACGCTTATTTGATTTCCAGCTGTTGACTGTGGTCCTTTATCTGTTCCCATGAATGGCTCCTCATCTGGTGACTCCACGGTGTTCCCCAATAGCGTGGTATTCAACTGTGATCCTGGATTCATTCTAAATGGATCGAAAACGAGGACGTGTCGGGGTAACGGTACATGGAGCGGGATTCAAGCCATGTGTAGTGGTAGGTTTTTGCTGACGAAACGCTTTCAAAAGCGGAAGAACGTCTTGTTTATGTTTGCGTTCGTCACTGGTACTTAACACGGAACATCACTTTAATTTATTTCATAGAATACGTTCTTACTGTCCTAAATAAATCATAGCCGAAACACAACGTCTTCGATTGCTCTTACGTATCATAGAGGAGTAATGTACATCTATGGCAAGTAGATACATTCCTCTGCACCTAACTTCATATCGATATACATTCTGTAATTTCTTCGGTTTTTTGTATGCGTGCTCATAGTTCATTTTCAATCTCATCACACTTGACGCGTTCTAAACATTCTTATTTCCTCAGATTCAGTTCCAACGTGAAGGCGGACGAACGATTTAATTATCGCATTCACTTCACATTTCTAGCAATTACAACGCTAGTTTGTACATAATAATTCATTGTTTACTGACCAGACTTTGATCCCTTTATACTCATTAGTACTGATTTGTGAGGTGCTTCTGATTTTATCTGTTTTGTGGCATGTTCTGCATCATGTCTCTTTCAGCTGTTGACTGTGGTCAGCCCCGTTCGTTACAGAATGGAAGTATCATTGGAGAAAATACCGTGTACCCTAATTTTGTTATTCATCGGTGTGACGAAGGATTCATCCTTCGTGGCTCCTCTAAGATTAAATGCCAGGCAAATGGAACATGGAGCAGAACTTCAAGTTTTTGTGAAGGTATAGTTAATTATGAGGGAAACTTTGAGGGAACTTTTAATTATGAACAGTTTGTCAGGTTTAAGTCATAAACGGATGGTTAGAAATATCCTCTCGAGCGTCGACGAAGTTGAAATCTATTTAATTTTCCCTAAATATTTAGATGATCCAGATGGAACTTGCACAAAATATCTCATTACTAACACTTTTATCTCTAGCATGATCTGAATAAAAAAAGGTGCAGCAGGCCGTTCTTAGTTTGTCACAGCTAATTGCGATTTATTTTTCTGCAGCTAAGGATTGTGGTATACTATCTGTCCCACTGAACGGTTCCTTGTCTGGGAATGAAACGACCTTCCCAAACAAAATTACCTTTAGCTGCGATGAAGGATTTATTTTGAATGGGTCATCAGTCAGGCGTTGTCTATCCGATGGGTCTTGGAGTGGTATTCAGACATCTTGCAAAGGTGAACTTCATCTTATGTTCTCTTATGAATGGTTACTTCCTAAGTTCAGCAAACCACACGAATCTGACATTTTACTCTCGCAATCCGTAAAATAAAATAAAGAAAGTAGAAACTGGGTGTCAAT
Source organism: Micromussa lordhowensis (assembly GCA_964020085.1). Lineage (NCBI taxonomy): Eukaryota > Metazoa > Cnidaria > Anthozoa > Scleractinia > Lobophylliidae > Micromussa > Micromussa lordhowensis. The sequence continues at coordinate 39,606,415 of OZ026597.1, forward strand.
TGAGCAAGTGTTAGAGCAGTGTGGTTTTCATCCATTCTATTATGGTAATTAAATGCTATACTATGCCCTAGATTTATTATTTACCAGCTAGCAGGCTCACTCTGGGAAAAGACAATTCCTTTTTGATTGCAAAGGTAGATGGGTGGTGTGATATAACCCCCTTCTTCGTCTCGATCTATGAGTTAGACTTCGAATGAGGTCGCAGTCACCTTGGGAATAACGTCTTCTTTTGATGAGAGATGATCTAGCCAGCGTAGCAGCCGTTTCCTTTCCTTTTCCAGGCGGAGAGATCGAACAAGCGAGCGAGCGCGCCTGGGGTGAGCATAGAATTGTCGTCAACGACAAGTCGGTATGAGTAGCTAACTTGTCATTCGTGATTCGTTTCTAATCTCCGTTTTGGTTTTAAACTTCCAGCTGTCAATTGTGGTCGTTTATCTGTTCCTATAAACGGCTCGACTTTCGGTGACTCTACAGTTTTCCCTAACAGCTTGCTATTTAAATGTGATCCTGGTTTCCTTCTCACTGGATCATCCAGGAGGACTTGCCAGCCCAATGGGACGTGGAATGGGCTTACAACCATGTGTGTTGGTAGGTTTAAAGTAAGACTCATATTCCGTTCGCTTGTGTAACTACATTTTCTCTCAATTTCTTTAGAGAGAGGAACGACTATTTTCGCTCCATACTTGACGTCTCTATGTAGGGAGACCCCATCGGTGCAACAATGTCAGCTCTAATTTAGTCCCGTAGCGACTAACACGTGCGCAAATCTAACGACTACGAATTTCCGCACCGTATTTTTAAAATAAAATTTATATCACTTTGTACCCAGCGCGCGATTGTGGTGCCCTGACAGTCCCAAGAAATGGTTCGTCTACTGGTGATCTGACAGTCTTTCCAAACAAGATCGACTTTAGTTGTGACGAGGGATTTATTATCAGAGGCTCTCATACCAGGGATTGTCAGGCAAATGGAACATGGAGTGGGAATCAGACATATTGTGAAGGTTGTAGATTTTAGATGTTTGCATCCGATATTTTTGCAGTCAAAGTAATTTTGAAAAAGCGAAACAAATACAGAGCTAAAACCGTGAATTTCAGCGGTCTTTCTTTGCGGTATACCCCCAAGATTTAAATACTCTGGTCGCATACTCTATGAGGAGTTTGCGAACAGAGAAAACCGCAGAATTCAGGCTATTTGACAACTGAGAGGCACGGTGGACCAATCGGTACCACACAGCATTTCGGATTAAGTGGTCTGGGCTCGATCCTAGCCGGGTCATTGAGCTGTGTTATTATAAGTGGTGTATTGAATAACAAGTATTGTAATTAATGTAAGAAACTGTATACTAGTATCGTAAGTAGTGTAATAGAGTAGCTGTATTAGTATTGCAAGTAGTGTAAGTAGCCTAATTATATTAGTATTGTAAGACGTGTGAGTGACAATGTCTTGTGTATAAATGAGTATCATGTTGGGGGTAAGGATGGACTTGCAGCTATTCAACGGGCAGTAGACCTACGGCGTTAAGGGACATTTTGTCCCTAAGCAGACTTTACCATGTGGAGCCTGCAATTAGTTGCATGCATTAGGTATACTAGCTCCCAGATACATCAAACTTGCGGAGGAGGCAGACACGGTTAGTTTCTAATCGAACTTCTTTGATTGAACACATTATTAGCTGTCGACTGTGGTCCTTTGCCTATTCCCATGAACGGTTCCTCTTCTGGTGACCTGACAGTGTTCCCAAACAGTGTACATTTTACCTGTGACCCTGGGTTCACTCTCAATGGATCCATCATGAGGACGTGCCAAAGTGATGGGACATGGAATGGACTTACAACCATATGTGTGGGTAGGTTTCAAGCAAAATTATCTTTCTTGCTTTGGGCGAAAATTTCATGTGAAACTCAGACTATTCAGAAGCGTTACAAGATTAGCTCATTAGTGAGGGTATACTTTGGGAAATTGTTCGATAGGCTTTTTCAACTCTAATTTAATAGCAGCCTTGGAAGTATGCATCGTCTATGTGAAAATATACCACGAAGCGATGACATGACCCGTTCAGATCTCGTCAAGTGCAGATCGGAAAGGAGTTCTACCTCTATTTATCTCCATACTATTGACCTTTGGGGAATGTACGAGGATCCAAAAATATTGTTTTACATGAAGCGCTCGAGCTGGGTGACTTGTTAGTGTATCATTATAGCATAATGATGTCCACGGTTAATAAATGACGCTCTTTGTAAATGGTTCACTTACAAGCAATGTAAATCGTAGTCCTTCGTCTTGTTTTTAGCTGTCGACTGTGGTCCTTTGCCTGTTCCCGTGAACGGCTCCTCTGCTGGTGACTCTACGGTGTTCCCCAATAGTGTGCTATTTAAATGTGAACCTGGATTCATTCTCAGTGGATCCACCATACGAACGTGCCAGCCTGATGGAGCATGGAATGGTTTTCCAACCATATGTAGTGGTATGTTTGAAATGTCGACAGCAATACTCTTTTAGCATAAGCTTCACTTCTCAAATGAACTGCACGCAGAGGTCAGAAAAAAAAACACTAGAGGCTCCATGAACGTCTACTCGGGCTTCACGTACCGTAATAATATCAAATCATGCTTTACAAGTATTGAACACAATAAAAAACAAATAAAGAATGTGGATATTTAACACAAGAGTTACGCTTAGATATTTACTATTCAAGTTGCTTTGTTGAGTATCATCTTTATCCAATATATTGCTTGTTGTTTGCCTCAAGTTTGAGCTTCTGTTCACGAAGAAACTTGATTTTGTCAACGTCTGAGGTGTTCGTCTCAGCGTCGTTTGCTATTAAGTCAGTAGCCATACTTTTTTCATTGTTTTCGTAGTTTGGACCCATATTTATATTTGTTATCTCGTGAGAACTAGCATGAACTTTGCTAATTTGGATAGACTGGATAACTTTCAAGCCATAGAATTTCAGTACCCACCGTTCTGAAAACGCTCGACGTCTTATAAGACTTTATTATATTCTTTCCAAAGCTCTCTCCACAAAACACAGCATTCTGTAAATTATGTTGTGTACGAAGAGCAAGCATGATTAGGGAGCTGTCTCATTTCCTCCATTTGACGAACAAGGAAAATGGCCTGCGTTTTTAGACCCAGGCTTTCCTTCGGAGACCCGACACATATGTCCAGGATTGAACGCACTTACGAATTTTACAAATTTTACGATTTTTTGTCAGTTGCACATTTAACAAAATTTGCGATTTTTCGTTAAATTCTACGACTAATTTTACGATTTTTCGTAAGTGCGTTCAATCCTGGACATTACTGAAACCCGAGGCAAAAAGACGTTTGTTCTTCAGAAAACCGACAACTTCGATACTGGTATTCGATTTCTACTGTGTAACGCGAGCTTTAGACACAAGGCCAGCATTCGGGGAAGCATCTAAATGCATTCCGATGTAATGCTTCACCCCTGAAGATTAGAACTTCATCTTTTTTCTCTCATCTTGATCTTGGTCATCTCGCCACAATTCATGTAACCGTCGGTATTTTGAGTTGTATTAATTTTGCTCTCATCCATATATAAGCAAGTTACATCAGCTTCAGTACTATATTTTCGGCTCCAACTACCAAGCAATTTAAGTTGACCTTCGTCGAACGTGAATAACATACGTTTGCGTCTCACGGTCTGACGGACGGACAATCGTATTTGTCATCGTTTACAATCGATATCTTTTTATGTCATTGAAACATTTACAGTTCTTTTTTAACATTTATTTGAAACGTTTACTGACATTGCAATTCTTACTTACGTTGATAGAGTAGCGTTAGCACCACATTACCTACATTGCTGTTTCCCCATGGCAACTTTGATCCTGACGACTATATATAATTTAGCAGTCCTTAAAATGCTATAATTTCCTCGTGAAAGACGCATTGCATGTGATATTATTCTGCTTTGCTCCTTGTTTTGTGTGATGCTTATCTTCAGCTGTTGACTGTGGTCCGCCTCAGCCCTTGCAGAATGGGAGTATTATCGGAGAAAAGACAGTGTTTCCAAATTATGTGACCCATGTTTGCGACGAAGGATTCATTCTTCGTGGTTCCCCTAAGATAAAATGTCAGACAAATGCAACATGGAGCAGAACCTCAAGCTTCTGCGAAGGTAATGAATGTGTAGGTTTTTTTTTTAATCATTCAATGATTAATTGAATGAATTCCAATTCAATGATGAAGTGACGACAGGTCGCCATTAAAGTAGACACAGTTGTTGTCAGATGTTACGTGGGTACACATCGAGCAGACTGTATCTAAGCAAATTTCGTTGCTATAATGTTCCAGCCAGCAAACTCACAACACAAATGTACACTCACTAAACACAATTAGGGGTGTGGTTGTACATCTTCAGTTGGGGAGGTTGGAATTGAGGTATCAAAACCCACAAGACTTGGGGTGAGTGGGGTGAGTGTGAGTGCCTCTGAGTTTTCAGGCTAGGGGACAGATACGTCAGGGAACAGATCCGTTGCATATCGACGGCTGTCATATAAGAGAAGGCATTGGCGCCGAAATGCACATGATGGGAAGTATTTTCGTGTAAATTGTTGGTACAAAACTAATTTACAAATACTCGTTTAGATATGTTAGTGCTTTAAATGAAGGTATCAACACATGGCTGTGTGATCTTCGCCACAAGTGTGACGTCTCGTGTGATCTTCGTCATCGGTCATTAGCTATGATGACAAAAACTAACTTTGCTTTCCTGCAGCTAAGGATTGCGGTCCTCTCACAGTCCCACTGAACGGTTCTGTTGCCGGGCGTGAAACAACCTTTCCAAACAAAGTAATTTTGAGCTGTGATGAAGGTTATCTTTTAAATGGATCAAACGTCAGGCGTTGTCAAGCCAATGGGTACTGGAGTGGAATTGAGACTTCGTGTAAGGGTAAGATGGAAAAAAAGAGCACTCTTCAACAAATGTCATTGTCTCCATTGACGTAATTAAAAGTGGAATATTTAATTAAGCCGACTCACTTGGTTGAGACAGTCAAACTTGGTTCGGGCAAATATCAGTGCCTTTGAA